>JBCFYV010000001.1:6338187-6938187 GCA_039000515.1 Timema cristinae
TCACAGCTGACTTCTGACAGTCTAAATTTAGGTACGTACCTAAATTTTGACTGTCAGAAGTGACAGCTGTTAAACACATGTTTTTGAAGATCATCTGGTTCGGCGTAGGGATACGTAGTTTGTTCTGGTAACTTTTAAAACCTGTCAGCTGAGAGCTGTGAGCTGTCAGTCAGTACCATTTATTTTAGTAATTTTAACGATATCATTCTATGTTTTTTTATAAGTATAAATGATGCTATTAGTATCTGAATTTTTTATTGTTGTTACATATAAGTTACATATAAAACCAATGTACTTTTTTTTCACAGTGTAATACGAAAATGATTTCTGAGTTTTTATCAAATCTTTAAGAATTGATAGGAGTTTTGTATTGGTGTTTGATTTTAAAAACTAAACAAACTTCACCATCACCGAGTTGCCTAGGCAACAACACTCCTGAAATAAAGACACCATCATTTTATTTTTTACTTCTCTGGAAAAATTGTCTAGAAAAATAGGGTATATTTTTAACTTTAAGATTATATTCTTATTTTATTATTTCATCTTTGATTTTCATTGCACCATAGCAATTAGAATTTACAAATTCAAGTCTCCAAGTTTGTTTAAGGACAATAGATCTCTGTAAAGTTAGAAACTCTTCCCCCTTCCAAACGGAAAATTTAAGGTGGGCGAAATACATGAGAGTGGATATGCTAAATTTGCCCTGTCTGGAACAGATGAATACTTTTTAAATCTAACTACTTAACTTCAAGATGAGAGTCACGTACACTATCCTTGTAATCAACTTTGCCAACAAAACAAGGGGAGTCAGGCACATCATTCTTTAAACCAAACCTACCTTCATAGTGAGAGTGAAGCCTGGTTTATTATGTAACAAGTTGGATCCAACATGTTGGAAGACAAGACACGTGGAAAAGTAAGTTGTATTTATTCTAGCCAACTTGTTGGACCAACATCCTGGTCCTTCCACCTTTATATTGTAATATATACGCCCCTTCAATCCTATTGGTTGTATATCAGAGTAGGGTTAGCTGGGTATAAAAAGGTGGGGGAAATGCGACGTGATGGACCTGCAAGGTATTTGTTCCCAAAACGCGATGTAATGGACTTGCGATGTAATGGTGCCCACCCCATAAATCTGTGCCGGAACCGAGGATTGAACCCCGGCCGCCAGCACAGAAGTCTGACACGTTACCCCTAGACCACCAGGTCACCTAACTAAAGAAATTAATGTAGATATACACTTGAGTACGGTATTACAGTAAGTTAAGGTGAGTGGAAATAAGAGGCCAGTAGTGTTTAAAAGCATTTTTTCAGATAGAGGAGGAGTTTAGGTGTATTGGTTGAGGAGTTTAGGTGTATTGGTTGAGGAGTTTAAGTGTATTGGTTGAGGAGTTGATGTGTATTGGTTGAGGAGTTGATGTGTATTGGTTGAGGAGTTGATGTGTATTGGTTGAGGAGTTGATGTGTATTGGTTGAGGAGTTGATGTGTATTGGTTGAGGAGTTGATGTGTTTTAAGGCATGGACTTAGCTATGGGCAAGCCATAATTAATAATTTCATTTTTTCCGGTGAGTCAACGAACCACCAAGGATCAGATAGCAACTCTGGAGATGTCAATTATAATATTAATGAGGCAAAGGCCTAAGTTTTCCGCTAATGTAATATGTATGCAATGGTAAAATCTACATTGAAATTGATAGATATGGAAGAGATTATGAAGAGGTTTAAAGGGGTATTCTGTGATTGCATGATGTAATATTGATGTATCAACAAGGATAATGAGGGATAATAAGGGTGTTGTACCTAATTAAGCTACTGTAACAGATTTTCAATCATGATTTAATTTTATTTATGTACCTAGGGCAAATAGGCAACATTCAAAAGTTTTGATCAAAAGAGATAGTTAAAAGATTGTTTCCCTAATGAGAAAATAATTACTCAATTAGAAAGAGGAATATGATTTTCAATATTTCACAGTATTGTGACATGATTTCATACTAATTTCAAGCATACTTACGAATCCAAGATTGTCATATCAATTTCAACTATTTTAAACAAAATAAGGTTATGTTAATATTGTATGTTTTTGTGCTCACACCAAAACGCGTTGACAAATACAAAGGGTAGAAAAAGAAGGTAGAAGGGTTTGACAGCCATCTCACTAGAAGGAAAAGAAAGTAAAAGGGTAGTTTGACCTTGAATACAGAACCAGGGTTTGCAAATAACTGAGTACTATAAAATAACTGATGCTAATATTAATTGACTGAATGTAATAATGTAATAACTGATATTAATTGACTGAAAATTTAATAATGTAATATGCTTTGCTCAATGGCAAGCCATTAATAGTTCTATGGTAATAAATTAAATGAGGTCACATTAATAAATAAACATTAATCAAAAATATAAAATTAAATAAATATTTGTGAGAATATTGACCCATTTTTCAAGTAGATTTAAGGTAGCTATTTAGAGTATGTAAAATATTTTTTTTAATAAAACCAGTCTAATTAAGTCAATTTATATTTAAATTTATGTTTTGATACAAATGTTTACCGTAAAGAATTTGATAAACAGTTAATTGGATAACTAACACATAAAGATTTGAGTCTTATAGAAATTGATTTAATTAAACATTTTATAAAAATAATTTTAATATTTTTATTTTATTATAACAATTTAAAGTTTAAATTGAATTTAAGTTACTTTGAGGTATTTCAGCTATAAATTTATATTAATTTTCAAGATTTTCAAATTACTCTTGGATTTATTTAATTTAATATAACCTAATTTTACCTAAACTCAAATACAAAGTTTGTAGCGTTTATTACCATAAAGCTACAACGGTTAATAAATAAAAACAAGACTGGACACTATTGGAATTAAAACGAGTAAACGCGCCGTTGCCCCATTCAACAGTTTCGCCTCCCTAATGTACTCGCCGCACAAAAATAACATGCCACAATGAATTTAACTGACCAACTAAGCGAGTTAAAATCATGCAAGACTGAACTGTGCATTATCGCGGGGCATGTTGGGAAAATTGTGGCGCGCACGCGCAAGGTGGTGATATGTTAAAACATTTGGCCTAGAACAATCTACCAGCTGCTCGGTTATTCTACCGTCGTCTATTTATCCCCTCCCTCTCTTCGTTGTTTTGTGTTTGCCTTTGTTTTGTTTACCCCTCTTCCCCCTCTCTGAGATAGAATAATTTTGTATATAATGGTGTAGTCCTGATGGACGAACTACTCTTGTTAGGATAAGGACCTCGGACACGCATAGGTGTCCGGGATGTTTTTAGAAGGTACGAAATTCCCTTTTGGCTGTTGTGTGTTGAAATTCTGTTTGGCAAATTAATTATTTAAATTTAAAACCTTTACAACTATAGAAAAAATAATCTTCGTAGGGATATCACGTATTACTTTAATCCTTTTAGATAAGACATTTTCAAGAATGATCTTCAGTTTAGTTTTGTGTAACGTAAAACCCGATCTGGGTTCGCAGGGTATTCAATTTGTCAATTTTTACAAGACGTAGAATTTTGATGTTAGTAACTTATACCCTGTCTGACGTGAGAGTTTTAGTATTTCTGGTTAGAAAGAATGTTAGTAACTTGCTTGCAAATTATTGCACTAAAATGTAATTAGATTTTTTATTGGGAAAAAATATACATAACAAGACCTCAATTGACTTTATAATTAAAAGTTTACTTGTCAAAGACTATCAAATTACATGGATATTTAACTTGTTTATTTGAATAAAAACTTATTTTCTCTCTCCAGTCCACGATGAGAAATTTAAAATGACCCCTCTCCCATCTCTAAATATTAGTTGCACCAAAGCACTCAAGTAAAAATTAAGCTGCTATTATTTTTAACCAAATAGAAATATTTTGTTTACCGGTATACAATAATACGTAAATAATGGTTTGCGTGGGCATGTATTATTATTAGCACCGCGTCTTACTACCCGTTCGGGTTATACGCACTTACGCTAATGTGTAATGGTAGGGTGATTGGGAGATGAAATGGAGGACCTACAGTTTAACGTGGAATCCGAACCACGGTGGAGGCCTGGTATTCCCCACATTCACAAGATGTCTTGTCAGAGGTGAAGGAAGGGTTTGGACCGTGGTGATGTAAACAAATAATGATTATATAGTTAGCCGCTGCCCACACATAATGAAAATAATAGAACTTCAAGGAAAATTTATTTTTAGGCTAATATTTTTCCGCCACCCTGGACCCCTAACCTTTAATTAACTTCATTGGTTAAAATAGGTAAGAGCGTTACTCTTAATTTCAACTATAAAAATTGGGCTTATTAAATTATACATAAAAATGTGTGTGTTTCTGAGGAGAGAGAGAGTATGTGTAAGAGAAAGTGTGAGAAAAATATATGTTAGTGAGAATGCGTGATAAAGTGTGTGTGCGTGAAAAAAGAGTAAAAATTTAGGAGAGAGAGAGAGTGAGTGTGTAAGAGAGACAATATAGGGGCATGTGGGAGAGAATTTGAAAGATAAAGTGAGAGATAGAGAGATTATCTAAAAGAGAACATTAGAATGAGACAGAGACAGAGTTTAAAAGGTTGTTGGAGAGAAAGTTAGAGAGAAATTGAGAGTGAGAAATATAAATGTAGAGAGAGAGTGTGTGAATTTGAGAGAAAAAGTTAGTTTGAAATAGAGAGCGAGATTAATATTAACAGAGTAGGAGTGATTTAGAGAGAGTTTGAGAGATAGAGAGCCAAATATGAGACAAAGAACGTTTGAGAAATAGATAATTTGGAAGAGAGTGAAATAAAGATAATTTATGTGAGGGTATATAATGTGTAAGACGGATAAAGTGTGAGGGAGAGAATAAGAGAAGACCATATGAGAAAGCGCGCGTGCGTGAGCGTGAGATATATATATATATAAGAGAGAGAGAATGTGAAAATTCAGATATGGTACACAAAAAATATTGCGGTATTTTGAAATGATATCTCCTCAAAATTAAGTTTAAACATGGAAACCTAACTGAACTTGCTGTATTTGAGAATGTTAAAAGGTAGATGGGGTACACAAAACTTTACTTTTAAATATCATGCCTTCAAAATTAAGCGGTAAAATAAAAACAGATTAACTTATGTATTTATATTGTGTTACTATTAGCTAAAATTAACATCAAAACCCATTATTTGAATAAAATTAACATCATAACCCACTATATGAAAGAAAAATGAACCCCGAAACTCATTAATATAGTCAAAATGGTTAATTTTAGACATTATTCAAGATCATTTGATCGTTTTTGAGCTTATAATACTTACCAAAACTATGCTAGTTAAATGATTGTAACAAACTTTCTTTTACTGTTTTTATTAGTTCATTATTCTGTTTAATATCTTCACTAGTATTTATTTTTATATTTAATAAAATTGAATTATATTGAAATTAAATAATATTGTATAAAAACCTAGTAATGATCCTTTTATAATGCACAGAAACTTATTTCGAAATATTGCCCAATTTGGTCATCTTTAAGTAAGAAGTAATATCCACAATTTATTTTTGTATTCATTAATAATAATGTAATCAACAGTTCATTAATATTTCTATATAGGATATTTTCTTCCCCCCCCCCCCCTTTCTTCAATGGCACTGAAGAAATTTTCTTCAATCAGCCAGGAACAACACTTATTCGATTCATTTCCAATGATACTATCTATATTTTACCATGCGTTCAATCCAGTTCCAACCCACATAGCCTAGCCCTAAACCTCAACGCGAATTTCGTCTACGGGATAACCGAGAAGATATTTGTCCATACCTACACGAAGTTAAACAACCACCTATACAAAGTAACATTGTCTGAGTGTAACACATTTGCTAAAGTAAGTCTAATATAATTAAGAATGTAACTTACCCTTGCCAACCGATGTATAGATAAAATCATAAATAAAATGTTCTAAATGTTTTAGGAACGTGGCAAACCACACAATGTGAAGACTGAGCCTTGCGCATCAAATAAAGTTTGTATTTCGTATAGGCGTGCCTTATCCTAAGGCAGATTAAATTACAAATAAACGTATGGGTGCCCACAGCTCCCGAAATCCATGGTGTAGCTAATTTTGTGCTACAGACCTCATGGTGTTGCTTTCTTCTGGCATTCGCCCCATATAGCCTGGATTCTGAGTTTTACTCTCGGTATAAAATCGCTATATGGTAGCGCGATTTCCTGTACAACGGAAAGTAAATTTACACTAGATGCCAAACTATCTACTCTATCACTACCTCTTACACCACGTGACTTGGAATCCATTGTTACCCCAATGCGTAGCCCCTAGCACGTAGAGAGATGCACTCGTCGAGTATTTGAATTATTAATGAGCGTGAAGGAGGCCCTGAAAAACCGCTACGGTCTGAGGACATTAAGATATATTTCACTGCCTGCAGGATAGCAAACATTTCCTTTAAACATATTTACGTGTCAGATTGTAGTCTATATGTTTGATCATAATTAATACTACTGTCATAGAAGGCCGCAACCACTAGGGCTGTCTTCCTTCTCTCTACTCCCCTCCTAGCATCATCTGTAAATATAAGTCTATCTACTCCATATTTCCTTGTATACCTTACTGCATTTAACTTCTCTATCGGAACTCCCGAATCAGGAATAGATAACACCGCTGGCACGTCCCAAAGGGCGTCATAATGACCAATGATACACTGAACAGAATGAGGAGAAAAAATTAATTGATGCAGCTCATTATAACCCAAAAAGCTATTCACCAGATCTGAGCATGTTTGATTTAACCAATATTGTTTGGTCTGAACATAATTTGTAAGGATATGATAGCTCCAAGTTGAACAATTTTTGATAAAAAATAAAGCCTGTCCACCAACAGACGGCGCTTAAGAAATAAAGAAAGCTCTCCCGGACCACCATTATATCACATGCCCATTACATCGCGTTTGCCTGAGATAATGTTCCTGATTCAAACATCTGACTCAATTTTCAGGTGGGGCTGGTTGCAAGAAGAGTGAAACTTAAACAAAACTTAAAAACCTCAACAAAATAATGTGAAATAAGTTTGGCCATAGTTTAATAGGCTTTCTTTTAAACGCTGATTACCTGCCCAAGGAGTAATGGGAACGAACTAGGGAGACTTCGATTCTTTACTTATACACAGATTATTTTTCATAGCTTATTACGTTCCAACCTTATTTCACATTTTTTACAACTTGTAAAACACTACTTTCACTTGTTTGAATACATTTGACTAGTCATCTTCAATGTTTGAATTTTAACTGTGTGTTATCCTCCATTCATGTTCTGAATATTTTAATATGTTGTATATGTATTTTTTGACTGATGGTCACCACTTTACTTGGTAATTATTGTTATTTGCCATTAATATATTTTTAATTTTTACAGTTTTGTCTCACATATTTTATGCTTGTTAAAAGCACAGCTTAATGTGTTTATTTTAATATTAAACTATATTTAATTCTAACTTGTTAATAATTTTAAACTTTTTATTAATTTCTCCAGTACTATATCCTTTCACTTTTCTATTGTAATCTTAGGTTTGTTTATAAGTCTTAAACAAATACAAGATAATTCACAACAAAGAAATAGGTCGTTTTCTGTGACATGCCTTAACTTTGATATTGTTAACGTTGTTGTGTGAAAATTACTTTTCAAAAGAAACATTATTTTTTGGAAACTATATACAATATAAGCTTGTCTTTAAATCTATCCCTCAAACAAATTCTTCCTTACCGGTGGATATTTTGATCCAAAGAATATCACCAAATGATGTCCTAAAACACCTTATAAGAGCATCAACTAATGACCTTTTAGACAGTTTTTGCAATAAACAGAACGAAAACCAATAACTTACAAACCTAAAAAATAGTTTAAATAGTAACTGTATGTCAATTGCTTTGTAGATATAATCTGGTTTAGAACTGGTCTTACTACCCATTGGGTTATACTTATATGTACTAATTACACTAATTGCTTAGGAATCAGGAAAGTTTAATCGAGAGGAAGTGCGCCCATATTTGCTTGGAGGGAGAGTGTAAAACCGTTTAGGGGAAAAGTACTCAGTGCACATAGCCAGGATCGGATCCCAACTATCCCCTCTTCAGCAGTCGAGTCTATTGTGAGAATAGCATCTTAGACCATGCGGCCATCGCAGTAGGCTTAGCCCGTGCTAATGAAAAGCAATGTTTATTGTTGAAAACAAATACACACTCAACTACTGAAAACCATAATCTAATTAAATATTTCATTTGGTTACATTTCTTAGAAAAAAATGTTTTAAAAATGTTTCAATAATATTTAGTTGAATGTGTGGAATGCCAGGCCTCCACAGTGGTTCGGATCCCACGTTAAACTGTAGGTCCTCCATTTCATCTCACAATCACCCTACCATTACACATTAGCGTGAGTGCGTATAACCCGAACAGGTAGTAAGACACGGTGCTAATAAATAATAATAATAATAATAAAAAATAATAATATTAAGTAAGTTTTTTAATTTGTTTGTAATTTAATTTCACAAATATATTATTGAAATTAAGATTTTCACATATATTCCTTATAATAACTTAGAGGGATTAGAATTTGTTTGTAGGTTTTTAACTAAACACACATGTTTAGTAATATTATCATACCTAAACCTCTCAAAACATTTTTATAATACATTATTTAGGATATTGTTGAATTTATTAATATTTCCAATGAGAACACATTAAAATCTTTAATTTCGATAAGTATTTTGGTTCAAATTAAATTTTTATACTTTTAATAATAATATTACTGAAATATTACCATTTTAATAATTGTGTTCTGTAAATGCAGTTTATAAAACTAAAAGATAATAAATTATTATTATTATCATCACCGCGTCTTACTACCAGTTCGGTTTATACGCACTTACGCTAATGTGTAATGGTAGGGTGATTGTGAGATGAAATGAAGGGCCTACAGTTTAACGTGGGATCCGAACCACGGTGGATGCCTGGCATTCCACACATTCACAAGTTGTGATTAACACACGTCTTGTCAGAGGTGAAGGAAGGGTTTGGTAATCAGATAAATCTGTGCCGGGACCGAGGATTGAACCCTGGACCCATAGTATAATACTGTTATGTTATTTAAAAAACAAAATAATATAAACATAGTATACTACATAATTGTATAATTGTTTTAATTGATAAGAATATTAGTAAAACTACAAAATACTAAAATAAATCACAACTGGAGTTTAGTAATAAAATAATAAAATCAAAATAAAAAAACGCTATTTCATTTCTTAAGTGAGGTTTTTTGGATTTATTTTGTATTTTTGTCAATGTTTGGTTTCATTGTTAAAGGTGAAAGAAGAATCCTGTTTGGTTTGGATGTCGAAGGAGCAAGAAGAGTAATCCTTAAGAGTGCCACTTGTGACACACATGCCACAGGTTGGTAACCCTCTTTTTAGAGTTGGATCGTACAACCACCAAAAACCATTATTATTATTAGCACCGCGTCTTACTACCCGTTTGGGTTATAAGCTTTAAGTACTAATTACGATAATGGATTAGGAATTAGGAAGGTTGAATTAGAAAGTGAACCCGCATTTGTGTGGAGGGAGAGTGGAAAACCATTTAGGAAAAACCACCCCCAGTTCACCCGACCGAGATTCGAACCTCGATCTCCCCGTCTTCAGCGGTCGAGCTCAACACGACTAGCGCGTTAGCCAACTACGCCACCGAGGCGGGTTTCCCACAAATAAAAAGTGACCATAACACCTGACATAGTGCCACACTGAGTGTGTTATTGAGATTTAGGTTGTTCTAGCCTGCAGTCAAATGGGCCTCTACCACGCGCGTCTAGAACAGGCCTGCAAACAAACCCTCCTCAAACATAGCTTCAGTCATTAATCAGAAGTGCAAGTAGAGGGTTTTGTTTATGCGAGGAGTTGTCTCGGTTGAACAAATATTTAACAGGTAATTATATTTTATCAAAATCATTTCTATTGTTTTATTCTTATGCAGTTGAATTTGTGATTGATTGTATGATTGTTAGTAATATTTGATCGACAAAACTATACCTAGTTTATAATATGATTATTTTTTTTATAAAATATAAACGCATTTGTTTGCGATCAACATTGATAACATTTTACTATATTATTATTATTTGTATTATTTCATAGGTGGAAAGTGAAAGTTTCAGATCACATGACTTACTCATAAAAATATAAAAATAGGTGTATTAGATTTTATATAACCGTAAAAAAAAGTTATATTCTTTTTAAATCAGACTGTATATGTAACTATCCAACAATTAAAGAAGCAGGCACGTTTTTTTGTTTGGTAAAGCTGGATTCACACAGGACCGTGCGCTGTCCATGTCTTGGTAGCAATCAGAGCACGGTCGGCGCACGGTTAGCGCACAGTCCTGTAAGTATTAATCCTACTTTTTTCCCCTCCATTAACTCCTACCCATCCGGGTGGGCTATTCGCATAAAATTGCATGAATGGGCTATGGCTGGGGAAGGTGATATTTAGAGTAAATGTATCTTCATAAGCGTGGCGGGAGAGTTTAAAAACAATTTAGGTAAAACCACTTAAAGTACACAAAGCCAGGATTCGAACCATGAACTCCCGGTCATATACAATATTGTCTATAAAGAGCGTGACATCTATTTCCATGCAGATTCATTGTTACTGGAGTTTTATGGATGTTTTGGCGGGGATTCATAGGATAGGTTTTGAGAGGTGAATGTGGGTTAATTGTTTCTGGAAGCTATTTTTATAGAAAATTACCATGGCAGTTATATTCTCAAAAATAAAAAATATTCATTAGTTTACACACTTCACATATTTCTACACAAAATATACACATTTGTAACATTTATCAAATACTTCGCCTTTAATAATTTATAGGTATGTAGTGAGTTCACCTTAGAATTTGTGTGGGTAAAAATTACATGATATAAGTTACCAATCAATCAGGATTAGGATGAGTACACTCTATTCATGTATCCACCTGTTCCTGTACTACTGGTGTATACTGGTGTACCTCACTATAGCCGTACATCCACCTGTTCCTGTACTACTGGTGTATACTAGTGTAACTCACTATAGCCATACATCCACCTGTTCCTGTGCCACTGGTGTATACTAGTGTACCACACTCTAGCCATACATCCACGTGTTCCTGTACTACTGGTGTATACTAGTGTACCTCACTATAGCCATACATCCACCTGTTCCTGTACTACTGGTGTATACTAGTGTACCTCACTATAGCCATACATCCACCTGTTCCTGTACTACTGGTGTATACTAGTGTACCACAGTCTGACCATACATCCACCTGTTCCTGTACTACTGGTGTATACTAGTGTACCTCACTATAGCCGTACATCCACCTGTTCCTGTACTACTGGTGTATACTAGTGTACCTCACTCTAGCCATGCATCCACCTGTTCCTGTACTACTGGTGTATACTGGTGTACCTCACTATAGCCGTACATCCACCTGTTCCGTTACTACTGGTGTATACGAGTGTACCTCACTCTAGCCATACATCCACCTGTTCCTGTACTACTGGTGTATACTAGTGTACCTCACTCTAGCCGTACATCCACCTGTTCCTGTACTACTGGTGTATACTAGTGTACCTCACTCTAGCCATACATCCACCTGTTCCTGTACTACTGGTGTATACTAGTGTACCTCACTCTAGCCATACATCCACCTGTTCCTGTACTACTGGTGTATACTAGTGTACCTCACTCTAGCCATACATCCACCTGTTCCTGTACTACTGGTGTATACTGGTGTACCTCACTATAGCCGTACATCCACCTGTTCCTGTACTACTGGTGTATACGAGTGTACCTCACTCTAGCCATACATCCACCTGTTCCTGTACTACTGGTGTATACTAGTGTACCTCACTCTAGCCATACATCCACCTGTTCCTGTACTACTGGTGTATACTAGTGTACCTCACTCTAGCCATACATCACCTGTTCCTGTACTACTGGTGTATACTAGTGTACCACAGTCTGACCATACATCCACCTGTTCCTGTACTACTGGTGTATACTAGTGTACCTCACTTAGCCATACATCCACCTGTTCCTGTACTACTGGTGTATACTAGTGTACCACAGTCTGACCATACATCCACCTGTTCCTGTACTACTGGTGTATACTAGTGTACCTCACTCTAGCCATACATCCACCTGTTCCTGTACTACTGGTGTATACTAGTGTACCACAGTCTGACCATACATCCACCTGTTCCTGTACTACTGGTGTATACTAGTGTACCTCACTCTAGCCATACATCCACGTGTTCCTGTACTACTGGTGTTATAGTGTACCTCACTATAGCCGTACATCCACCTGTTCCTGTACTACTGGTGTATACTAGTGTACCTCACTCTAGCCATGCATCCACTGTTCCTGTACTACTGGTGTATACTGGTGTACCTCACTATAGCCGTACATCCACCTGTTCCTGTACTACTGGTGTATACGAGTGTACCTCACTCTAGCATACATCCACCTGTTCCTGTACACTGGTGTATACTAGTGTACCTCACTCTAGCCGTACATCCACCTGTTCCTGTACTACTGGTGTATACTAGTGTACCTCACTCTAGCCATACATCCACCTGTTCCTGTACTACTGGTGTATACTAGTGTACCTCACTCTAGCCATACATCCACCTGTTCCTGTACTACTGGTGTATACTAGTGTACTACACACTGCCTAGGGTAGGGTTAGGTGAAGCACGAGTGTTTATTTCTCTCACAATACGACACAATGATTTCCAGTTCTTTCTCCAAATCATATATCCATTAGTTGAATATTTTAAAATATCATATAAGTGTCACGATCATAAACATTAATTTATAAAAGTTTTAAATATATTACGTAAAGGGACTACTTTTAAAATATCTTAATACATATTTTAATGATAGTCATACGATCTAATATTAAAAATGTATACCGCAATACTAATTAAAAGTGCGCTCGATATATTTAATTGGCCAAAATAAAAATAAATAATAGCTTCAATGAGTTCCCAATGTAAATTTCTAAGTTTCCAATAAATCAGATAGTCAGTTTTGACACAGAGTATTATAAAATTGTCATATTTATGTCATATTTATTTGATCAAAGATCGACTCGTCAAATATCATTGATCAAAGATTTTTTTTTTTTTTAATAATTACGTTTTACAACTTAAACTAGTAAATATTTAAAAGTTTCAAATTCCATTCGCAAATATTTATTTAAGACTCCGAATATTCACTTTGAAGTTATTTTAGCATGCATCTGTTAATTCCTCTTATATTTTGTATATTTATATTTTTTAACACTACGTAATAATTACACTAGTGGGTTAGGGATTAGGACGGTTTAATTGAGAGGAAATGCACCTGCATTTGCGGGGAGGGAGAGTATAAAAACACCCTCAGTGCTCGTGACCGGGATCTCCCAGTCATGGGCAGTCTAGTCTAACATTGGTGTAGCGCGTTAGATCACGCGGCCACCGAAGCGGGTATTTCGTGTACGAACCCAGGGTCGAACCCACAATCATTTGACTGGTGAACGTTTGTATTTTGTCCTCCACCGTTTATTTTATTCATTTGACTGGTGAACGTTTGTGTTTTGTCCTACACCGTTTATTTTATTCATTTGACTGGTGAACGTTTGTGTTTGTCCTCTATAGTTTATTTTATTCTAACCTTCTAAGTGTTTAGTAAACTTATTTCTTGTCTTTGAATGTTTGAAATCTTTCGAAAGTGACTCTAAATAATTTTGTTTCAAATTGATATTGTGGGAGTGTTTAACTTTACAAATAACGGTTACCTTCCGGGAGAAATTCGTTAAAAAGTTAATTTACTGATTACAGTTTTTTTTTAATTTGAGATTTTTCAAAAAATAATAACTCTATAGTGTTTTTCATTACTAATAAGAATTTAGTTTTCTAAAAGAAAACAAAAATTGGAGTACGGCAGTAGAACATACCACAGTTAATTGTAAACAACCCACCAGTCCGACTAGAAATGGGAATACGTTCTGAGGATTGTCATTAACAGTCCTACATCCCATAAAGTACTTGCCATTATTATACAATAAGCAGTGCCGCGCGCCTAACTCCTATGCAACTTGTTGTACACGCATGCTTGACCAGCTTTGCTCTCCCGGCGCTGTACGCCGAAACTTTGAACACCATTTAATAGTATTAGCATAGTTTTTGGATGTAAATATATGGGGATTTTGTTTTACTTTTGGTCCATATAAACTATATTGCAGTTTGGGCTTTGAGTTTCCAAAACCCTGTATACAGGTAAATATCCTAATTCTAAAACATTCCTAGACTATATAGATGTCCTATGTTTAGCTAAATCCTCTGAACACAACTGAACTATTAGACATCCCCCCCCCCTCAAACTCTGAACCATGAACCAGCCGTTCATCCCTACCTGCTCAGGTTACAGAAGCCATTGTTTCAAGACTAGGAATGCTATCGTAAACTAGGCGGCCATCCCAACACTTCCAATATAATAATTCCTATCTGCAACTATGAATCTTTGTATCTGCGCGTAATTAATGTTGAGAATATCTGTTTGAATCTGTTGGTCAACTTTTGGTTCCCAACATTAGCATACTCAAGTGTCTCCGTCAAGGTGTGCAATATACATTTAGCATAATATGTACAAGGCTGTATCCGAATAGTCTACTTACGCGGCGTCGCGTTGGCTCGTTGGCTTTGATAGCTGCATTGGCAATCACGTGACCAAGTGTAGATCTGTCCGAATAGTCGCGGACTAGACCGTTGCAGTCTTCTCGAGGTTTTGGTAACCATGGATACGAAGGCTAAAGTCCGTTCATGATAGCTTTTTACCTGGATGACAGTTCGAAAATTATATGTTTAGCTTTTGGGTGGCCAACACTTGTAAAAGATCACAGTTTTTTTAATAAATGTAACGATCTTTAATTACCTGTTATATATTACATTTAAAATAGTTTAAATTAAGTTTTTTCATACTTTTTTATTTTTTTAAATAATTTCTTTCTATCCAACTCGAAACAATATTTTAAATATAATTAAGAGTACTTATTCTTCGTTTTGGAACGTTACTGATTTTGTTCAATTACTTTTAATACAGGCATCGATCGTATTTACTTGGAAAAGAGAAAATTGTTGTCATTTTTTACATACAATAAATGATTTTATGATTATTTTATCGTATTTTGAAATATTTAACTGAATAAAATATTTACATCAACTGCGTGTCTGCATCATTGTAAAAAACTTGTTTACCATTATGTTAAATCATATGGTTTAAATTCGTCAGTCGCCATTTTGAAGCTATGTTCGTTAGAAGTTTTTGTGAAAGTGGTGGTAATATTTTTTTAAGGGGAATAAAACTATAAATAAACTTTGTGTCCGTCCTCAAATTAATATATAAATAATATTGGCTTAAATTACTGTGGTTAACTATCATAATAATATATTACCATCTGTTTTCATTACAGTCATCCAAATAGATAGATTTCAGCTGTTGGCGTAATGATATAACATTTAGTAACATTTAGAGCTGTCATCCAAGTAAACTTAGGTCATGAATGAATTATACGAGCCATGCGGTTTTCTTGCGGTGTTTGACTGGCAATTGTTTTAGTATTATCGTTTGGTCTGTTGAGCACCGACTTACACAAATTATTTGGTAGGAAGCAGCACTGTGGGCCCAAGTGTGTTGCCGTTCGAACAGTTTGATGCAGTCTTCACTATGAAAACCGCGAGAAGTGTAAAATTATCAAGACTGCATCAAGTCAAGTGTACTTGACTATTCGGATACAGCCCAAGTGTCGCCAATCAATCCAATATTGGAGATTATAAGATCAAAATGAAAGTAGTTTTAAAAGGTAATCATAGTTGGTGCTCTGTCCGCGTCTAGCCACCATGGTGGATGTGGATGAAATGCTGTACCACGCGGGTGACTTCGGCCCCTATCAGCTCCTTCTTTTGGCGCTCTTTTGCGTCACAACATCCTCTCTTCCCTCGACTACTTCGGACAGACCTTCCTGTCTGTCAGGTCACCCCACTGGTGTCGCCTCCCAGAACTCGAACTAACGACGACTGCTGAGCAGAGGAGGACCGTCTGGCTGCCTCCCAGCGACCCCGACTGTTCCAGGTTAGCATGCTTGATCTACGCTCATTTCCTTGACTTTAATCAAAGTTGACATCAAGGCGGGCAAAAATATCTCCAAATCTAATACATTATGTTGTGAATGTGGGGAATGCCAGGCCTCCACCGTGGTTCGGATCCCACGTTAAACTGTAGGTCCTTCATTTCATCTCACAATCACCCTTCCATTACACATTAGCGTAAGTGCGTATAACCCGAACAGGTAGTAAGACGCGGGGCTAATAATAATAATAATAATAATAATAATAATAATAATAATACAATAATTATTTTAACAAATAAAAATAATATTATAACTGTTTCACTAGTTGATCAAAACTATTATGGTCACTATTACGACTATAACCAAATTAAAGAGTTAACGTCAGACTTGTAGATTTGAGGCCCCTCGAGAGTGTGAGATCTGGGACCAATTGCCCTGCTGCTAGACGTGATAATGTTTATCACTACCAACAGTCTCGGTGAAAACTTTCCAAATATAATGTTGGCGCTTCTAATCCTACTCGACCTTCCAATGACCGTTCCGTCATATAAAAAAAGAGGAGCTTCTCAAGCTCATTAGGAACAAATTTGGATCTAGAATGTCACAGGAACGTCTTGTAGGTCAATTGAGGATGATTTCCCTAAAGATATTAACGCAAGAGTCGATGATCAGACTTAGTAGAAAAGTGCATTTTTGATGTATAGTTATTTTTATCCATTTGGGCAAAGTTATAAATTTATAAATGTAGCATATAACACAGTAATAAAAGTTAATTCTCTAATAAGTGAATAACATTCTTAGAAACTGTAAAATGTATAGATATTTTCATTCCCGGGTTATATATTAATTAGGCTTGGATTTGTTGGATTTGAGGACCATTTTAGGATTGTAAATTATTTAGCATGACGCGCAAGTTATTTTAGATTAGAAATTGCTAGGTTTGGATATTATTTCCTATAACGCCCGGAAAAGGTTAGTTTTGTAAATGTGGAGTTTGGGGATTATTTTAATTTCATACCCAGGCTACATTAGATTTTGAATTGCTAAGCTTAGGGATTATTTTAATATTTTCCTAATATCCCCCGGTTGTATAAGGGAGTGTCAAATTGCAATCTCACCCGGGTGCAAAATTTGCCTTGGGCCACCCATTTCTTGAGTCATTAGAGTCACAGTTTGTTTGGACCAGCTCGGATGGCCCATTTCTCAAGGATTGTGATCACTGGAAGCTAATCCAGGGTGGCCACAAACCTGGAAAACGGGGGAAAAACCTGGAATATCAGGAAATTTGAAAGCTTAGAAAAAAATCATGAAAAAGTCATGAAACCATGAAACAGGGAAATTAGGCATTATCACTATTGTATCAAAACAAGATAATTTTTTTAACTATTATTATTAGTACCGCATCTTACTACCCGTTCGGGTTATACGCACTTACGCTAATGTGTAATGGTAGGGTGATTGTGAGATGAAATGAAGGACCTACAGTTTGTGGAATCCGAACCACGGTGGAGATCTGGCATTCCACACATTCACAAGTTGTGATTAATACACGTCTTGTCAGAGGTGAAGGAATGGTTTGGTAATCAGATAAATCTGTGCCGGGACTGAGGGTTGAACCCCGGTCCCCAGCACAGAAGTCCGACACCTTACTCCTAGCTAGACCCCCAAGTCACCCTTTTGTTAACTCATTTCCATTGTTGTATACTATGGCAATCACAGATAAAGTAAACTAATAATAACCCTTCAGACACATTGTGTTGCTTTGATTATTTTCTAAACCTGAACCAAGGTCATCTAACGCACATGTGTGCAAGGCCGTAACCAGAGGGGGTTTTAGGGGTTCAAACCCCCCCTGGAATTCTATGACAAAATATATATGACTTTATTTATGGTTCAAACAATATCAAAATTAAGATACAAATACAAATTAGGGAGTTATGTTACTATAAAAAACACTCCAAATAGTTTCTAGAACAGTTTATTCTTTATAATTCTTTTTAGCCTCCAGCAATTGGAGGATGTGCCCACCAAACACCCTCCCTTCCCCCCTGAAATTATTAGCTCACTACGACCTTGCATGTGTGTAAACTTTGTTTGAAATCTCTCGTTACATCTAAACCTAATCAAATTCTCGAGACAATATCTGATCAATTATTTCATCACGTATTCACTTACATGAGTAATGAACAAAAAATTATAACAACAATATTGTATATCTCCATTGTTCTGATTCATTGTTTGTTATTCTTAACAAATTACGTGCATTTGAGCCTAGACCTCCCTATCACTGGGACTGACACCTTTGTCAACGTGCTCACCAATGCAGGTCACAGGCAATTAATATCAGTTCAAACATGTGTGCCATTGAAGATCGATCCATACTTAAGGTGAGGCTGAAGGGAGCGCGAGTATTTTTACAGTTTTTAGAGAATTGCAATCTTTTGGCCAAAATAAATCAAATATTTCTCCGGTAGCAACATAGAGTTGTTTTCTGCACATGCTAGTATCAACAGATGTTTAATATCTGTCAAGAGTGTCCTGGAATTTTGTCAAAACTTTTTAAATAAGGAGAAAAAGTTTTGACTAAATTCCAGGACACCCTTGACAGATATTCAAGATAATGTTGATACTAACATGTGCAGAAAACTAAACTCTATGTTGCTACCGGAGAAATATTTGATTTATTTTGGCCAAAAAATTTCAATTCAATAAAAAACTGCAAAAATACTTGCGCTCCCTTCTGCCACACCTTAATTGTCAACAGTTATATAAACGGGTAAAATATGATCGTGGAAAGATTATTTTATTTTATGGAAAACCGGGGAAAGTAAATAAATTTGAAAAAAGTAATTTCTGTGGCCATCCTGTAATCAGATCACTAAAATGTTGACAGCAACGGATGTTCACATTGCAAAGGTTAAATCTGTATAAGAGATAGTTATTCTGACATGAGCACGCGCAATAGTGCTTGACTGGAACATATTTTCCTAACGCACACACCGTCCCGCCAAATTGCAACTCGTACTCGACACTACATTAAACCAGGAAAACGTTAATTACAACAGAATAACCTGATTGCTTGGAGTAATAAATACTCACGTGGTTTTAGATAGAATATTAACATTTAAAACAAATCTAAATACGTAAATATGAAAGCTCTGATTCACGCAGTGACCGGCCGACCGACCACCATATTTCTCGAACTGAAACATTGAAATTAGGCAGGAAGGTTCCTTTCAGGTCTTAGGTATCCAATGAAAAGGGGTTTTATAATGTTCAACCCTTAAGTTGGTAAAACAGGGGTTGGATTGTTTTAAAAAGCACGGTATGACTGTAAATAACAAACTATTTAAGCTGAAAAAAATTAAACATGGCAGGGAGGAATTTTTTTAGTTACAGAGCTAAATATTTTTGGTATTTTTTTAAAATTAGCTATTAATCATATGAAGTGGGGTGGGGTAGTGCTTCCATATTTTCCAAATCAAGCCATCAGAGTTGGAAGGACTAAATTTGGGAGGGAGGTTCTTTTTAGCTAAATGTTAGGGTTTTTTTCCTGGGTGAGGGGAGGGGGCTGGTTTTTCCTTATCTTACAAACTTATTTATATGCATTGATAAAACTTGACCGGACAAGTTTAAGTGATGGTCCAAAGGATGTTTGAGATTTTTTTAAATTCAGCCCCTAATAATTGGTTGAAGCGGCAAGGGTGTGGTTTTTCTGTATCTTCCCAACTACTCAAACTTGCCAGGGAAAGTCTTTTCATGTAAAGGGCAATTTTTTTTTAGATTTTTTTTAATGTAATCCCCTAAGAGGGTAGGGGAAGAAGGAGGTTTCCGTATCTTCCCAACTACTTGAAATGGGCAGAAGAAACTTAGTAGGAAGGTTCTAATTAGGTAATAAGTGAAATATTCACTGTGATTATTTTAAATTCACTCTACAATATGGTGAAACATAGAGCCGGTGGTTTTTTAATAACTTTAAAATGACAAACTCACACTAATCACGGGCTATTGGCTAATGATATATAATTGTAATCCAAATATTTGATGTTCACTGTCAAATTTGCTCATATACACGAGTCACTGTTGGCTATAAGTTTGACTGTGAAATACAATAATAATAATAATAATAATAATAATAATAATAATAATTCCAGGCAAGTAAAAGCTTTTCTACCACTATAGCTTTAGTATAGATTCAAACAAATTGTATCCTTGCATGACATCTGCCATTAATTTTACTTTATCATTATTGAAGAGATTTAACTAAGTTTATTCTGAGTGATAATAATAATATGCTACCATTTTAATTTATATATAAGCAACATATTAAAATTTGCACCTACTCTACTCTATTAAGTTAACATTTTAGAGGAGGCGAGTACATTTCCTCTAAAATGAATGCAGTTATTATTGAAAGATGATAATTTTATATATCAAACAGTATGACCGAAATAATTTTGAAATATCCAATTTTTTTTTACCCAACATGTCTATATTTTGATGCAGACACGTGATTGTGCTTAGCGACAAACCAGTGGGTGTTTTGGAATGTCACCTTTGATGTTCTTACTTGTTTGGTCCTCATTTGACTAATAATATATTTGTTCTGACAGTAATCTCTCACATGGGAAATGTATTTATATAGATGTCTGACCAGTGAGGGCCTCACTGAGTATTGAGAACATAATAGCATTGGTACAGTTTAAGCTAGCTCTGCTTTCCCTGGCAACACTTCATGACACGCCACTGAAAAAACCTGTCATTTCCTTTTTGATCTCATGATTCAATTTCTTCGAAAGCTACATGATATAAAATGTTCTTTAAATCAGGTACGATGTGAACCTATCTAGCGTCGCGGTGCCTCCCGACGCCAATTGGAGCACTAGAGCTTGTGACTCCGGTTGGGAGTACGACCTCGTTGAGGGTTATCAAAGTATCGTGAGCGAGGTGAGTACATTGATGAGAAAATCACCATTTCGCCAAACACACTGCTCGATATCAGCGGTTAGTGGTGAGTGTGTGGATTAATACAAGTCGCATGTTTAATTCACTTTCCAATTATGACAAATGCTTTATTGTATACCGTGACCTCTCATGAGAGAAATCAGTGGTCCACACACTAATGTGCTAGCAAACACTTCACACATTTGATGCACGAATTTAGCCATTTTTGGGGGGGATTTAAATCTGGCGAGTAGGGAGTAAAAACTGGGTATAACAACCTCACTTGCTAGAGCTCCCCAATTAATGACCAATTCTCAAATCACAAATGGTTTATTTCTACAACGTTTATAATAAGATGGTCCTGGCCTGGATGGTCTGTATGTTAAGAGGTACGCGTGCCTCACAAGATCATGGGTATGGTCGAGAGTTTGAAGTCTGCTCGATTTAAGAGATGTCTGAAAAAAAAACCACCTTGTATACCTGAGAAGATTCAAATATACAGTGAAAAACATTCTTCCTAAACAGAACTTAAGCAACTGACTGTTTAAACTAAAAGTTCTGGAATTATTGGCCCTGGTAGGAAGACAGGTCATTTTATCTCAATCTATTGTAATTGAGACCTTAAAAGTGAATTTCACGGAAGTCAATTTATTTAACTACTTCTACCTCAATATATATATGCTTCATCATGAAGTGTTTCTTTACAGTTTGACTGGGTGTGCGATGACAATTGGAAACCTGCTCTAGGCCAGTCCTTGTTCTTCGTGGGCTGTGTCTTTGGGACACTAGGGCTGGGTATCATGGCGGACCACATTGGGAGACTACCGGTGCTGATGTTGGCCAACATGTTGTCGCTATTTGGGAACCTTGCCACTTACTTCACACATGACCTTCCACAGTTAGGGGCAAGTAGGTTTCTGAATGGACTAGCCACCGATACCAACTTTGTCATCATGTACATCATAGGTGAGTTCTCTTTTAACATTTGAACCTCTCTTGAGGCTAACATATGGTTTCAATGCACGTGACTAGTATCACCCAAAAATGGGGGGGAGGCAGATGGTGTGGGACTGCTCTAACATCTCTTTAATAGCAACGAGCTTTGCTGCTACCAAAAAATACTTGCTTGGAAGGCAATGCTTTTATTTTTTATCGATTTTCTGATTTATCTCTTTTAAAGGAGGTTAGCGATGCAATATTTAAATATTTTTTTCATTTTCACTTAATATCAGCTGTATAAATATTATGGTAATATAATAAAAATAAATACACAAATTATTGTAATTGTTTTGTTTTGTTTAAAGGGGAACCTTTAATATTCCATAATCAAGGACCTCCCAAACTTTCTGGGTGACCTTGTGCACATATACAGTAGCTTCATGGCTTCTTTGGTGCTGAATGACAGCTCACAGATGACTTCTGACAGTCAACATCTAAGTATATACCTAAATTTTGACTGTCAGAAGTGACAGCTGCTAAACACATGTTTTTGCAGATCATATGGTTCGGCGTAGGGTTACATAATTTGGTCTGGTAACTTTTAAAAGCCGTCAGCTCTCAGCTGTGAGCTGTCAGTCAGCACCAAAAAAAGTCCTGGGGCTATTGTATGTAAAACCCTTATAAGAATAACTGACCAACCACAATGAAATAATTCAGCTACCTTGGCATTAATGGTAAAACGCTTGATTTTCACTGTTAATGTGGGAAACGCAAACTTAGGTAAGTATTTTTTAAAGTATTTATAACCAAAAAAAAACACTTTTGAATACAAAGATAAATAAAATATGACTACCATAGATATGTTTAGTTTAATGTGCTACACAGTTATCTAAAGAATTCTTTGATATTTGTAATCAACATTGTGGCATTTGACAATAAACTTTTAAAGATATAACCCTAGTCGAATTTCTCAATGCCCACGACAAATACTCAATACAATTGTTGGGATTTATATTGGTAGCAAATTAAACTAAATGTATCTAATGTAATATTATTTTATATATTTTTTCTAATAGGTTATTTTTTGTTAAAGAAACTATAAAAATAATAACCTAGACTCACACTTGATTCCATCCCACAATAAAATATGTTGATCTGGTTTCTCATATTTCAGTAATGGAGTACCTAAGACCTAGTAAAAGAACGTTGGGTCTAAACCTGTGTATAGGAGTGTTTCAAACTATCACTTGCATCGCGATACCGTGGATAGCGATAGCTTGTGGTCACTGGAGGAGGTTTTTACTAGCAATGTCACTTCCGGTGCTGGTCGTGCCTTTCTTCTACTTGGTTGTACCAGAGAGCGCCTCTTGGCTCATTAGCAAAGGGTGCGCGAAAGAGGCCATAAGGTGCTTTGAAAATGTGGCATCGTTCAATGGAAGGAAAATGTCACCAGAAGTTTTACAGAAATTCAAGGTAAAGTTTGTTCATCCATTGATCTGAGAAAATGTCGATTTATAAATGATATTATTATTGTTTTTAATATTTTCAATAGAAAAATTTATCGTAAATTTGCCCTTGATCAGGTAGGTGTTCATATCCCTTCTCGGGCTTCTCGTAATCCAAAATAATTTTTCTCAATAGCTCTTATAAGGTAAGCCCTATGGGTTGTTGTGGCCATAGCGCCAATTCTAGATTTGTCTAATTCGACTTCTATCATAAAGTATAGTATTATCACCGCGTCTTACTACCCGTTCGGGTTATACGCACATACGCTAACGTGTAATGGTAGGGTGATTGTGAGATGAAATGGAAGACTTACAGTTTAACGTGGGATCCGAACCACGGTGGAGACCTGGCATTCCCCACATTCACAAGTTGTGATTAATACACGTCTTATCAGAGGTGAAGGAAGGGTTTGGCAATCAGATAAATCTTTGCCGGGACCAAGGATTGAACCCCGGACCCCAGCACATAAGTCAGACACCTTACCCCTAGACCATTCTATCATAAAAGAAAAGCTAAACTCTTGAGTGTTATCTAAGGAAATCCCTCATCAATAATAATTATTGATGAGGGATTTCCTTAGATAAGAATATTGTAAATTTACTATAGGCAGAACCTCTACATGATAAATTATTTATCATGTAGAGGTTCTGCCTATAGTAAATTTACAATATTCTTTTTTTTTTTTTTTTTTCAAATTCGTTATATATTATATTTCCATTAACGTTGCATGTTTTGCCCACCGTAATCTGAGATATTTGACGGCCCTAACAATATATTGTGATTAATATAGAATACAATCCTCCTCCCAAATTTATTCTTTCCTTTTTGAATCAAATATATTCATAATCACCCTGTTTTCGAATACTCTTAAGTTTATTTTTGTAATGTAAGATAAAAGACAATTTTTCACTATCATAAAGAACAATCGGTAGAAATTTTGTTTTATATTTTCTGAATTTTAAATTCCTTGGCTCCAGGCGAACTAATAACCACTAAATTTGTAATGATCAAGATATTCCCTTTCGTAATAATTCAAATTCAAAAGTTTCCATCCTTAATATAGTTTCAAGTTAATTAACAATTTAATAATATTAAAGTCGATTAATACATGTGTGCTATAGAATCTTCTCTGCTGAGTTAACACTCTCTGGTGCTCATTTTATGTTTTATGTTTTATGTATTAATGACTCTCTGTCGCCGGCATAAAACCGAAGCTTTGTTAACAGGTTACCACCCCTGAGTACTTTGTGAAAAACAAACCTCTCCCGGAAAACTTTCTCTCTCTCTCTCTTTGTTTCTAAAATCTGATGAAGTCCTGGTGAGATCCCATGAAAATGGAAGGTTCTGGAAGCTTCTTCTCTGACTATGTACAAAGAAAAAGGTTGTCACTTGTTACTTCTCGTTGGGTCTGCAACCCCCGCCGTAGCTAAGGTCCACGGCGCGCTAACGTCCAAATATTCAAACTTTAAAGCTGCCGCGTATAAAATCATTTTATTTCAAACTGTGATAGTTATTTCTGGTTATAATGTTATTGCATTTGAATAAATTGAACCTAATTAATAGACCTGTGTTTACATTATAAAATAGACCGGGTGTTAAAACTAAGATTATACGTCATCATTATTAATCCTTAAGCAAATAACTAAAAACATTAAATGAGAACCCAAGAGAAAGTAACGCAACAGTCTAGATTTCTCACGTTTAGAATTGTATGCACGAAAAGTAATAATACAGCTTACTGACCTAGTAATAATACAGCTTACTGACCTATTAATAGTACAGCTTACTGACCTAGTAATGGTACAGCTTACTGACCTAGTAATAATACAGCTTACTGACCTAGTAATAGTACAGCTTACTGACCTAGTAATAATACAGCTTACTGACCTAGTAATAATACAGCTTACTGACCTATTAATAGTACAGCTTACTGACCTAGTAATGGTACAGCTTACTGACCTATTAATAGTACAGCTTACTGACCTAGTAATAATACAGCTTACTGACCTAGTAATAATACAGCTTACTGACCTATTAATAGTACAGCTTACTGACCTAGTAATAGTACAGCTTACTGACCTAGTAATAATACAGCTTACTGACCTATTAATAGTACAGCTTACTGACCTAGTAATGGTACAGCTTACTGACCTAGTAATAATACAGCTTACTGACCTAGTAATAATACAGCTTACTGACCTAGTAATAGTACAGCTTACTGACCTATTAATAGTACAGCTTACTGACCTAGTAATGGTACAGCTTACTGACCTAGTAATGGTACAGCTTACTGACCTAGTAATGGTACAGCTTACTGACCTAGTATGTACAGCTTACTGACCTATTAATGGTACAGTTACTGACCTAGTAATAGTAAGCTTACTGACTAGTAATAGTAAGCTTACTGACTAGTAATAATACAGCTTACTGACCTATTAATAGTACAGCTTATGACTAGTATTAATACGCTTACTGACCTAGTAATAATACAGCTTACTGACTATTATAGTACAGCTTACTGACCTAGTAATAGTACAGCTTACTGACCTAGTAATAATACAGCTTACTGCCCTATTAATAGTACAGTTACTGACCTAGTAATGGTACAGCTTACTGACTAGTAATAATACAGCTTACTGACCTAGTAAAAAATACAGCTTACTGACCTAGTAATGGTACAGCTTACTGACTATTAATAGTACAGCTTACTGACCTAGTAATGGTACAGCTTATGACCTAGTAATGGTACAGCTACTGACCTAGTAATGGTCAGCTTACTGACTAGTAATGTACAGCTTACTGACCTAGTAATGGTACAGCTAACTGACATAGTAATGGTACAGCTTACTGACTAGTAATGGTACAGCTTACTGACCTAGTAATGGTACAGCTTACTGACCTAGTAATGGTACAGCTTACTGACTAGTAATAGTACAGCTTACTGACCTAGTAATAGTACAGCTACTGACCTAGTAATAGTACAGCTTACTGACCTAGTAATAATACAGCTTACTGACCTAGTAATAGTACAGCTTACTGACCTAGTAATAGTACAGCTACATTTCCCGATTGTACTTTTCTCCAACTTTCCACTCTAATTTCGTTTTTGCTATTTAAAATTGTTTCTAAATAATTAAATTCCTTAACAATTTAAAATGTTAATTTGTTCGTATTAATATCTCAACTATCGTTCTCAATTTTTGTTCTGTGTGTTAATATACTTGGTCTTTTCGGTGTTCATTTCTTAACCTATTTCCTCACTATCTTCTAGTAAAATATTTACATTCCTTGAAACAAAGATAAATTATCTGCGTAGCCTAATGGCTTATTATCTTCCCTACTATCTTGTATAGGACACTCAATGGCCAGAAGATTAGAAAGTAATGAGATTGTCCCAATCCATTATTTATTTCTAAGGTATCTTATAATGACATCCAACCTGTACCGTGGTACTTATATTGGTCAAACATACCTCAAATAGATTGAAAATAGTTTTGGGTGACCCGACCTCAACTAAAATTAGTTCATTTTGATTGAATCTCAGGCCGTGTTTCCTCTAGAAGAAAGGTCATCGTTACAAGGCTTCGCGACAAATTTATGATATTAATTGCAATTATTTTACACCTTTCTTATCCCATTGGCCATACAAAAAAAGTTTCCGAATAGCTTTATAATGCAGCCAATGATTTTAAAATGTCAGTCAGACTTCCTAAAATTCATAATTTTATCTTGGGGAATGTGACCAACTCTAGTAGCAATTAATATTTATCTTGAGTTTGATACAGTTTCTAAATATTGAGCTGGTATGGGTCAGAGGTTGAGATAAGAAGAATAGAAGGGAATAGCAGAAAATGTGAAAGACTCCCTTTGAAGGATTCCAATGTAATAAACATACACCAATTATTTACCCGAGCGGAAATCCATAAATACATTAGAGATCCAGTCTAACAATATATTGGATTGTCGATTACTTAGAAATTTAGGTTTGAATTCTGGTAGGGTAAACTCCCCGTAGTTTTTTAACCCCGCTTCCCCCCCCCCCCCCCCCCCCAATGTGGATTTACGTCCACCGTGCATCCTACTCATCCTTATGTATATTTGATATACTGTACTGTTGTATTCCCACATTTTTCCCCCGCCAATATCTACCCTAATATTTATCAAATTGTAAAAATCTTATCCGTGTTTGAATCTCTTTCTAAATCCACACTAACTATTCAGAATTATTTCCTCTGTATAAGGTGTCAATCTTATTAAAACTAAGTTAGATAATATTTTGTAGCATGTTGGTAGTAGTGGGATAAATCTTGTTTTATCTATTATTTTGAAAATTGGTATTATTATACTTTCCTTCCATTCTTGTGGTAGTACATCCAACAGTTTATGATTTTTTTTTAACTATCATTTCACCACCTCCCTTTATTAATTCTGTTTATTTAATCTAGGTCTGAATTTTAAGAGCCTTTAACTTCTTAATAGTTTCTTGTTTCACTAACGCATGGTTCTAGGACCAGTAGGCAATATGGATTCCAATAACCTCACCCCATTCGGATCCTTGTGAACATTCACAATATGACTAAAGTGGTCGTCCATCCACTCAAATAATCGATCTTGTCAGCTATCAGATTACCATTATCATCCGTCACTAAATTGGCACCGTCCTGATAACTATTTATAGATATGCTAATACCTGAATAAAGCTCCCTGATATTATTATAATTGCATTTGTTTTATCTCTATAATTTTAACCTTATGTCACTGGCCTGGTCTGAATCAAAATATGCAGCCTTGTATGACGTATTTTAGCCGTCAGTAAAATAATCTATTTGATCTAATGTGTTCCCATGTGGTGAGGTCCAAGTATATTTATGAATACACTTATACTTGAAGTAATAACTTTTTTAAATTAATGTTAATTGGGTAACCTGGTGGTCTAGGGGTAAGGTGTCGGACTCCTGTGTTGAGGGTCTGGGGTTCAATCCTCGGTCCCGGCACAGATTTATCTGATTGCCAAACCCTTCCTTCACCTCTGACAAGACATATTGTGAATGTGGGGAATGCCAGGCCTCCACCGTGGTTCGGATCCCACGTTAAACTGTAGGTCCTCCATTTCATCTCACAATCACCCTATCATTACACATTAGCGTGAGTGCGTATAACCCGAACGGGTAGTAAGACGCGGTGTTAATAATAATATTTGGTGTGGAATTTTTTTTATATATATTATTTAATTATCATAACTGACGTCACACAATCTATATTTTCCTATTATAGGACTAAAAATGCTTCCTTCACTATTTTATTAATGTCTCCTATCACAATTTTTGCGTGACAAACTCGAAACTAGTCAGAGGTTATAGATCCTCATATAAACTATTCTTTACAAGGTCATTTTGGTTTTTTTGTTGGACAAGGCACATTAATGAGGCCCATATTAACCACGTTCCCTTCTACACTACACTTGATATCCTTTCGTTAGTTAATGTTATGTCCTCAACTGCTGATATATTCTTTAGCTGGACTATAAAGCCTGTGCCTAGGCTTTATGTCCGTTCCTCCATAGCAAAGTAGTGTTCCACCTGATTGTACCTTACCATCTCTCTCCGGAGTAGTCCCCTCCCCGCCACTGAAGCGGGCTGGGACAAATTTACCCACACAATCTATTTATAATAATATTTAGCACCGCGTCTTACTACCCGTTCAGGTTATACGCTTTAAGTACTAATTACGCTAATGGATTAGGAATTGAGAAGGTTGAATTAGAGGAAGTGAACCCGCATTTGCGTGGAGGGAGAGTGGAAAACCATTTTAGGAAAAACCACCCCCAGTTCACCCGACCGAGATTCTAACCTCGATCTCCCTGTTCCTCAGCAGTCGAGCTTAACACGACAAGCGCGTTAGCCAACTACGCCACCGAGGCGGGTCAAACAATCTACCTAGGGTGACAGTCTGTTCTTTGTCCCAACCCCCCCCCCCCCTCTCTTCCCAAAGGCAGTTCCAAACTTTATAGAAAAAAATATTACCATCGTTGCACAGTTTAGAACATGCGAGTAACAATATAACTTCTAATATTGTTTTAGTTTTTAAAGATTAAATTGATTTTTATTTATTTCCTATCGGCCTATTATAACACGAATTTGCAGTTAATATTTAATATTCCAACTAAAAAAGAAAATTCTAACAAAAACTCATTGGATTTCTTTCGAGGATTCCGACGAACCCATTTTATCCAACGTTAACAAGAATCGGCCCGACTCGCTAGTCTGGACGCGGCTTAAGCTAGAGGACCCCTCTCCCCCTCCCTCGTCCCTATCAGCTGTCCGCGAATGATTATTCAATATACTTGAAGATGTAGCTTCTCTTTATTTCTGAAGGTCGTATTCTCTACTCACAATATGAGTATGCACTAGGCTGGAAATAGTTTATTGTTACACTTGTTAATATATATTGTTATTAGTTATATATCCTTCCTTCACCTCTGACAAGTTATCTTGTGAATGTGGGGAATGCCAGGCCGCCACCGTGGTTCGGATTCCACGTTAAACTGTAGGTCCTTCATTTCATCTCACAATCACCCTACCATTACACATTAGCGTAAGTGCGTATAACCCGAACGGGTAGTAAGACGCGGTGCTAATAATAATAATAATAATAAATATTAGTTATAATCAAACTAGCGTTTTAAAGAATAAGGTATGTAAAGCAAATACTGACCATGGGACTAATTACTTCGACCCCCAATCTCTCAATTTGACACTCATCAATATTTTGGGACCAAAGCACCGAGTAAAACCTGATGGAATGTATTTAGTGATAAAATTTAAGGCAACGACAAGTTTACACAAAGTTATAATTCAACCAAGACTAGGTATTGTGTGAATTTATTCTGTGTAACATGCCTTTAAAAAAAAAAATATGTTTAATTTTTTTTTATGAAATTTGCTGAGCTATACGCTTTTATGATAATTCTTGGTTAAACTCTTTATTAATCTGTTGTTATATGTCGTTATTTGAATCTTGAGGGATTGCACTTCTATAAATTGATTTGGGATTGCTAACTGAAATTTAAAAGTTTGGAATGAAACAATTGATTTGATCTAAATTTATTACAGGAATCGATTAAAGTTGTACCCCCTGGAAATTCTCCCAATATTCTTGGATTGTTTAGGACACCTCATTTACGAAGAAATACTTCAATTCTATTGTTCAAATCGTAAGTAAATTCCAAATATATTTTATTGTGAAACGTTATCTAATGGACCCTATTACTACTAATATTTTTTGAAGGGCTCTTTGAGTGAAATGAATCTGTCTTGTCTATTTGTCAGGATGGTTTTGACCTTGTGCTTTGACGCGATATCCCGCAATGTGGAAGGTCTGAACTACAATCCATTCTTCATGTTCAGTGTGACGTCTGTGACTAAACTTCCATCTTCATTGGTCATCGTAGGCCTCCAAGATCGCGTGGGCCGGAAGGCTATGGCGAGTGGGGCGCTTCTATTGAGCGGCGTCTTTACGGTGGTGTCTGGGTTGACACTGGCAATTTTAGAGACAGGAACAGGTGATTGATCTTATTGCAATAATATATGTATATGAGGATACTTGCTTTGGCTCAGCTCCGCAAGTGCAAGTGGATTTAAACGAATGTAATTTCAGAGCCGTTTTTTGATAGGTCTTACCGTTTAGCCACAAGAGACCTCCAAAGAAAGGTCCGCACGACTTTAAAGTTACTCCATAATTTTGAATTTTTTTCGGGGGTTAAAGATTTAATTTTTTTAATTTTTGAGATATCCCTGTCGGTTACAGGCTAGAAGCTATAGGTTTGCCAAATTACAAGTTTCTATCTCATCTGGAAGTGGATAAACATTAATGTCAATGAGTGAGTCGGCCGGGTGGCTTTATAGTGGTATAATCAAAGGGGACACTGGCCATATTAGAAATAGGAACCAATATTTGTTGTTGTATTAATAAACTGTGGTGGACACAAGGATTTCAAGGATTTGTAAAAATATTAATTTCCTCGATAAACATTTTCTATTTTCTTAAACATTTGAAGTGACATGCATTGGATAGAACTCCTATGAGCTACTAGTTTGTGTGTTTAGGAAAAATACAAAGTTATTTCAATAATATTTTTTGTGAAGTATTTGAGTCCCTTTGACAAAAAAAAACATCAGTATGTTCCTGAACTAAGGACCTTTAGATGCTTAAACATTGTCACAGTAAAAAATGTTCGCTCCCGAAAAACAAGTATCCAACCTCCTCCACCTGACAAGGCCATGAGTTGAACTTGTGCGAGGTCATATGTTCGCTATCCAAGACAAGTTCTCAAACTGGTTCACGGGCTGCCTTTACAGACCCTCTGTTGGCAACAACGCTTGCGGTGTCAGCAGGTTCGGAGTGAACATGGCCTACAGCAGTGGCGCTCAGTATGCTGCCGAGCTGATCCCGACAGAGGTCAGGGGTCAAGGAGTAGCCGCGGTCCACGTCGCAGGTTATGCCGCCACTTTCTTCAGCTCTCAGATCCTGTACTTGGTGAGGAACGAGTTCGAAGGAGCTGTAGCAATAGGTGTTCGTCCTATTTGGGCGTTGTAGCCCCTCGTCCACAGACAAACAACACGAAATATCCAACATTTTCACTAAAATCAGGAATTAATTTTTAGTTTGTATTATTTCTTTTCAAAAATTGTAATGGTAAAATGTTTCCTCTAGAAGAAAGGTCATCGTTACAAGGTTTCGCGACAAATTTATGATATTAATTTCATTTTTTTACACCTTTCTTATCCCATTGGCCATACAAAAGTTTCCGAATAGCTTTATAATGCAGCCAATGATTTTAAAATGTCAGTCAGACGTCCATAAAATCTATAATTTTATCTTGGGGAATGTGACCAACTCTAGTTAGCAATTAATATTTATCTTGAGTTTGATACAGTTTCTAAATATTGAGCTGGTTTGGGTCAGAGGTTGAGATAAAAAGAATAGAGGGAAGTGAATAGCAGAAAATGTGAAAGACTCCCTTTGAAGGATTCCAAATGTAATAAACATACACCAATTATTTACCCGAGCGGAAATCCATAAATACATTAGAGATCCGGTCTAACAATATATTGGATTGGCGATTACTTAGAAATTTAGGTTTGAATTCTGGTAGGGTAAACTCCCCGTAGTTTTTCAACCCCGCTTTCACCCCCAATGTGGATTTACGTCCACCGTGCAACGCTATTCACCCTTCCCTTAGCCATTAATAACCACGGTATTAGAATAATTTTTATTATTATTATTATTATTATTATTATTAAACCATGTCCTACTACCCGTTCGGGTCATACACACATACGCTTATGTGTAATGGTAGGGTGATTGTGAGATGAACTGGAGGACCTACAGTTTAACGTGGGATCCGAACCACACATTCACAAGTTATGATTAATACACGTCTTGCCAGAGATGAAGGAAGGGTTTGGTAATCAGATAAATCTGTGCCGGGACCGAGGATTGAACCCCAAGCCCCCAACACAGAAGTCTGGTACCTTACCCCTAGAACACCAGGTCACCTAGAATAATTATAAAATTCCTATTCAATTTTATAAATTATTTATTAGATCTTATATAAAAAAAATTCTTCCATCATTAAATTGTCAAAAAATAAACTATGTAAGTGGGTTGTCTTAAATTAGCAGCTTGGATTATGAATTAATCTAGTTATAACTGGGATTTGTTTGCAACTACTAGACCTATTGGAACAAAGTTCTGAAAAAAAATCTCTGTATTCTATTTTTATCTTCTATTATTCAGACTACACAAATGTCCACGCCTTTGACATACACAAGCCAAATGGAACTTGAATATTTTTTATTGATAAAGCTTTGGAATCCTGGGCCTGAAATCTCTGATTTGATTCTATGTTATATATATATATATATCAAACTTAACTCGACCCTTGGCAGTGACATAAAATAATTGAATTTCATAAAAGATATTTTTAATTTTGGTTTAATAAGATCCCAAATAGATTGTTTGATTAAAAGTTGCACCATATGTACTCCAGTTAAAGTAGAATGGTTCAATGAACATAACAAATATGGCTTAAGAAAAGTATATGTATATCAAATAATCCAAAGATCCAAAAATAAAATATATTATTCTTTGGTTGTCTAAGAATTATTTCTTTATTCTTTTTTTATTTTTACAATTTACCATTTATTACAATATGCCTGTTATGATATATGTTCCAAACAAATTTATTATCAATGGTCTTTGATTTCGGGAAATACATTTTTTTGGACTTTATGAACATTATTTGTTTGTTTTTTGGAATGTAGATAATGTTAATTTAAATCGCTTTATATACGAATATTATAGACGTGACCCAAGAGTTAACAACACTAATTATTAGTGACTGGCTAGTAAAATAAACTCTCAAGGCCACTAAGATGTCCACAGAACTCTCTATGTCGTATCATTTTTACAGGTGTCATACGTTGGACGTAATCATTGTTGTTCTTTGTCTCCAGGCAACATATTGGAGGGCAATTCCCGATCTAGTGTTAGGCACTCTCTCCATGCTAGGTGCCTTGTTGTGCCTAACACTACCAGAGACTCTAAATAAGACTCTTCCAGTCACATTGGAAGATGGAGAGCATTTCGGGGAAAAGGAAGGCTTCTGGGAATTTTCGTGTTGTCAGAAGAAAGTAAATTCGTGACTAAATTGTGAACACACCCTTTTGTTTCTTTGTTGTACAAATATTGTTATTTAATATTTAAGTATGATTTAAACATATATATATGAACATGTTAAGAGGTCTGTTAGATTTGAAAGATCAATCTAAATTAGGTAGTAATATCGTTGTAAATATATCGTAGCTGATCTGTTACAAAAAAAAAAAAGAGTGCTGGTTTATTTTTGCTAGGTCTGTAACTAAGCTCTTTAATCATTAATACTATTTTTTTTATTAAGATTCTTTGTATCATTTTTTAAAACTGTATTCTAAATGTTATTTGTTAAGAGATGTATAATCTTACCATGAGTATTTTTACGTTACACAATCTAGTAATTAAAGTATCCTGTTAGAATCATTTTATCTTCTTATAAAACCAATTATTAATATTCAAATTTATTCTCCAAGCTTTGGGGACGATAAAAACGAGTTTTATTATATATCAATTCCCCCCCCCCCCCTCTTTTCTCCCTCTTCCTGTTCTACCAACAATCAAGCTTCGTCTACTAGGGACAAATGTGTTTAGTCTGAGTTTTATTTTAGTGGAGTGGTGTGGTGGGCTGCTGGAGAGTTAAAACACAGGTGAGACTGTTGGTATTATTGTCTGGTGGCTTTTGTAGGCTTCCCATGGTCGAAAGCTTTATAATCACGGTAGCTATATATAAAATACACGTACATTTTGAAGACGGGAAATTCCAATTGATATATTTAGAAATCATTTTTAAAAAAACCTTTATATTTTCGAACACGACTTTATCCTTAGTGCCGTATGGATAGACAACTGCTAAGTAATCGCGGAGCCTGTGTATGTCATGGTGACTCGAAAGGTTCAGAATGTTTTATAACTTTCATAAAAACAAATCGTCAAAATAAATCATTTGACTTAAAAAGTTTCCCATATAATTTTAATATGTTAAATTTAATATACAAAGTTTTCATTAAATTCTAAGAATCGTTTAAGAGATAGTCAAGAAATGTTTAGATTACTATGTGACGAAAATTAACTCTGTTCCTACTGGAGAAAATATTTTATATATTTAGGAGATTTTTTGTACAAAAACTGTTAAAACACTGCACTTTTGATGTTGGTTAACCCATCAAAACGTGCAGTGATAAAACCATTCTAGGCATTCGAAAAAAGTTTTAACCAAGGAAAAGAATTGTTTATCATCTATAACTTTGATTAATAAAGAATTATCAAAATCATATCTACTAATTAAATAATAAAATGAAAGTTACCATATTTTCATCATTACGTTATTTCGCTATTTATCACTACTCTCAACGGGAAATGATCTAAATCTGGATTTAACACACAAAACAGAATTACTTTATCTTTGGATTAGAATTTGTATTTAGTGTTTTGATTATTTATATTTAATATTTACCGTAATAGTATTCATTTTGATTCAAGTATTAATCTTGTCCATATGGTCATGTCGTTTAGACGTGGATATAGGTTTTAGACGAATGTGTGAAGAAGAGACGTTAAAAGTCTTAAGAATAAAAGAGCATTTATGACTCTGTGTATGGATTTTGTTGAAGGGAAGGGAGAATGCAAGGATAAAGAATTGTGGAGAAAGTTAGTGAGGGTGGATTGTATATGAAGTATTTTTAAAAATCTATATGCACTGTTTCTTGCCTACACAGTAAAGTAACGGCATGATCAGGTATGTATTTTGACAAACCACAAATACAAAGCCAAATATTTGTCTTAGTATTTTTTTAAAAATACATTTAGTTTAATACTAAGCCTTAATCATTTGGGTTCACAACAAGTAGAAAATAGTTTGCGTCGGTGTCATAATTTCTAGAATTATATCAAAGTACCCAAATAGAGAAGAAACAAGGAGATATTTTGACAACTTTGTTTATTCAGTAGCAAGAAAACTCCCAAATATATGGAAACAAAAGTATACACAATTTAGACAGGCAGTGCAGTGACTCTGGTAAATGTTAGTTGAAGGCCAGGTGTACAAAACAATCTGAAAATAATAATCGCTTGTTGTCAGGAAACGAGGCAATACAAACTTGATCAATTAACAAAACTTATTTCAATGCCCTGAGAGGAGTACGCAGATAAATATATTAAAACTTTATAAAATAACAATGGATCATTACATGCATCGTAACAATTCAAAATGTACTAGCTTAATTATGACAGGGCAACAGATTAGTATCGCAATACCTGCTGGCATCGCCCAAGGTTAATAAATAGAGGTTGCCTCGTTAGCTAGCGCATCGATTTGAGCACGTCACTCGTAGCCAGTTTACCGCTACAGTCCGCATAATACAGTAGCCCCAAGGCGTCTTTGGTGCTGACTGACAGCTCACAGCTGACTTCTGACAGTCAATATTTAGGTATAAATGTTGACTATCAAAAGTGACAGATGCTAAACATATGTCTTTGCAGATCATCTGGTTCCACGTAGGGATATGGGCGTTCAACAGCCCACCTCGAAATTTTATAGTTCAAACAATTTCAAAATTAAGGTACAAATACAAATTATGGGGTTGTGTTACCATAAAAAAATCACCTCAGAGAGATTCTAGAGGTATTTAATATTTGGAAATTTTCTTGACCTTTGACAGTTATGGTGTGATGTTGCCATAAAAAAAACACTTCAAAAAGATTCTAGAACTGTTTATCACTAAGAATTTTTTTCTAGCCTCTGGCAATTGAGGGATGTGCCCACCAATCCCCCCCTGGCATTATTGGCTGGCTACGGCCTTGCTCCTTCCATTTAAATGCGGGTACACTTCCTCTAAATATAACCTTTCTAATTCCTAAAACCCACTGCGTAATTCAAACATAAACTCATAGAACAAACGGATAGTAAAACACGCTGCTAAAAATAAAGATAAAGTCACCCATCTACTAATAGAAATGTTATCACGTTAGACGTGCTTTATTTTTCTTTCCAATATATTCATACTCTGGCCTCCAAAATAAAGTATCATATTCAGGCACCGCCATTTGAGCTACTACCTCCTGGTGAATCTGTTCTCTTGCTCAATAACGCGAGGGCCCCTCTATTTTACCACAGCTGCTATGGTCGCCGATACAACAACAATGGACGTGGACGAAATGCTACACCACGCCGGGGACTTCGGTCGCTATCAGCTCATCTTGATCTTTCTCTTCTCCATTGTCAACGTCCTGTCCACATTTGACTACTTCGGTCAGACCTTTCTTTTCGTGATGTCTCCTCATTGGTGCCGCTTGCCGGAGATCGAACAGACCACGACTGCCAGAGAGAGGAGGTTTATCTGGGCGCCTCCTGGTGACTCTGCCTGCTCCAGGTCTGTAATATAAACAATATCTTTCCTTGTTTGCCTCTCTGCTCTATCTTAATGTATCTGAATATTACCCCATCTTTGAGTGACTGGCTAGTTAAATGCCTTAAACCTTAGCTTTAAGGCGGGGATGTAGGGGACGTGAAAAAAGGTCAAATGTTTTTACCAGTTTTTTTACAGCAATACTTTCTTTTTATACCAAAATAAATAAAATATTGCTCCCGTAACAACGTTTAGTTTAATTTCTTCTAACCCGCCTCGGTGGCGTAGTTGGCTAACGCGCTTGTCGTGTTGAGCTCGACTGCTGAGGACGGGGAGATATAGGTTCGAATCTCGGTCGGGTGAACTGGGGGTGGTATTTCCTAAATGGTTTTCCCACTCTCCCTCCACGCAAATGCGGGTTCATTTCCTCTAATTCAACCTTCCCAATTTCTAATCCATTAGCGTAATTAGTACTTAAAGCGTATAACCCGAACGGGTAGTAAGACGCGGTGCTAGTAATAATAATTTATTTTAAATTATGATATCAACAGTTGTTGAATATTCGTCATGAGTGTAGGGGAATTAGATTAGCAACTTTTTTTAAACGAAGAGAAAAAGTTGTCACTAAATTCTGTTGAGGTCACCGGGGGGAAGAAAATCAAATTGAACATTGCTACTGGAGAAATATTAATATTTATTTGTGACAAAGAAATATTTAGCTATAAAAAATGACAGAATAACTGGACTTTTCCCTTGCCCCCTTCCAACTCACCATAAGTGTATTTTCTGATTACGAAACAATGTGTAGAACCCAGAGAAGGATTAGTAATTATTGTTACTAAAACTATATTTCTAGCGTAGTGACGGTAAACATTTTATCAGTCCAGATCAATGTGGTGGTTTCTGCTTGTAGTTTGGAAAGAAAGAACTATGTTAGAACCAAACATCCTTTGTTAATTAAAATTATTAATCAAATTCTGAAAATTTAAAAATGACACCTGGACATGGGAATAAAACCCGGGACCTTTGGCTTAGTACGCCAATGCTCTGACTACTGAGCTATCCAGGAATCGTCCCGTGCCCAGGGTCATTCTTCACTCATATTTTAAGGCAGAGTCTATGATGGACGTGTGGAAATCGTCGGCTACAAATGTGAGATTTTATTAAGATCATGAGCTATCAGATAACGCAGCCATCTTAGACTCAGTAGTTGGCTTAGTGCTGCCAAATAAATAATAGCTTTGGCTAATTGATTCTTAAAATTATTAATATTAAATTGTAGATGGAGATACTGTATAGGCCCTATATTTTTAGTTAGCTATTGAAAGGTTTAGTAATCTAAATGTAGGAAGTGGAAGTAAATTAAAAAAATAAAAATATTTCCATTCTGAATTATACAATGCATTGCTAGCATCCTAATTTTTTTTACGCCCCTTTTTGACTATTCACTAACATGCCTTTCTTTATCTCATTAATTTACCAAAACTGGTATTATGTCTCGTATCAAGATTGTCACCAAGTATATTTCTGGCTTTCTTTCAAAAAATAATAACATAAGCACCCTCATATGTGGATACGTGGGCTAAGGCGTCAGTAACGTCTGGTTTGATTTGCCAGTGAGTGGCTTCTTGTGGCTAAAATATCTTCTGGATGTAGAGAGTATTTTCTTTACTCTTAATTGTTATTTCTGTCAACATGTTTCGGTGGTCGCATGGGTTGTTGGTGATGGAAAGATCGGGGTTTGAATCCCGGTTGGTCGTACTGAGGCTGTTTTTACTTAATGCTCTTCTATTTTCTTACCACAAAAATGTAAGTATATTTACTCACAGATCTACTTTATTTATCCTTGTTTCCTTAGCGTAATAATGTATGCGTTTAACCCTAACCGGAACTAGGATGCGATGAAGGAAAAACACTCACTTTACATGCAAATTCTGGTGAATTTTCTCTAATTTTTACTTTACTCATCTCTGTGGATCATTAGAGTTGCTATACGGATATCTCAAGTTGGGTAAATAAGCCGGGGTGAACAAAAAAAAACCCAAAGAGATTCAACTTTGTTTACCATTGTGATATTCAAGTAATGGACATTTAAATTTTATTTAGTGTTAAAGGATTTAAACAATAAAAATATCCTGAATTTTAATTTTTACCTAAACAAAATTGGTACTTTTGAAAACGTTACACTTAATTATAAACATTAAACATCAGTCCGATGAAAAATTAGGATCAAAAAAACACATAATCAAATTACACTGTTTTTTACTGTACGAATAGTTGACAGCTTAAATTTGTTTAATAAAATCGACACTGAAATAGATTTGATAAGTAATTAAACACTTTAGAATACAAAATAAAATAAAACTCAATTAGCAAACAAAAGTAAATATCAACCAATATCATTCAAAAAATGACAAATAAATATTCTTATCTTGGATCTTTTTTTCACATACGTTGCACTAACGGCAAAAATACTTATTCCTGATTGAATAACCTACACGACATTATGTATCAGTATTTACAACGAGACTGTACACGGTCGGTTTTCGCCTCATTCTGTTTTATCAGTCTCAGCTCCTGCGAGCCACGGTAACAACATGGTCGATAAGCAAGAGACGTGGTTAGTCCATGTTCGCTACCGAGACTGAAGGAAATACTGAAGAGCGCGTGCGCACGGTCAGTACTAATTTCAGTACTAATGTCAGTCTCTTCCCCCACTTGCAGTACTATTATTATTATTATTATTAACACCGCGTCTTACTACCCGTTCGGTTATACCACTTACGCTAATGTGTAATGGTAGGGTGATTGCGAGATGAAATGGAGGACCTACAGTTTAACGTGGGATCCGAACTACACATTCACAAGTTGTGATTAATACACGTCGTCTTGTCAGAGGTGAAGGAAGGGTTTTGGCAATCAGATAAATCTGTGTTGGGACCGAGGATTGAAACCCGGACCCTCAGCATAGAAGTCCGACACCTTACCACTAGACCGCCAGGTCACCCGAATGTTTTTAAATTTTGCAGCGAGTATCGCACAGTGTTGAAAGGAAACCTTGTACATTTAGCACCATGTCTTACTAATTGTTCAGGTTATACCATATACAATAATTACACTGATGAATGAGGGATAAAGAAGGTTCAACTTAGAGCAAATTTACCCGGATTTGCTTTGGAGGGAGAGTAGAAAACTATTTAGGAAAAAAAACCAGCCTCATTAAACCGGACCAGGATTTTTACCTCAATCTTCATGTTATCGGCAGTCTAGTCTATTGCGAGCGTGATGCCTTGAACCATGTAACCCCCAAAGCGCGTTGAATTAAAGTTATCTATAGGAAAACATACGGGTATGTTAGCAACTATAAGCAGTTTTACACATTTAAAAAATAAATTCAGATAGTTGACTTGTTTAACTAACCAAATCAATTCTGAAAATTGAAAAATGACACTTGGACACGGGAATCAAACCCGGGACCTTTGGATCTATTCCCGTGTCCAGGTGTCATTTTTCAATTGTCAGAATATGACATCTAGATGGAGTAATCCTCAATAAAAACATAAATAATAGCTTTGGATATTTGATTCTTAACCAAATCAAGATTTTATAAAAAAAAATAATACATAAATAATTTACAAACCATTGATTCAACAGTCCCAGAACACTAACTGCGGTGATCAATCGGCTCAAAACTTTCGCAACGCACTTGTTCATCATTATTGAATAAATTAGGGTTCGAATCCTTGCTGGTGCACCAAGGATGTTTGTTTCACAAGCGGATTCCTCGCTGTCTGTACACGACAACGTTAATCGATATACTAATGTCCTCACACCTGCCAGGTTCATTAAATCATTATTAACCGCTTTGTTAATGATATTCATAATTAATAAAACGAATAATGTGTTTTATTAATATCATTAACACAATGGAATTTACAATTATTGGTTTCGACTAGCTATAAAAACAAGCATTCAATTATTGTAGACTACATTGCTACTGTCTGGTAATCATAAAAATAGATTTTTAGAATATATGTTTAAACTTTTTTTTGTGGTCACCATTAATAACATTTTACTATATTTTTATTGATATTTTTTAGGCGAGCTCATTGATAATGTCTCTCAAGTAAACTGCTGTAACCCGCCTCGATGGCTTTGTTAGCTAACGTGCTAGTTTTGTGTTGAGCTAGACTGCCGAGGACGGGAATATCAAGGTTCGAATCTCGTCAGGTGAAATGGGGCTGGTTTTTCCTAAATGGTTTTCCACTCTCTCTAAGCAAATGTGGGTTCACTTCTTCTATATTTAACTATTCCAGTTCCTAAACCATTAGTGTAAATAGTACATAAGCGTATAACGCAAACGGGTAGTAAGACGCCGCACTAAGTGTTATTATTATTGTAACTGCTGCAGATCACATCCATTGACGTATGTTCGATATATGTGAAAAATAAATCAAGTGACTTTAATAGCTGCTAGATAAGGTTCTCCCTAGGAAACATTTAATTTCTGCTTCAGATTTGACATGAACCTCTCCGACATTTCGACGCCCCTGACGCCAACTGGAGCACAAGGCCCTGTGACGTCGGCTGGGAGTACAACCTAACAATGGGCTATAACAGCGTTATCAATGAGGTACAGACGATAAATATCAGGGATGTGTGAGGGCCATTTTTTATAAGCTAAGGGAAGCTTGATACATGTGAAGAAAAGTGGAAGACAAGGTTTTTTGTTACTGTCACATAACGCTAATTTTAATTATTACTTAACTATTCAATAAGTGCAGCTTGGTAAAGAAAAAAAGTTTACAAATCATAATATATACTATTTTAGTCAAATATACAGTAATTGATGTGGGTAACGTAAAAAAGAGTGCATATACCCGTTTCATACAGAATATATCATTTGATTTGCCATGTTTTCAGCTGCCTTTCAACAAAATTTCGTACATAAATTTTAATAACTATAATATTGCGGCCTGGGCTACATCATTCGTAGCCCAGTTTGTGGAAAGATTAGCCAGTATTAATGTAGTGTTGCCCAGGGGACGCCCGAATGTACTATACTGTGTTTTAAACTGCTTTAGAATTACGGTCAGCGCAGCAAGAGTGGAGGCTTGTCACATGCTCGACCAATCCGGGGAGGCTAGTTGTCATAGCAACCGACGCACGCTGCCAGATTTCTTGACAGTCATTGAGTGTGCTTGCATAGTGGTAACGCACAAACTCCCACTATGTGGCAACCGCGCTCCCCAGCCTAACCACCACACAAACTCCCGCTATGTAGCACGCGCTCCCACTACCACACGCAAACTCTGCTATGTGGCAACTATGATCCCAGCCTACCCATCACGCAAACTCTGCTAAGTGGCAACGCGCTCCCCAGCCTAACCCCACAAAATCCGCTATGTAGAACGCGCTCCAGCCTACACCACGCAAACTCCTGCTAGTGGCAACCGCGCTCCCCAGCCTACCCACCACGCAAACTCATGCTATGTGGCAACCATGCTCCCCAGCCTACACACCACGCAAACTCCTGATATGTGGCAACCGCGCTCCCAGCCTAACAACCACGCAAACTCCTGATATGTGGCAACCGCGCTCCCCAGCCTAAACACCACGCAAACTCCTGCTATGTGGCAACTATGATCCCCAGCCTACACACCACGTGGATCCTAAGGCAATTTAAATCGCAGTATAATCGTACATCCTTTCTGTGGAGGCTTTTTCCCTGTCCCGATGAGGCGAGGTAATGGTGATAGTGAGTATTAAGGTGTGGAACTAGTGGACACACTTAAAACTAACTTAATCCTAACCAACCAAACTCAGGTGACTGTTTGGGTAATTCTCATTTTGGGAAAAATATCCAAGGTATCAGCCGAGAATCGAAACCGGAAACCTATGATCGTAGTCAGATGCACTGACCACTACACCACGGGGCCGGTTATTTTGAAAATTAAAGTTTGTACACTTATTCTTAGCCTGTGATTCACAATGAATTTTTTATTTATTCTTTCCTTTATACTTAGTTTTACAAAATAAGACTGTCTATTTGCCCTTTTTACGTTACCCAACTCAAATTGTCTATGTTTACACTATAAATGCAATTTAATCCCTAGCTGGTGCTAAACTATTAATTAGTGGCTGTTCTAAGAATGACTATTTATCCACTGAAGTATGTCATATTTGATGATATATTTCCAACATTTCTATAATATATCCAAGATATTGCTCACTTCTAAATTTTTCAAATATACGAAAGATCGAAATCAAGAAAATGAGACTTAACCTTAGACTTATATTTTGAAATTTCGCACACTACTAATAAATATTTTAACACACGAGAAAATGGAGCATTATAATGTTTCTTATATTTTGATTTAGGGATTCTACACTTCACTTTAAATGTAAATGATTGATTATAACTGATCCCACGAGGTTTAAATATCTTTAAAGGTTAATGTATTAACTTGTGTGCAGAGGATGTAACCAATTCTTCTTAGCCAGGTTCCTGCCTCTGTAGGAACAGGCCCTGCTTGCACTGTCTTACTGTATACTAAAGATTTAAATCAACTTTTGTAAAGTCGTCCCTGGACACAGATCTCTAATAAACCAAATATAGTTTTTAAAAAAATGGACACCTGGACATGTAAATAGTATCTGGGACTTTTGGCAAGTAATCTTGCCGAAGGTTTTATCAATGAGCTATTCAAGATTCACCTCGTGCTCAGGGCCATTCTTCCTTTATAATTTTAGGCAGCGTCTGTGATGGACGTGCGAATTAATCGTCTCTGTTGAGCTTATATTTGAAAAACAGTCATTGGGGACTCGAGATTGGGTACAACCGTCACTGGGTACATCTTTTAAATATATTAAATATAATATTTACAGCTATAGATGTATGAGCAGATGAAATTACGCGTTTATTATAGAATCTTCCGTATGGCACTAGAATACACGAACATAAATATATAAATGACAGAAACTAAGTGGTTTTTAACGTTACTGAGTGAATTGTCTAGCAGTAAAACATACCAGGGAGAAGGAAAATTCCAATCAGTACTACACGTAAAGTACTTCTGTTACACAACGACCTTGAACCCGTAATTAATCAAACCGTCATGCTCCCAAGTCTTTGGGGCCACCCAGGGGAAGTCAATGTGTGAGATGTGGCCCCAACCGCCCTTTAGAGCCCTTTTACGCAGGCGTTTTGTGCCGCGTGACAGATGACGTAAAAAACCGTCACGTTTTGTGAGTCGTTGGGAATGGATCAGCCCTTTTGAGCTCTGTAGTCCTAAAAAAAAAACCTTGCTGTCACGTTTTGTAAAACATCCCATCGTGTCCTAGTGAACGCCAGCGGCAAAAGTCACGAGAAATATTCCAAGTACATGACATCTTATTGGTCCATTTACACAAGCGCACCGTTTGTCTGCCTTCCGTTGTATGGACATCAGTGCTGCCAACACCTGACTAGTAAAAAAATATAGGTCCAATTGCGTGGAGGTTTACAAATGGGATTAATGTGTCATTTAAATAATTGATATATTTTCACATTTTTATCAAAAATAAATAGTATTTGGATACTGGACGTTTAAAGATAAGGAAAAATAAAAGCAATTTAGGACTAATCATCGGAGGAATACAAAACTAGAAATATAATAAAGTTCAATGGATAGAAAGAAATGTGTGATGTGTTTTACAATTCAAAAATAGTTTATGTCGTCTCTTAATTTTATTTGATAAGCTCGAAGAAGAATGATTATACAAGACAGAGAGAGTAAGAGGAAGTCTATTATGCTTATTGGTATGATACCAATGGATTGGTAGATCAATGCATTGATTGGAGATGATCTTTCAGCGCATGATAGCTAGATTGTTTCAATCATGGAAGAAACTCGCATGGCTGAAAATCATATTATAAATTATTTATCATATCTGGTTAAAGTCCATAATCATGTCAATTGCCAAGGAGTAAATTGCACGTGGACTTCATTGTCCTGCAGGATTTGTTTTACTAGAATAAATGTCAGCGTACGAAGGTTGAACGGGTTACTACTGCTGAATGTAGAGATGAAACAAAGAATACAAGTAGCTAGTAACTACTTATAGTCATCGAAGTATATTTTCTAAATGTCTTGGAATGTACATGTCAAAAATAAGATGGGTAGGAACATTATCAATATTATGGTACATGTTATTGACAAGTGACTGCAAATAGCGTTCCGTCCATACGTCAATGGATAATGAAAATGAGTTTAAAATGCTGATTCAAAACTCTTATGGTAAAGAAGTGGATTAATAACTATTCAACATACACCGACATTAAGGCTAGTGTGAAGGAACTATTGCATATAACATTTAAGAACAAAGAATGGACTAGATTAACGTTAAAAGTATTATATCGATGGTTCGATAAAATAAATTATTTATTATCGATGGTTCGATAATAAATTATTTATTAATGCGTATAGCCTAACAACCCAATATACTTTCAAGATGAGACATATCGACGTTAAAAATATAGTTTTATACGTATCATCCATCATCGTTTCAAAATTAAAGACCATACACCTAATCAGATTAAAGTAGCTAGGTGATATCGTTAGAAGCATAAATAAGTTTTCGCTAAAGATTATACCACCAACTGGTCGAAAGATTTTTTACAGATACGTAAGGACCTCGCGACGAATCCCAAGACTTTACTGTTTGAAGATATCAGAGCTAGACTTATCGTGGGAGAGTTTTACGCTCTGGAGACCAGGAAAATGTTGTAGAACCTGATGTAAACCTCTTAGATAAGATTATCTTACATTTATGAGATAGGGCTTACGTTAAATCCATAGGGTTTGTTACTACGCACAATTCCTGTTTCGATACTGCAAACATCTTATAACCACCCTCCCATAATTCTTATGGTCCCCCCTCCCTCTCAGAAGGTGTATTTTTTATATAACATCTTATGGGTGTGGTCAAGGAGTTTGATATAATTCAGAATGTCCAAACGTTTAGAAAATAAAGAGGTGTTGAGCAATGTGAAGTTCGTAGAAGGATATTTAAGATACTGTATAAGTGAATATCATCGCAGAAATGAAGAAAGAGGCTACACGAAAACTTGTGATTCTACAATCCAATGGCTAGGTTGTCATAACCCCGGGATGTAGGAGCATAGTCAGATTTGGAGAGCTTCCACATCCACTGCATAGTTTCCTGTCTTAAGGATGGCAACCAGCTTGATATCTTCCACAAATTAGCCATCTTTGAGAAGGATGAATAACCTGACTCACCTGATCCGACTCCTAATCCTGATGACGTGACCATGCCAATAAAGGTTGGGATCAGACCAATCTTCAAGAATCTTATCCTAGCCCAGAATTTCAACAAGTTGAATTTTGGAATTTTGCCATGATTATAGCATCTTTTTATGTAGAGATATTTCATGCATATATGTATGTATATTTTTTGTTATCAGAATCACTATATAGCTCTAAAAAGAATATCCCCAATCCTTTTTATTGAAGATATTTTTCATTAATCTTGTTCATAAAGCATTGGTATGAAGTATAGTGTGGATTGAGCAAGAAGGGCTAAGGTTAGGATGGGTTTAGTCTGGATGAGTGAGGAGACTAGTTAATGGGTTTAGTCGGATGGAGTGGAGACTAAGTTAGGATGGTTTAGTCTGGATGGAGTGAGGAGGACTAAGTTAGGATGGTTTAGTCTGGATGAGTGGGAGACTAGGTTAGGAGGGTTTAGTTGGATGAGTGAGAGGGCTAATTCAAATGAAGAATTGTAAGGGATAAGAGTTGATCTGAATTTATGATGAAGAATAGAAGCGAGGAAAGGTTGGAAGTAGGACAAACCAGAAGCCAAACTCTCTGGTGATATCAGGCGGAAATTCAGCCGCGCATGCACAAGTGAGAAATAAGAATGGTCTAAATAAAGGATATACTTTAAAACGCTCTATGAATAGCAATTAGGAGGTCCAGGTCACCGTGTAAAATAGCTTTGGAGACATGGGTTTGATATTAGGGGAGAAGGAGAAGGGAATTTCCGGCGGGTCGGGTGGGTTGAACATCCGACGAAGATGATTAGCGCTGGATTAGAGATCCTACGTCATATCCTATAACAGAAGTACCGTACTGTTAATACTAAAATGCATTTACAATGTGTGTTATTGCCCCCCTCCCCTTTATTAAATTAAATAATTGGATTCACAAATATCCATTTTAACCTCCTATATCAGTTACCTTCCTTTTTCAGAGAATTTAGAAATGATAAAACCAAAATATGTGAGTTTATGGACTTATAAGATTGGAAAATTTCGGCTTTTAAACAATGTTTACAAGTCTATAAACGTATAGGGTCATACGTAATAGTTTAGTTTTCATTATAATAAACACCATACTCGTATATTTTTAAAGCTCTTAATAATATTTTAACCTAAACGCAACAACTGATTGACAATATCTTGGTTATCTAAGAAGAACAACTAAAAACTATAAGCAAAGCATTAGGTTGAGCACAGGCAAATTCCTAGATAGCTTGTCAAGAGCATTGATGCACTAAACCAAAGGCCCAGGTTTGAAAAACCATGTTCAGGTGTCATTTGACAACTTAATTTAATATAATTGCTATATTTTATTTAAACTATCAAACCCTTTCTCTCAGATTTTAGAAGTAATCAATTAAACGCTAATGAATCCGCAGAATCAAGCTATTTAAATGATGGACTATTGTTTTTGTTTTGTTTGTTTAGTTGAACTGGGTGTGCGATGACAATTGGAAACCTGCTCTAGGCCAGTCCTTGTTCTTCGTGGGCTGTGTCTTTGGGACACTAGGGCTGGGTATCATGGCGGACCACATTGGGAGACTACCAGTGTTGGTGTTGGCCAACATGTTGTCGCTATTTGGGAACCTTGCCACTTACTTCACTAGCGATTTGCTGCTGTTTGGTGCTAGTAGGTTTATGCATGGCCTCTCCACTGATACCAACTTTGTCATGATGTATATCATTGGTGAGTTCAGTTGTATTGTCAATATTCAGTAGGAAAAGGCCTTTTAAAAAAATTAGACTTATATTTAATAATCCGCCTCGGTGGCGTAGTTGGCTAACGCGCTTGCCGTGTTGAGCTCGACTGCTGAGGACGGGGAGATCAAGGTTCGAATCTCGGTCGGGTGAACTGGGGGGGGGGGTGTTCATAAATGGTTTTCCCACTCTCCCTCCACGCAAATGCGGGTTCACTTCCTTTAATTCAACCTTCTTAATTCCTAATCCATTAGAGTAATTAGTACTTAAAGCGTATAACCCGAACGGGTAGTAAGACGCGATGCTAAATATTATTATTATATTTAATAAAATAAGACTCAGCTCGATTTGTTCAATGACAGGTCCTTCTAGGTGTGTAAGTGTAATAACTGTCATTTTCCCGTGCCTTTGAGAACGTGGACTATGGTTTGGATATACAATCGAGATTTGTAGGTCGGCCAATCTCCCATTTGACCTGAAACGCTTGTTATTAGTTTATTGGGAGATTGGTGAATATTCTATAAAGACGGGTCTTAATTCTAAACTCGTTTATTTGGGTTTGCCGGTGACGCAGAGGCCGGAATCCGAATCCCAACTGGGGTGTAATGAAGGTAGTTTTTCGTAAAGAGCTTATCACTTTCTCTTTACGCAAATGTGGGTACATTTATTTTATATCACACAATCCATATCTTTACCTTACTCCTTTTTTTCTTATTCTTCTTTGTTTCCCAATTCTTAGTTTGTTTACAGACCTCAATTCTTCTCTTCTTGCTTTTTCTTTCATTTCTTTACAGTTTTTACAGACAGAGTTTTTCATCAGTGGTTTTACTAGTGTAATTAAAACTGCTTTGGTAGTAAGACGCGGAGAAAAAATAGAGCTGGCAGTAGGAATTTTGGAGCATCATCAAGGCGTTTTGTTATATTGTATTTGTTTAAGATGTCCTTAAGATAATCCTGTTCCAGTGCTGGAGTATATGAGACCTGACAAACGCACCCTGGGTCTGAACCTGTCCAACGGCGTGTTCTCCACGGTGGCTACCGTCGCACTACCATGGATAGCGATCGGCAGCGGGGACTGGAGAAGTTTCCTACTGATCATATCGCTCCCGTTAATGATCGTGCCGCTTTATTATCTGGTGGTTCCGGAGAGCGCCTCTTGGCTCATCAGTAAAGGTCGCATGGACGAGGCGGTCACGTGTTTTGAAAAAGTAGCGGCTTTCAACGGAAGGAAACTACCACCGGATGTTGTCAAAGAATTTAAGGTAAAGTAGATCGAAATGATATTTGTGTTACAAATATAATATTCTGGGGAATGCCACAATCAGAGGATGCTGATAACAGTTAAAAATTAAAAAATTACCAGTTCACTTGGGGTGTTTTTTTCTAAATTGTTACCTACTTTTCATTTACCAAATTCACGTACATTTCTTCTAGATTTTAACGTCATCATTCCTTCACAACTAATATATGTAAATGTGGAAAAGCCGGACGGATAGTAAAAACACAGTTTAATAATAAACATATATTTTTTAAACTTGTATAAAAATACATATTGATCGTACAATATATTAGTGTAATGAATGTCGAGTCATTCAAAGGGGACAATATTAAAGAATTAGAATTATTTTTTATGTTTAACAATACTGTACACAAATTATTAATTGATAAATGTAAATATTAATATATTTAAGTCATGTTTAGTAACATATGAATAAATAAAGAGAATATAATGAGAGTTATATTTAAAATAATGTGCCTTTAATGTGTCTTAGAAATGAAATAGAGGAGTGGTAGACTCGAAACTTTCATTCATTCCGGATCTCAAATATCTGTTTTAAGTGTTGCATTACTTACATCCTCATCCATACTTAATATTATAAAGAGGAAACATTTGATTTTTAGTTTTTTTGTTTGTAATGGATAAACTCAAAAACTACTGGACCGATTTTAAAAATTCTTTCACCAATATAAAGATACATTATCAGCGAGTAACATAGGCTATATTTTATTTTGAAAATTTAATTTATTCCTTATAAAAATGTCGATAGTATATTATATAGTCGTTGGAAAAAAAAATTGTTGAAGGGAAAGTGGTGTTGGTGAAGGGGGCGGGAGGGGAGGGATGAGGAAAGAGGAATGAGATGAAAATAGGAGGGAGGATAAAAAGAGGGAGGGGGCTATACAGTGATGGTAGGACTGTATTTTTTTTTAAATAAGTAAAAAAGTTTTGTTTTTATATTGACATGATGGATGATTCGAAGCTTTGCTTTACAGGATTCTTTACAGTATTTTTTTACGGAGGAAGGGGGCTAGTTATTTATAGTTAAGTATAATTAATTCTAGGATAAACGTGTGATAGTATGTAATCTACTTAGTAAATATCATAAACATAAATACAATGTCCCTTGGTCAAACTTTATGATGCTGGTAAACAAGTTTCAATTGTAACGGTGTACTGTGATTATCCCCATTTCCTTATATTTTCCTAATTTTGTAAATATATTTTACAATTTATTTATTTTGGGTGAGTCAAAATGTGTGTAAAAGTTCGTCCACGGAATAAGACAATATGTTGTCGTGTATGACAAACACAATTTATGTCCATTCACAATAATACGGAGACAAGATCGTCTAACACTGTTTAAAATAATTAAAACAAATTTTGTAATATGGAACAGCAATTACCTCTTTAATTAACTCGTTAATCCTTCTAAGAAGTTTGTTGACTCTTTCTTATATATATTTTTGTGGTCGGCCATTATTACTCGTCTCCAAGGCATCAGCTGGACTGGTACAGTGGCGGATTTGGAGTTAGAGGAGGGGGGGCGATTGGGGTGACCCCCCCCCCCTCACCAACGCATCGAAAATTACAAAATATATTGAGACCTATCTCTTAATATAGTATAGAGTGGTTAACTTATATGAACAGCTTCTACTTTTCCTTTGTCCTGTATTCTAGAGGAGCTAACCAATAGCTCTTTCAACTTAGCCCCAGTAAATTGATTCTTGTCAACCCCTGAGTAAAACATTTGACATGACAGCCGAAACTAATACCACGAAAGGAATCAGAAATACCATACGGGACCTTGTTTTTTTGACTTGGAGTGTGTTGGACTCATACGATATAAATAAATACCGATGCATGAGAAGGGCGAAAGACGTAGGAAGAGGAGGGGAAAGTGGTAAAAAAAGCAACTAAAGTTGCAGCATTTGTTTAGTGTTAAAATTAATGACTGGTTCCAAATCATAAAAGTGGTGTCGAGGCCCAAAAGTTTTCATTTGTTTTTCTTGATATTGAGCTAATTAGATCTTGCAACGTGAAATAATTCAAAATGTTAAAGTTGAAATATTATTTCTATCTTAATGAGGCCATTCCTAATTTTTTTTTTTTAAATAGCTAAACATGTAAATTAATATTTATCTTGCCGATAACCAATATAACTGTTGCCCATATTCAAATTTGGATGCTAGACTAACTATTGAAATGAATCTTGGTTTATTAGAAAAATCCTTTAATATTAAATTAATTTTAATTAATGATAATTTATATACCATACCCCCTGTAAGGTGCTTTCTTATATCCACATCGTGATGTTCCGGTAGACATAAACAAGGTGATTTAATCCATTGTGGTACTAGTGGTAGTCGCAGATTTGAATTTGTGGTTTAAATCTTTTTATTTAGCACCGCGTCTTACTACCCGCTTGGGTTATACGCTTAAGTAGTCTACTAGTTATGCTAATGGATTAGGAATTTAGAAGGTTGAGTTTAGATCAAGTTAACCCGCATTTGCGTGGAGGGAGAGTGGAAAACCATTTAGGAAAAACCACCCCTATCTCACCCTACCGAGATTCGAACCTCAATCTCCCCGTCCTCGGCAGTGTTTGAATCTAAAATTTTGTAGTAGTTAAATTACTAATTTTAGTATGACAACAAATTATTATTATTTTGTGATAAAAATACATAATATTTCTATTAATATAAAGAATAGGCCTATGACCGGTACATATTTATTAACTTTCAGTGACTTTAGTTTTGTGTTTTGTATAAAAAAAATACAAATTTGATAATAAAAATTATGTTTAATAAACTAATAGTGCTATCATTAAAATTATTAATAATTATAATTCTTATTTTCTTGTTTATTAAAGCTATTAGATGTATACTTAAGAAACCTTATGACCCACCTCAGGGGACCCGTGGTCTAACGCGCTACTCTCGTGTTGGACTAGACTGCCGAGGATGGAGAGATCAGGGATCAATCCCGGTCGAGGGCACTAAGGGTGGTTCTTCACTCTTCTTCCCCTTAAATGTGGGTGCAATTCATATCCATTAAACCTTCCTAATTCCTAAACCATAAATGTAATTATTATATAGGTTTATAGCCCAAACGGGTGGTAGGACACTGTGTTAAAAAAAAGACTTATGAAAACGAATCCCCCCCTCCCCTCGACAACAGGCCCTGGATCGCCCTTGGACTGGTAACAAGTGAATAGCGTATCTACAGTAGCCCCGTGGCTTCTTTGGTGCTGACTGACAGCTTTGAAAAGTTAGCAGACCAAATTATGTATCCTTACGCCGAACCATATGATCTACAAAAACATATGTTTTGGTAGACTGTCACATCTGACAGTTAACATTTAGGTATATACCTGAATGTTGATTGTGAGCTGTGAGCTGTGAGCTGTGAGCTGTCAGCCAGCACTAAAGAAGCCACGGGGCTACTTACTGTGGTTCGAAATGGAAATATAAGAGAAGTGAGAGGGAACAAAAATTATTTCACGTTTCAATTCGAACAGATGGAAGTAAAGATTTTAACTCTTTAGCATTTTTCATATTATTTTGGAAATCTTTCCAATTTTTATAATAAATTAAATATTATGTTATATGTATTCCTCGTTCATGACCAACCATTTTATCTTTGTTATGATGTATGACTATTCTTCTTGGACTTGAAGAGAAAAGAGTTTTTAAATTTGCTTCTAGAATAAGAATTCTTGGAACATTCTTTGAAGAAGATAAGGCTTTTAGTTTTCAGTGTCTTGGAACCAAATATGTGTTGTCCCTGACTAAATTTGTTTTAAAAGTATAAGCTGAGTTAAAAAAAATTGGGATATAAGTACATAAATAGAAATCTGAGAGTCCGGTGAAAAACTAGAGAATATTGACATCAATAAAGTGTGAAATATGTAACATTTGGAAGAAGAAACAAATTTCCTATATTTTTACTGCTTTCAACATCGACATATTTTCTTGGTGAGATCCAGCTAAATCTTCAAGCATAGATAGTTATCTCTCTCTTTCTTATATCAGTGATCCAGCATTTATTTCAAACCTTCAATAAAGATAATAATTCAGAAATTTACTCCAGAGCATCAATTAATATTTTATTATTAATACAATAATCATTGATTTTATTTTTGTCAGTAATACTAAAATGCTTTTGTTTGTTTTACTCAAGAATCATCGTCTTTTACCTTTGTGGAAGTTGTATTAAAGACTCTTAATTTTATAATATATATAGTCTCGAATTTTAAGTCTCATCGTGCTACAGTCAGAATTAGCAGAGGAAAAGGTTGGGTTTTTTTTTCTCCTGAGAGTATTTCCTAAGAGTGACACCACAAAATATAGTTTAAACAACACACCCACCAATTTTACTATCATGATATATATATATATATATATTATGTATTATTGACAAAAATAAAATCAATATGATTATTTTACTAATATTTTAACACACATTAAGATATAAAATGAATGCGCCGGAGTAAAGTATCTGAATTTATTTAGTATGTTCTGAAAGTGTGAAATAAATGCGGTTGAATCATAAAAGAGTAAGAGAAAAATTAACTATTTATAGTTGAAGATTTGAAATTTTCGAAAATTGCTCTGACAATTTTGTTCAAAATGTGTATCTGGAAATTATGTGGTATAGAAAATATCAATGTATAATTGGTTTTGGAGTACAAACTTATTTATGGGTTCTTTATTATTGACTGATTTTTCAAAAACTCGGAATATTTTACAATTTGGACTTACAATCTGTTTCCAAATGGGTATCTTGAGAGTGTTTGATATTACAATTAACAACGTTTACTTGGTTTCGGATAAGAATTCGATAAAGGTTCGTTTTCTGATGAATGATTTTTGAAAATTCAAATTACGTATTTTTAAAATGGCTATAAAAATTTTGCTGAAAATGTTTATCTGTGGAATGTTTCACATGAACATGACAAAATAAAACCGTAGACTTTTTTTGTGGGTGAGGTGGGGGGAAGGTGGGGGGGGGGCAAATTCGTTTGGGCAATTTACTTTGAAATTTTTGGAAAATGATTTTGAAAATTGAATTTATAATGGAAATCTGAAAATGGTTTTTCATGATAAATAAGAACACGTTTTAATTTTTACAAACACAAATAATTTTAGGGTAGTTCACAAATTATTTGTTTAAATTTGAATTTTGTTAAATCCATTTTAACAATTTGGTTTGAAATTTATATTTAAACAGTGGTTATTGTGATTAACAAAATTACGTGTTTGTTCTTATGAGGAAAACATTTTAAGGGTAGTTTACACAAAACATTTTTTTTTTTAAAATCGTCTGCAAAGCCATAATACACAATATTAGAAAGTATGTGCGACTGTTCCGTGCCATTTATTTGCTATTTATTTATTATTCAAAATTCTTTGGTTAGGAATCGCTTATTAGGTTTAATAAATAATAAATTTACTTTGTTTTATGAACACGTTATAATACAACATGGCTTTCACTAATTCACTGTTTGTTGTTGTTGTAAAAGTAGAGTCTGGTTCTCGTAATAAAAGTAGACAAAAACTATTAAAATCTATTTGTTTTCATAGGAATCGTCAAAGATGGCGCCTTCTGAAAAGTCCCGTAACCTTCTTGGACTATTTTAAAACTCCGAGACTACGGCGGAAAACATGCATTCTCATATTCAAGTCGTGAGTGAATTTATAAAACAAAATATCAACTTTAGAGATATATCGAACAAACAGGTTTCGCACTAATTCTGAGCGGGGAGGAGGAAGTAAGGGGTAAGTGGGGAATTGGTCCTCCAAAATGTTTAATAATTTTTACAGAGGCTAAAAAAACACATGTAAAATACCCTTTGCTTACGCCAGGGGTCGGCAATATTTTTGGGCCCCGATTTAATTTTACAATTATCAAAGTTCCTGCCATCACTCTTTGTTTCTCCACTCAACTTTTTTCTATACAGCTTCTTACTCGCCTCGGTGGCGTAGTTAGCTAACGCGCTAGTTTCTTGTTGTGCTAGACTGCTGAGGATGGAGAGATTGAGGTTCGAATCTTGGTCGGGTGAACTGGGGGGTGGGGGTTTACCCAACCTACAGGTTAAAATGGTTGCGCTCCTTTTGGTAGCTTTGAGTCCTTCCCCACTAGGATCGCTGCGGTTAGTCCTATCATCACCCAGCAGGGACACTAGCGCAGCCCAGTGTTAAAGGATTCAATCTGGCAAAAGTAGCTCAGCGAAACCCCGTAAAGTTGAGAGTTTGTTCTTACTTGTCTGTGATCTAGTGTCGAACCTTGGTTTACGCTATAAGGTAGCGAATTAGTCCACTATTTTATGACTAATAATGTAATCCATCAATGAAAGGCTGCTACTTTTCAGGGTAAATGTAATGTACAAATATGAAACAGATGGTTCAAATTCATTGGATCGATTTTGAAGACTAAGCTTACGATTTTATAATCAAAAGTTATTCATTTATACACATTTAGGTGACCTGGTGATCTAGGGGTAAGGTGTCAGAGGTCCGGGGTTCAATTCTCGGTCCCGGTACAGATTTATCTGATTACCAAACCCTTCCTTCACCTCTGTCAGGACGTGTATTAATCACAACTTGTGAATGTGTGGAATGCCAGGCCTCCACCGTAGTTCGGATCCCACGTTAAACTGTAGGTCCTCCATTTCATCTCACAATCACCCTACCATTACACATTAGCGTAAGTGCGTACAACCCGAACGGGTAGTAAGACGCGGTGTAATATAATAATATAATAATAATAATTTATACACATTTAAAGTGTTAATAAAATTACAAATTAAAAAAAAGTATATTATTATTATTATTACTATTATTATTAGCACTGCGTCTTACTACCCATTCGCGTTATACGCACTTAAGCTAATTTGTAATGGTAGGGTGATTGTGAGATGAAATGAAGGACCTACAGTTTAACGTGGAATCCGAACCACGGTGGTGGCCTGGCATTCCCCACATTCACAAGATGTCTTGTCAGAGGTGAAGGAAGGGTTTGGGAATCAGATAAATGTTTGCCGGGACTGAGGATTGAACCCCGGCCGCCAGCACATAAGTCTGACACCTTACCCCTAGACCACCAGGTCACCCAAAAAAAGTATATAGTAAGAGATTTGTTATATAATATTCCTCATCTTCAACCCCTTGTCCCTGCACCATAATTTCTAGAAGTGCTATTGAAACAAACACTACTCATAAACACCATTTGGGTAATCCATGAACCACGTGTTAGGGGATGGCGGGGAGCTTTGATGTCTACATGGTGTTATCGAGGAGAGGGCAGGTACGTCACAGTGTTACGTAACATAGATTATACGTTCCCCGAGATGTTAATAATGAAACAATAATTCTGCTATTCATATTTTTAAATAATTTATATTCAAGATTTATACCGGATTCTGAGTAGTAAATAGTCCGAGTCCATTTTTTTATTGTCTGAAAAGCTACGTAACTTAAGTTGGAGGGGGGAGGGCTCAGAATAAACGTCTACAGTGGCACCATGTCTTCTTTGGTGCTGACTGACAGCTCACAGCTGACTTCTGACAGTCAACATTTAGGTATATACCTAGATTTTGACTGTCAGAAGTGACAGCTGTTAAACACAGGTTTTTGCATATCATATGGTTCGGCGTGGGATACATAATTTGGTCTGGTAACTTTTCAAAGCCGTCAGCTCTGTCAGTCAGCACCAAAGAAGCCATGGGGCTACTGTACTTGGTGTTACATGGGAGGAGGGTAAAGATAGTTTATGAATGACCCCCTATATACAATCTTACAACGTATACCTGTTTGTGACCGTCTTACAGGATGGTTTTGACATTGTGTTTCGACGCCATCTCACGAAATGTGGAGGGACTTGGATACAGCCCTTTCGTCATATTCAGTGTGACGGGTGTGACCAAGTTACCGTCTTCACTGGTCATCGTAGCTCTTCAAGATCGCTTGGGGCGCAAGGCTATGGCGAGTGGGGCGCTATTTCTAAGCGGTGTCTTCACGGTAGCCTCAGGAGTGGCTTTGGCCATATTAGGGTCAGGAATAGGTGACCTATTTTTTTTTTTTAACTTATCGTACTCACACACGAGGAAGTCTTCATGGCAGTGTCAGGCAAGAAATAGAGGTTTTACATTATTGCACTATTACTTTTACATGAATAGGTCTTCATAATAGTGTCAAGTTGAGCTTTTGCCATATTAGGAGCAGAAATAAGAGCTTTAGATTATTGCAATCTTACTTTTACATGAATAGGTCTTCATAATAGTGTCAAGTTGAGCTTTTGCCATATTAGGAGCAGAAAAAGAGCTTTAGATTATTGCAATTCTACTTTCTAATTCTTCAATAGTGTCAAGTTGAGCTTTTGCCATATTAGGAGCAGAAATAAGAGCTTTAGATTATTGCAATCTTACTTTTACATGAATAGGTCTTCATAATAGTGTCAAGTTGAGCTTTTGCCATTTAGGGACAGAAAAAGGGGCTTTGCCTTTATTTCAATTCTATCTTACTTTTACATTAATAGGTCTTATTGGTGTATTGCTATAATAGGGACATTGTTACAATTTTACTAATCTTGTACATGTGAGAATCTTAGCGGTGAAACTCTGCAAATATGAGGATCAGAAGTTTGGGGTTTTATTTATAATCATCATATATGTGCATAATGTAGCATTGTTGTTCAGGGATGACGCTAGCCATAAGTGTTGTAGAAATAACTTAAGTAAGACGCGTGTTATAAAAACAGTTTATACCATACAAAGCTTTTTGAATTCAACATTTATGACATTCTGTTATGCTATTAATGTTTTTTTTTTATCAAACATGAATATATATATATGACTTGACTTATGTTTACTTTTTGTAACTGTCAAATAACGGTACTGTTCTTCATAACTAGTTCTTACTAAACTTGGCTTAGTGATAGATATATTGAGAAATCTATAAATACAAGAACAAATTTTGATGGAATTTTCTTCCTTGCCTCAAATAAACATGGACCCTCAACGATGGTCTTATGGTCTAACACGTCCTTTCGTGATTGACTGGACTGCTGATGACAAGGCGGTCAGGGTTTGAATCTCAGTAAGGTATACTGGGATTTTTTTTTTTCGAAATTGATTCCTCCCCTCCCTCTTTGAAAATGTTGATACATTTTCTTTAAAATCCTACATTCCTCATCCCTATTATATTACATGCGTATGAAACACTTGGACGCATGGTCTAAGGTGTAATTCTCGCAATAGTCTAGAATGCGATGACAGGGATATCGGGAATTAAATTCTGGTCGGGTGTAATAAAGGTGTTTTTACTAACTTGTTTTCCAGTCTACCTCCACGCAAATGTGGGTACATTTCATCTAAAATTTAACCTTATCCATCCGTAACACACTAATTTAATTAGTACCTATACATATTAAGATGCGGTGCTTAAAAAACGTTATAATAATTTGTATAACTCTGTCCACATTCTTTTTCTCCCTCTCTTTCAAAATTATAGAGTTTTTTTTTTAAACTTTCCGTTTGATTCGTGACATGGAACATGATTTAACATCTTGTTTTATTATATATATTTATTTTTATTTTTTAGATCCTTTGCTGACAGTGGCATTCGCTGTGATAGGAAGATTTGGTGTGTACATTGCGTACTTCTCTGGATCTCAGTACGCGGCTGAACTGATCCCTACTGAGGTCAGAGGTCAAGGGGTGGCCGCAGTACACGTGGCAGGCTACGCCGCTACTTCTTCAGCGCACACATACTGTATTTGGTGAGGGAGAACTACTAGAGTCTGGGATTATCGGAACCGTCAAATCAAGGGACTAGAATAGATCTGTAATCCAGAAAACATGTTGGTTTATGACTTTCCTGCAAGGGGCTGTCCATCAGTAGGAGAACAAACAGGGGGAGAGTAAAATACAAATAAAATAAAAGTTGTGACGGGATTCCCCTACTATGCTATATAAGTCAATTCACAAATAGACATATTATGCTCGTAAACTAGTTAGTTACCTTTGCATTAAGGACTTAAGGCCGGTTCACACAGAAAGCTAAGCTATGCTTTGCCACGCCGCGCTATGTTTTTTTTTTTTACGATTGCTGGCCGGGCAATTTTTCCATCTCCCACCTTGATCCATCTTACGTTGCGCATGCGCATAACGCAACTTGGGCTCCGTACTGAACAGGCACAATGCTAGTTTGGTGAAAATAACATATTAACTGATAAATAGAGCTTAGGTTGCCTAATTATATCCTGGCCAGGCTACCCTTGATTAAAAGCAATTAGATTAACTTATTTTTGATCACTTCCTTCACTTGTTATTTCAATAAATTTAGTACCAATCGAAAGTACAGGACATAATAAATAAAAAAAATAGGTTTCCTATCTTCTGCTTGGCCCCCTACCAAGTTGACAGGTATATAAACAGGTGAGTTTGAATTATTAATTTACCTTCGTCTTTATTTAATTAAAATATATATCAAAATAAAGGTAATGTATTTGTCAATTACGATGGTATTAGGTTGCCTAAGCAACAGTTGTCTTGGTTTTAAATATGAATGTTAGAGTAAGAGAGTGGTGCTTGACAATGGGTGAGTCTGGACAACTTCCTGAGGAAGAATCGCTTGTCCTTCTTGGACAACGGTGGTTCCTTAAGGGTCATCGTCCACCAAATCCCCTCCCCGTAAGCATATCTATTAATTTTCTAAGATTACGACATGGGTAGAAGTATTTTGACTTTTATTAAAACTTCAGTTATAGTTGAATTTGTTAATATATTCTATTTAAGAATTTTTAAAAATACCCTTTTATTGTTACACAATTTAGATTATATAATTTAAAGTATAGAATCAAATAGCCAAAGCTATTATTTATGCTTTTTAGTGGGATTATTCCATCTAGATATCATATTCTTAAAATTGAACACACCCGGACACGGGAATCGAACCCGTGACCTTTGGCTTAGTACGCTACTGCAATAAGCCAACTACCGAGTCGAAGGCGGCTGCGTTATCTGATAGCTCGTGAACTTAATAAAATCACACATTTGTTGCTGACGATTTCCGCACGTCCATCATAGACTCTGCCTTAAAATATGAGTGAAGAATGACCCTGGGCACGAGACAAATCCTGGATATCTCAGTGGCTTAGAACATTGGAATACTAAGCCAAAGGTCCAGGTTATATTCTCGTGTCTAGGTGTTATTTTTCAATTTTCAGAATATGATATCTAAAAGTATAGACATTGGTTAAAAAATTTGACCATTTTAAATGTTAAACTCGTCACTCGGCCAGTATTGATTGTAGTAACTAACAAGTGATCGTTGTGTTGACAGGCCACGTATTGGAGAGCCATCCCTGATCTAGTGCTTGGCGTGTTGTCCATAACAGGAGCAGTGCTTTGTTTGATGCTGCCAGAAACATTGAACAAGACTCTACCTGTTACTCTTGAGGATGGAGAGAGTTTCGGGGAGGGGGAAGGCTTTTGGGAATTCTCGTGTTCTAAAAAGAAAGTGAAATCTTGAAGACGAACCAAACAAATATTGTTAGGACAGCTTTGAGGGAGCAAAGGGTACAAACATTATTTATAAATAATATGTAAGACCGTGTTTTTTATATATTATTTGAATTGATGTATTTTTGATAATTAAAATACATAAATGGTGTGCTTGTTTACTTTGACTGCGACAAAGCTTCCATAGAAGATACAGTCCAATTGAGATAGAAAAGAACGTTTTTAATTTATCAAAGGTAGTTATACAATTTAAACATATTTATATATAAGGTCATGCTATCTACAACTCTCACTTTTCATAGATAAAAATATTATTATTTTGTTTTAATTATTGTTAGTGTTAACATTATTAATAATATTATTAATAAAACAGATTTTACTTTTTTATATTAATTTTATTAATAATATTATTAATAAAACATGTTTTAAAAAAGTAAAAATTCAATAGTATTGACCACAATAAAATATGTATGTATTTTCTAAACGCTCCTTCCTATCATCACTCTACTAAAGATATAGGTTTGTACAGCCCTGGGCTCTTTAAGGGTGTTGCAGTGTTCGGAATAATCGTCACACGTCAGATTCACTTTATATTGACAAATGTATTAGTTTTGTCTCGAAGGTGAAGAAAAAGGGAGCACGAATAATCTTACAGTTTTTATAGCATTACTTTTTTTTTGTGCCAAAATTGTACCGGCCATTTCTTCCTCTAGCTACGGCCACAATAGACTAAAAGAGGTTAGACAGAAACTAAGGGAAATTATTACAACAAAAAGTAGAGCAAGTTAAAGAAATATTTGAATTATTTATTCAATGTAATAAACAGAGGTAAAACAACAAATTACATGGCCTTACAAGTCAAACTTAAGTTTGTTGGAAAACAAATAAATCGTGGCTGAGTCTGCACTTGCGCAGTACGTTTGAGAGTATATTTCAATCTCTCAAGATATATTATTATTTTATTTGAACTTCTCTGGAAGAGATCAAAAAAATAAACAAAATTGTTAATATTATAAAAATTAATTTAAAGAACCTTTCTTAAATGATGTACAAATCATCTAATTCACCACAGTGAATATAGACAAAACAAATTTAAATTTTATAATACAATTTAAATTTAAATATTGAATCAGACGTTTTTCTTTTTAAAGTTTAAATCTTTAAACTTTAGGATGATTACAAAGAGCTTAAAAAGCCTCTTTTAAATGGTTTACAACGCGTCTGATTCACCACTGTGAATAAAAACCAATTTAATTTTAGGATTGTGACGTTATTTGCCACCCTACCATGTATTTCTCTATATTTTCTAATTTTTGTGAAGAGTTTCCAATTTATTTTCGTTTGAAATTAAGCACTTCAAAGTTCGGCCGCTGTATTGCCGGCCTGACAAACAATACTATTTACATCCATTCAATAAAGTAAAAGGACTGAAGGAACAACGTATAACATTGTTCTAAATAATTTAAATAAGGAATTTTGACTTAAGGAAGAACACTTACCTTTTATTAAACATATTAATTATCCTTTAAGAAGTTGTTCACTTATTTATTTTGAACGTCAGCCAATGATTGATTTCAACGCATGCGCAGATCTGTAAAACAAGTGAGTGGTGGGTCTCGTGATTGTAAAAGAAGAAAAAGAGGAAAGATGTAAATAACTCCAAAGTAGCGCGCTTTTCAATTCTGACAGATGGAAATAAACATTTAATTCTTTAAGAAAACATTGTTCACATTCATTGGCATATATTTCAATATTTATATTAAACCATGCATTGTATTTGATTTTTATCCTATTCATAGCCAACATTTTATCATTTAGTTTAATATAATAGTTTTCTCTTTGGACTTGGAAGTAAAGAATAGAACTTTTTAAATTGGATTTTGGAAAACTTTCTGTAGGAGACTGGTCTTCTTCCTCGGTGTTGGTCTAACATGGAGCCGAATCTGTGGAGCTCTTAATTTAAATTATTTTTAAAGTGAATTAATGGTTGTAAATTAAAGTACAAGCAGCAAATGGAAAGCTAAGTGTTTGTGCAAGAACTTGGCTGTTTATTTTTTGTTTAAATCGTGGAAGAATTAGCATTACTAAAGTGAACCAAATTTCTGAAGTTGGTGTTGTTTCAATATGGACTAATTCATTGGTGAGGTCAAGACAACTCTTCAACTTTAAATTCACATTTTTTTTTTTTACTTCTATCAAAAATCAGAATTCATGTAAGAACTTTCAGAAAGACTAATTCAAATAATTAATTAACATTTTATTTTATGTATAAATATTGATTTTTTTTTCTTTTCTCCTTTTTTGTTTCAACAATACTATTTTATTTTGTCAAATTAGAATTATAACTATCCGGAATTCCATAGGTAGGATTGGGATGTGGTAAAGAAAGAAGCAATAATAAACCCACAAAAGTTCCAATAATTGTTATTTTATACATTTATTTTTATTGTAGTCTATTATTATTATTAGCACCGCGTCTTACTACCCATTCGGGTTATACGCACTTACGCTAATGTGTAATGGTAGGGTGATTGTGAGATGAAATGAAGGACCTACAGTTTAACGTGGAATCCGAACCACGGTGGAGGCCTGGCATTCCCCACATTCACAAGATGTCTTGTCAGAGGTGAAGGAAGGGTTTGGAAATCAGCTAAATCTGTGCCTGGACCGAGGATTGAACCCCGGCCGCCAGCACAGAAGTCTGACACCTTACCCCTGGACCACCAGGTCACCCAAATTGAGTAGTAAATACATTTGATTGAAAATAGATACAAATAATTCCTGACCATTTTATGTAAATAATACCCCCGCCATTTGGAAAGCAAACTAAGATGCCAGTCTCGGCGGCTGGTTTAGTAGCTCGGCAATGAGTTTTGTTTTTTTCCCGTGTCTTACTACTCGTTCGGGTTAAACTATTGACGAGGAGGAGGTCATGGTTCAAGCTCCGACAGGGTGTGTTGAGGTGTATTTTTATACTAAATGTCTCACCACTCTTTCTCGAGGCAAAACCAAGTAATATGCGGTGCACCTATAAAAATGTATAATTAAATGAGTGAGCTTGGGTTGTGGTAATGGCCCTGTCCAAGAATGTCAACAGGTTCCGTTGTCTTGAATAGAACGAGTGTATTGACTCACACGAGGCCCCGTTCACACGGACAGCTTGTAACACACCGTCAGTTAGTACATTATAAGTCCAGGGTTATTCAATAGTCGAAGATTAATCAAATACACAATTAATTATTGATGAAAAACGTTACCCAAGAGAGCAGTATAATCCGGTATAAAACATCATTTCAACTTATTGTGTAGTAAAATTTCCTGTAATTAGAAAAAAAAAACTATTTTATGATTCTAAATCAAGCCAAATAAGTGTAATTTAATATTGTATTGTTTTGAATATTGACAAAATAATGTTGATCTCACTTCTCAATTATATCACAAGAGAAATATGTGTGATGTGTTATTAGTACTTAAAAAAATGTGTTTAATATGATTTGTGTCTTAAGTCTTTGACTGTAAACGTCTTGGTTTTTTTTTAAAACATAATCAACATTCATAAAAGTTAAATTTTAAATAATTTTTATAAAAAAAACTGTTAGTAATACATAGTAGTACATAATTGAAAAACAAGAGATTTTACCTCACTATTGTGAAAGTTGACTTTACCAGGACAAAACTAGATCGAATTTGTTTCTATCATATCATTTGTTTGTATGCACCACGTATTAGTAACTGATCAGTCTACTCTCTCATTTTCACTAAGCGGGTAAGAAACTAGGTCTGTTAATATTTTCCTTGATGTTCGACTACAGTCATGGTTAGCTTACAGTTGCTCGTGTGTTTATGTATGGTCACAGCCATCAGTACAATAGTTGGTAACGTGAAGATAACTAACAGTTGCTCGTGTGTTTATGTAAGGTTACAGCCATCAGTACAATAGTTGGTAGCGTGAAGATAACTAACAGTTGCTCGTGTGTTGATGTATGGTCACAGCCATCAGTACAATAGTTGGCAGCGTGAAGATAACCAACAGTTGCTCGTGTGTTGATGTATGGTCACAGCCATCAGTACAATAGTTGGCAGCGTGAAGATAACCAACAGTTGCTCGTGTGTTGATGTAAGGTTACAGCCATCAGTACAATAGTTGGCAGCGTGAAGATAACTAACAGTTGCTCGTGTTTTTATGTAAGGTTACAGCCATCAGTACAATAGTTGGTAGCGTGAAGATAACTAACAGTTGCTCGTGTGTTTATGTAAGGTTACAGCCATCAGTACAATAGTTGGCAGCGTGAAGATAACTAACAGTTGCTCGTGTGTTTATGTAAGGTTACAGCCATCAGTACAATAGTTGGCAGCGTGAAGATAACTAACAGTTGCTCGTGTGTTTATGTAAGGTTACAGCCATCAGTACAATAGTTGGCAGCGTGAAGATAACTAACAGTTTTGCTCGTGTGCAATGGACACATACACACATAATGTAGAAGCCGTCCTTGGTTTAATGCCACGTCTTGTTTGCCTACATCCAGCAGTTCAGTAGTTGGCGACGACGCGTGCTGCGGAGATGGCTATGTCGAGAGTCTATCACAGAACCATCGCCGTGGTGGATAAGTTCGTACCTCCTCGGCTGATACCTCTTTGGAACCATCCAGCAGGTTAGGATATTCAAAAAAACCTAACGGCTTTCTTAATGTTCTTAATGTAGGCGTCCCTTTATTTCCATTACGTAATATTACTCAATGATGCTTTCATTGCTTTACAATCTAGAGTCATATTTTTAATCTAGTCTCAAGTACTTTCCAACCTCCCCTAGTCTACGAATAACCATTACTTCCAGCCAAGTAGAAGATAGGCTGATTTCCGAATATTGACTATAAATACAAACCTTAGACTATATATTATATATATATATATAGTTATTTTTTTCCTTCTTCAATTGCACTGAAGATATTGTCTTCAATAAACCAGGAGCACTTGTATTTAGTTTATTCCCAATTCCACTTTCTTGATTTTCCTATTAGTTCACTCCAGTTCTGACCCAACTAACCTAGCCCTATCTCATCACGAATTTCGTCTACGAGATAACCGGGAAGACATATTTTGTTCGTCTCTACACCGACATATTTATATTAAGAAGGAAATGGTACAGCCTAATATACTAAGTAACGTTGTCTCTGAGCGTAATACATTAACTAAAGAAAAGTCTGTATTATAATTAAGAATGTAATTTCCCCCAAGCCAACTGATGTACAGGGCAGGTCATAAATATATGTTCTAATGTTTCCGGAACGTGGCAAACCACACAATGTGACGACGGTACCTTGAGCATCAAATAAAGTTGGTCCCCCGTGTAGGCGTGCCCGAGCCGAAGGCGGATTATTGTACAAATAAACTTTCGAGTGCCCCAGACTTAAGAGTATATTATTTAATGACAACCGACAATATTCTTATCTTTCATTTGATTCTTTAGGTAAAATTTAGTACGATACAATGTATTTTTTGTTAATTATTCTATGTTAGTATGATTGCAACATTCAAGGGATAAATTATAATAAAAGAAATATATTACAATTTTTTGTTATCACCGCATATTTCTAACCGTTCGGGTTATACGCCTTTTGTACTAATAACACTAATGGTTTGGGAATGGTTATTGGGAGGAAGTGCACCAGAATTTTCGTGAAAGGAGAGTGGAAAACCATTTAGAAAAACCCCACCCTCAATGCACCCGACCAGGATTCGAACCTCAATCTCCCCACATCAGCAGTTTAGTCTATTGCGAGAGTAGCGTGCTAGACCATGCGGCCTCCCATTCATAATATTCCATATATTACTTACATAACATTTACTCTTTAAAATTATAATTATTACAGCTACGTATTAACCAGCTTTGGACGAGCATAGTAACCAGACACGTGGTGTAGTGGTCAGCGCACCTGACTATGAGCTTAGGGTTCAGGTTCGATTCCCGGTTAGTACCTTGGGTATTTTCCCCAACGGTAACCAGGGTTTGGTTAGTTAGGCTTAGTAGTTTAGGTTTTAACTGGTTCACACCTTTCATATCTCCCCACCTCATTTATGACCATGGAAATAATGTACGATTAGTACTATTCGGGGTCCCCTGGGCAACGGTACATTAGTACTGGTAATCTTCCAGAAACTGGCTGAGAGTGATAGGTCAGATAGTATGATACAATATATATATATATATATATATGTTAGTCTGCCTCCGAGGAATAGTGGGGGTTAGATCCCAGTTGGGTGTTCGTAGCCGTATTTTTTTCTAAATTATCTCCCACAAATCTCTTCATGCAAATACTGTTGCACTTTCTTTAAATAATATCTTCCCTACTCTATGAATATGTGGATTTCCCGGCGATTATTTACAGACAAAAAAACAAACTTAATTTATTTTTATCACAGTGTAACGCAATCTAATTTAGAAGGTCACAAACATGTTAATCTCTTCATATTTACAAACGCTCCACTTGATAATGTCATTCTTGATTATGTAAGTATAACTGTCATATTTCACCTTGTTTGAAATTATTTAAATTTCAGGACCTAAAACTGTTTTCTTCTGGTGTCCTTTCGTCAAATGGGTGAGTATTTCTACTATTATATGTATGTTTATGTGTAACTGCTAACGTACTTAACCACGAGCATAGTGTGCCTGACCAATAGGGATGTCAAGAGCAGTTGTGAAAAGTGATGATCATTTTTGGGTAAGCTGAGTCATGGACACTCGTGAAGGGGTACACTTACGATGTCGAAAATGTGAGTTTTATGAAGTTATATAATATAGTACTAGTATATACTAATACTACTAATAATAATAATATTTATTATTATAGCATGCGTCTTACTACTCGTTCGGGTTATACCACTTACGCTAATGTGTAATGGTAGAGTTATTGTGAGATGAAATGAAGGACCTACAGTTTAACGTGGAATCCGAACCACGGTGGCGGCCTGGCATTCCCCACATTCACAAGATGTCTTGTCAGAGGTGAAGGAAGGGTTTGGTAATCAGATAAATCTGTGCCGGGGCCGAGGATTGAACCCCGGCCGCCAGCATAGAAGTCTGACACCTTACCCCTAGAGCACCAGGTCACCCCTATAATAATAATAAATAATAATAATATACTGGTGACCTGGCAGTCTAGGAGTAAGATTTCAGAATTATGTGCTGGGGGTCCGGGGTTCAATACATGGTCCCAGCAAATATTTATCTTATTGCCAAACCCTTCCTTCACCTCTGACAAGGACGTGTATTAATCACAACTTGTAAATGTGAGGAATGCCAGGCCTCCACCCGTGGTTCGGATCTCACGTTAAACTGTAGGTCCTTCATTTCATCTCACAATCACACTACCATTACACATTAGCGTAAGTGCGTATAACCCGAACGGGTAGTAAGACGCGGTGATAATAGTAATAATAACAAACGTTGAAAAGAAAAATATTGGTTTAGTGTTGGGGCCTCTAACTATATTTATTGCCCATTGTCTCCACATATCTAGTAGTAGTAAGACGCCCTGCTAATAAATAGTAATAATATTTTTTATTTTTTCCCTACCTATCGATAGATAAAAAAGAGTTAAATGGAACATCTATTCACATTAAAGTTTACTCCATCCTATTTCAACAGGTCCGAGTACAGTTGTCTACGTTTCCTTGTAAATCAATTTTAAGCGTCTTTGTTCCATTTCTGAAAAAAATATCCATCACCCTTTCTTTGAACACGGGATCTTGAAAGCATTTACGAGAAATTTCCTTTTCTATTTTTTTTTACTATGTTATCGTACGTAAGGTATTACTGACCGTGAGGGACATGACATCCAGTTGGGTTGCCCCTGTATGTAGACTATCTGCTGGCACAGAGTGTTTCCCAGGGTGCACCGATGGAGGTTGTCCGTACGTTGTGCCCGCAATGAGATGATATGATGATATTCAATATGGAGGTGTGAGCCAGTTGGGGACTTAAACCCAACCTAAGCCTAATTAGCCAACACCTGGTGACTAGTGTGATAATTCCTCTTAAGATAAAAAAAAATACCCAAGGTACCAGCCGGGAATCTAACACTGTATCCCTAGGTTTGTAACCAGGTGCACTGTCCTTTAAAGCACAGGGTTGGATCTTTTTCTATTGAAATAGTAGTCAGGTTGGATAATCTGTTATTATCATAGAATTACGCAAATATGTTTGCTTTGTCGGTGGTACTCTGGTGAAATATTTTTGTGAATGATATTTTAACCTGTCAGGACTATAATTTTCCCCCAATATTTATGTGAACTGTGAGTGTTGCAAGATCTTTAGTACGCTTGCTAAGAATTCGTTTGTACTAACATTGGTGAAAATTAAGACTGCGCTTAAACAAATTGCAAGTTTTGATTACAACTACTTGATTTGCTAATGTCGCAATGATAGTTTGCCGTTCACACGGCTATAGTTGTCCTCAAGACCGTAGCCAGCCAATAATTTCTGGGAGGGGGGGGGGGGGGCATATCCCCCAATTGCTAAAAGCTAGAAAAAAAATTCTAATTGATAAATGGTTCTAGAAGCTTTCTAAGTGCTTTTTATGGTAACACAGTCCCCTAATTAGTATTTATATCTTAATTTTGATATTGTTTGAACCATAAAATAAAAGTCATATAGGCCTATATTTTGTTCATAAAATTTCTCGGGGGGTGGGGGGGGGGTTGAAACCCCTCCCCTGGCTATACCCTTGGTTGTCCTGTACTTAACTCGGCTGTCTGGGAGGTTCACTCAACCAAAATTAATAACCCCTTCAGTTATACCACTAGGATAGTAACAACCTAGTCACGCTCGGCCTCTGTCGGCAATGAAGTAAACTAAGTGCTCAGTTTAACACGGTATGTAGCGTAGCTGGTGGCCTAATAGCGCAGGGTTTAGCTCAAGGCAAGAATTATTATTATTATTGCTATTATTAGCACCGCGTCTTACTACCTGTTCGGTTATACGCACTTACGCTAATGTGTAAGAGTAGGATGATTGTGAGATGAAATGGAGGACCTACAGTTTAACGTGGGATCCGAACCACGGTGGAGGTCTGTCATTCCACACATTCACAAGTTGTGATTAATACACTCTTGTCAGAGGTGAAGGAAGGGTTTGGTAATCAGATAAATCTGTACCGGGACCGAGGATTGAACCCCGGACCCCCAGTACAGAAGTCCTAGACCATCAAGTCACCCACATCAAGGCTAGAAGAACAGATTTCTGGTCAGTAGGGTTAACCGCCTTTATTACAGATTTATTAGCTATTGGTTTGAAAAACTAAATATAGTTTATATGTAAGATGGGGCGGTTTGTTTTAATTAAAAACCCGCTTCGAACCGCCAGTATTCAATCTATCCCACTTGAAATAATTATGTTGGTTTAAACTACACTGTACACTTCTAGGTAGCACTTTCGGCCATAATAGTCTAATATTCGATATTTGATGGTTTTGTCACCATCTAAAAGCTACAATTATTATCTTATGCCTGTTTTAAATTAATTTTAAAACAAATACTAAGACAAGACTCCAGTCTATTAGTTTAGCGTCTCGTGGGAATACATTGATCCATTTCTCACAGAGAATCATTTTCAGTGATTCCTAATAATTAAACCCGAAACTCCTTGATAAATATTTAGAATACTTACCAATTGAGCTTTGTTGGAAGATTTTTTCATCATTTAATATATTTATATTTAGTACAATTCTATATTTTTCCAAACACAAGACTTTATTAGCGCAGACTCATAAAATAACTTGTTATAAGTGAACATACAGTAGCCCCATGGCTTCTTTGGTGCTGACTGACAGCTCACAGCTTTGAAAAGTTACCAGACCAAATTATGTATCCCTACGCCGAACCATATGATCTGCAAAAACATGTGTTTAGCAGCTGTCACTTCTGAGAGTCAAAATTTAGGTATACACCTAAATGTTGACTGTCAGAAGTCAGCTGTGAGCTATCAGTCAGCACCAAAGAAGCCATGGGTCTACTGTACATGACATGTGTATAGTATTTAAAAATAAAAATAAATCCCTGCAATTTTAGAACGTATTTACTATATAAAAATAGGCCAATATATCTGATAAAATAATGTTCCACGCAGGGGCTGGTGCTAGCTGGTATTGGTGATCTCAACAGACCAGTACAGGAGCTCAGTGTAGCCCAGTCAGCGTCCCTAGCAACCACTGGTATCATCTGGTCCCGGTACTGTCTGGTTATCATCCCTAAGAACTGGAGTCTCTGCAGTGTGAACGTATTTGTGGCCGCCACTGGCCTCTACTCTCTAGCCAGGGCGCTACAGTAAATCATGTTTTCTATTAGCCAGATATTCTTAGCTATAAAGGACGTAACTATATTTCAAAACTAAGCAAAAAGTTTTCGAAGCTTTATACATATTTTTTGTCAAAACCGTAGATAACTAGCCAACCCTTGAGAGTTCGTCTCACTCCACGGATAGCAGCATAAATAGGTAGAAAATGCAGCTCGAACCAGATACATCGTGGTGCTTTTTATTATTATTATTATATTATTATATTATTATTATTATTGTGGATTTACACGTTCGCTGAAAAACAATCAAACAAATCTGTGCTGAAACCAAGGATTGAACCCCGGACCCTCAGCACAGAAGTCTGAACACCTTACCCCTAGACCACCAGGTCACCTAATTTGTATAATTAAAAGAAATGCATTAATAGGCTAACTTAGCTCTTTTTCAGGAGCGTTTCACACGAAATATTAGGAATAATGTTGCCGAATAAAGTTAAGGGGTTATAAACATAGATTTGGCCTTCCTTAACAAATAAAATTATGATTTGATAGATAAATACATAAAATGTTAAGAGTATCGAGGAATGAGAACTGTGAAGCAGTCTTAAAAAGATATAATAAAATTTAAAACAAAAATTAAAAAAGAAAATTATTAAAACTCATTCGCCTTTCTGTGTTGTCAAATGAGCATCCACAATACTTTCTGTGTTTCGATCCAACTTTTGTCATGACATCCACAATACTTTCTGTGTTGTCAACTGAGCATCCACAATACTTTCTGTGTTGTCAACTGAACATCCACATTACTTTCTGTGTTGTCAACTGAGCATCCACAATACTTTCTGTGTTGTCAACGAGCATCCACAATACTTTCTGTGTTGTCAACTGAGCATCCACATACTTTGTGTTGTCAACTGAGCATCCATCAATACTTTCTGTGTTGTCAACTGAGCATCCACAATACTTTCTGTGTTGTCAACTGACATCCACAATACTTTCTGTGTTGTCAACTGAGCATCCACAATACTTTCTGTGTTGTCAACGAGCATCCACAATACTTTCTGTGTTGTCAACTGAGCATCCACAATACTTTGTGTTGTCAACTGAGCATCCACAATACTTTGTGTTGTCAACTGAGCATCCACAATACTTTCTGTGTTGCCAACTGAGCATCCACAATACTTTTTCTGGTTCGAGCGTAATAATTTTATTGAATATTCTGAGGGGAGAGGCGCTTAAATTAATTTCTAACTGGTGGATGAAATAATGTTTTCTTGAGAAGATTTATTTAATAGCCTAGAAATATAATCTGGTAAAACTTATAACACAATGAAGTGTATAACATGTTGTTTACAGCTACCAGTACACATTGAAACAGTCCCAAGTATCTGTAACTCGATAGATCTCAAGATAATTTGTCACTACGAGGGGTAGAAGGCAATGGGGTGAAGAAATTTAAGTATTTCAACTGAACTCCATCATCAGGTTGGTTATTGAAAGAGTTGAAATAGTAAAATTATATTTTTGTAACACAATACATTTAGAGTTATAGAACAAATTACAAATTAGATTGTTAACTATAAAAAAAAAATACATTCACATTTAATGAATTATGCGAAAAAACACCTTTGTCAGAGATTATGGCTTATAATGAACAATTATTATAAAACATTATAGGAATTGTAGTGTTTTTTCCTTCTTTTTTACTATTAGATTCCTTAAAAAAATCCAATAACACAGTTTTGAATATTGTTATAAAGAAAAAGTTAATAAAATATAGTCGAAGATGATGCTAAATCATATTTTATTGAATTCAAAATCTACAGATAAAAATTAGAATATTTGATGATAAAATTTATTTTTTTAATTTTTGTAACGAGTAGGAGTAAAAATTTAAAAATTGATTTATATAGATTGTCTAGTTCTGTCATCTGTAGTCCTTTTCTCCTTCGTTTTTATCGCTTTCGATGTGTCGAAAGTGTTATGTAATAAAATTTAAAAAAGAAAATTAAAGTATTAATGTGAGAAAAAAGGAGTTAAAAAAATATATATATATTCATTCTGGTCTCAATGAGTTAGAGGTTAATAATCTGTGTGTTGAACAGTGAATGACTATATAATTGAATATACTTGGTAAGTTAAGATGGGCGTCGCAAGATTTCTAGAACCTTCACTCCACAGACGCTACATTAAAGAATATTAGCGTGGTTAATACTGTGTAAATTGATTGGCTGAGAAATAGACATTATTATTATTAATATTATTATTACTACTATTATTATTAGTATTATTATTAGCACCGCTAATGTGTAATGGTAGGGTGATCGTGAGATGAAATGGAGGACCTACAGTTTAACGTGGAATCCGAACCACGGTGGAGGCCTGGCATTCCTCACATTCACAAGTTGTGATTAATACACGTCTTGTCAGTGGGGAAGGAAGGGTTTGGCAATCTGATAAATCTTTGCCGAGACCGAGGATTGAACCTCAGACCCCAGCTCAGAAGTCCGACACCTTACCCCTAGACCGCCAGGTCACCCTTAAAAAATAGATACATAGATTTTAATAATAATTTATTATATCTTAATATCTTTATTTTTATCCCTAAAATGTTATACTTACGTAAGGATTAGTATTTAATCCTGTCCACACCAGGGAACTTGTGCTCATTAAAAATAATAAACTAGCCCACTATTAATTTAAAATGACTATAAATAATTAAATGAAATCATAGACTAATATTAGAGATATACGGAATAAATTAGCATCGTGGTTTCCCAAAGAACATCGTGGTTCACCAAGCTAAGCAATCACAAGTGGTTTTTTTTATTTGTATTTATTAGGTCACTCCTGCATAGACGATAGCTTACCCTTCGATATTTACAGTAGCTCCATGGCTTCTTTGGTGCTGACTGACAGCTCACAGCTGACTTCTGACAGTCAACATTAAGGTATATGCCTAAATGTTAACTGTCAGAAGTGACAGCTGCTAAACACATGTTTTTACAGATCATATGGCTCAGCGTAGGGATACATAATTTGGTCTGGTAACTTTTCAAAGCCGTCATCTGTCAGTCAGCACCAAAGAAGTCATGGGGCTACTGTAGCGTGTAATAGTAGCGCTATGGATACATTTGAGATAATCTTTACTTTTTGTGTTTTTGTCTGCCTCTACAGAACTAAAACTGTTTACCATATATATATATATATATATATATATATAAGTTTAGCCATTTTGAGGGCCCCTACTTTTCATACATTTCCCGGCCTTCATTAGAGTGGTGGAAAATAGATCATATGGAAAAGATTTCACAATTGAAATAAAAGAATGTGTAAGCCACGTGCAAAAGCTTATGGGAGCTCGTCTTTGCAAACTAATATTAAATACAGGGAAGAAAACTCTTGCTGATGGAAAGACAATTGGTGTAAGAAATCGTCTCGCGGATGATAGGATCTTGGCTATTCAGATATATTATAGTTCAGCAATTAATGGAAGCGCTGGAAGTCTTGAGAACATGAATAAAATAGTTTGGACTGAATATTTTCACTTGCTATCAACAAATAAGAAACCTCAACATGGGCTTTGTGAAAAGGACAAAGAGAGATGGCGTAAGCAAGGCCGTAGCTAGGGGGCAGAGAGGTTAGGGGTTCAAACCCCCCGCAAAATTTTATGAACAAAATATATATGGCTTTATTTATGGTTCAAACAATTACGATACAAATACAAATTAGGGGGCGATGTTACCATAAAAAAAACACTTCAGAAAGCTTCTAGAAGTGGTTATCATTTATAATTTTTTTTCTAGCTTACAGGAATTAAGGGATATGCCCACTAAGCCCCCTGAAATTATTGGCTGGCTACGGCCTTGGGTGTAAGTACCAAAACGCAGTGGCTAAAAAAGAACCATGACACCATGATGGACACTTGCATATTCCAGAGGCAATTATGATAGAGATAAAGCCGATTTTCAAAGATCTGGCAAATTCTTCACTTCTGGAAAAAGCCAGAAACTAAATGAGTCCATGAACGGTGTTATTTGTTCTCGGGTACCCAAAATTGGGGTTGTTTTTTTTTGCTTAAAACCATGAAATATTGGGTTTATAATGGTATATTATCCTTTACCAAAAGGAATATCACAAGATTTCATGTTTTAAAATAGCTTGTGATATCTTTAAGCCAAAACACTCCAACGGCTATGACTTTACTCGACAAAACGCGTGTGTGGAGAGGTGAGCAAATGCTGTCTCAACTTAGAAAAAACCGCAGTGAAAGTGCTAAAGAGGAAACCGGAAGAAGTTATAATTCAGATGAGGACATAGACAAACCATTTGATGGTGCTGGAATCCATTAAACCATTGTTAATTTGTAAGCATGTTAAAATAATGTTTAAAATGCTTTTTCTCTAAAGTGGATTTTTTTCCCTACAAATACCTCATTATTTTAGAACCTAATAATGATAATTACTTAAAATATTTACCACTATTTGTCCAATGGAGATGAAGATATTTACACTAGATTTTTTTACAAATGTACAATTTATAAAAAAATTTTAAGTTAATTTTTTAGAATTAAATATCATAAAAAAAATTCTAAAATAAAAATAAAAATAGTTTTTGAAAAAAAAAACGCGTGTTAAAATACTAATAAAGTACCAAGTAACCATACAGAAAAATTTCAGCCAAAAAATCTCGATTGTATTCAGAGAAAACTGGTCTCAAATATGTCAAATTTAACATGGGAACGATACAACTACAGAACCCCCTTAACTCAGAGTTACAATGTTTCGTATAGAACGTCTTTGGAAATTAGCTAATTATATCTTTTCATAATATTTTGTAACGTGAAAAACATAAAAGGTATCATGTTCCGCGGGAACGGAACCCAAAGGTATAAGGTTAATGTATAACCCAAACGGACCCCCAGACGCGGTCAGTTCTCGAATAGCGCAGGATTTACTAACCTTTGCAGCGAGTCTCAGCACCTCGGTAGAGGGCAACCTTAGCGCTCTGAAAACGATGACAAATATTTGTACCTCCGCTGTTTATGTACTTTGTCAATCAGTTTGTTGCTCCCCATTGTGACGTAACCAGAACTTTTCAAAAACACATATTTGTCTGTTTGTTCTAGATCTTTCAAGACCTCTTACACCGTCACCATGATAAAGATGCATCAAAAAAATATATTTGTTTTCAAACTATTGTTCAATAGACAGGAATGTCAATAAAACTGAATAAACATTTTAAAGTGTGTTTGTTGATTTTAATTTTATCTTACGAGCACTATAAATTTTCCAGTGATATTAACAAATCAGTGTTCAGTTTTTTTTGTATCGAAAGTGTTTCATTTTTAGCATGATATGGTTTTTTAAATAACTATTTGTATTAACAAAGGTGGAAATTAGCTCCGGTTAATGATACGGTGTACGGACAAGTAGTATCAGTGACATTTCGTACCACCCTACCACCAGTGGCCTACTCCAACTTAGGTTAGGATAGGTTAGGTTAGGCCAGAGGCATGTAGGCAGTTGTCATTCCCTAAATTTTAGTAAAAATAGCCAACGGCCAGTTCAAGTAGAAAAATAAACAACTGTACTCAACAGTCGCCTATTTCTTGGGTGTATCCAAATGTCACGTGGTATGAAATGTCGCTGGTACCATTTGTTTAGTAATCAATGATAAAACCATTCCCGTGCATTTTTCAGTTAAATTTAAAAAAGAGTTAATTAATGATCTGTGTGAACGGGAATCAAATCTGGAACTTTTGCTTAGAGTATCGTTGCTCTTACTACTGAGCTATCTATGAATGAGTGTATATTTCCTCTAAACGAAACCTCCTTCATCCCTTATCTATTAGTAGACTTGGATCGCATCACCCGGATTCAAACCCATATTACCTAGAATTGTGTTCAACTGTTGTAAACAGCTAGCAACAGGAACGAGCTATGTTTTAAGCAAGGCCTTTATTCTTGCAACATTGAAGGTCCATATTCAAATCTAGAATTTCATTTCATAGTTAAATTGTTTCGAAAGCCATTTTAAATCAGCACATCCTGTTAAATTTAGTTTTTAACAATTAATTTAACAATATATTTTTTGTAATACAGGCTAGTATAATATTATGAGTTAAAACCTTTATTTAACCTAGAATAGCATTCAAACCTAGATCCAGTAATTGTACTCTATGGGTGGAGATTCTAATCAAACATTAAGCTGATCCGTTGACTCAAGCGTCAATTTTACTATGGAAGCTCTCAAATATAGCTTTTAGATTTTAGAAAGATAAATTAGAAATTCAGGTTATCTTATATATAAATTATTGTTCTAGGTTTGATCTCAAATTAAAAATTCTCTCATTTGAATATTTTTGAAATTTAAAAGGTTTTGGTCACGTCCTCGCTATATAATCTTTCATTTGTTTATGTTCTTACGTGAATAAAATACGTTGTTTTGAACACTGAAAATCATTGTAGAGATAAATTGATTATCCCTTTTTAATTTTGGATTATTTAAGATATTTTTAATATAGTTAAGGTCCCCAAGGCATATATTTGACATGTATAGTTACTTTAATACTGGGAAGAGATATAGATCCTGGTGGCTTAGGATTCATACTGCTTTGCTTAAAAACGCCTTTCTCTCTGGCGAATTCTTGCCACTAGAATGTAATCTCGACGTCCAACTTTACCCTGAAACACTCTCAGCCAATCCCTAACCTGATACCCAACCTCCTTCGGATACATTTTCACATTATAAAAAAACAAATGGTACAGTCCACCGCACTGATGTTCTCCCACTTTTATCTTAAAATAGACATTTACTAAAAACTCGTAATATTTGTGAAATTAAATAACAGATCTATACATTTTTGTAGAAGTACTATGCCAAAGATCACAAATGAAATAATATAGACTGTTACTTACTCTATGGCACAAGGAACACTGTTACAGAAAAAGAAGGAAAAGAGAAATATCTTTGTCCATCAAAGTACTTAAGAATCAAATTCATTTACAAAGACCTGAATTAAAATATATATATTTGTTATAACTCAGAAACTATTGGTTTTATAAAAATATATTTCGATTAAAATATTTTTTTCCTTAATAGGACTACAACTTTACAATCATAAGTTAATTCGTATCTCAAATAGTTGCGGAGAAATGATGAAAATGGGAAAAATTTCCTCCATGTTAAGTTCCCTCAAAGTCATTTGAATAAGAAAATGAGAGTTTCCATCTTGTATATTATAATAATAAAGTGTCTAGATATAGATTAATTTAATCAAAATTGTTAGAGCAAATTTAGAGAAAATCTATTTTTCTCTTTTTTACCCTTCATTAAACTACCCTTAAATTTAGGCTTGGCTGTATGATTCCAAACACCCCTTTGGGGGCGGAGGGGCCTTATGAGAAGTCCATATATAAAGTTTTAGTCCAATCAGTAAAATAATTTCGACTCTAGCCCGAGGTACAGATGGCATTACAAAAACACTTTTTTTTTGTTTGAGGGTATCATGAAACGTCAACCTTTATCACAATCTTGGGTATGATTTTTTTTCCATCCCAATACTCCTTTCTTCGATGTGTCAAAAGAAAGTAAAAATATAGGTTTACAATATTCTTGTATACCCCATTTTCTCTTTTTCTTCTACCGCGTCTTACTAATCGTTTAGTATGTTCGCGTACACTAATCAGGGTAGAGATGAAGAAGACTGAATTGAGATGTAAAGACTCTGTTTTGTTAAACTATTTTGGAAAAACCACCCAGCAGACCAGACTATTTGGTCTTCAAGTTTACTAAATGTCCCCGCCAAAGTGATTATTCTTCTTGATATTAGACTTAGGGCCGGTATTATGACTACCGGATAAATATTGCTATCAGGAGGTTAAAGTTATCTACCAGATAAAAGTTATCAGCCACTTTAATGTTTTACTCGTCTTATAAACTGAATTTATCTGCCAGATAGCTATCTGTAAGATAAATATATTTTTATGCATAACACGCAAGGTTGGTACTGTTTTTACTGTTGCGCGCATGCGTATAGACCCTGCTGCTACCGCTACAACCTAGCGAGTGGCGACAACGCTCAACATTTGTTAAATAATGGCGGCTAAATGAGTGCGAGGAAACATATGACGTCACGTGGCGCAGAAGCTTAGATGTCTTGCAAGTATAGTTCCGGTGTCTGCCAAAATGTGGCCAATAGTTGGGTACAACGTTTACAAAATTTCATTTATTGTACTCACATTTTGATAATTTGTTCTTATATTAATATAACTCTACAAATAGCTTGTCAGTTTATATAAAACTATGAATTAAATGTTCTAACTTTATATATTAGAGCCCAGGTGTGCTTACTAAACACGTGAAACAAGATTTTAACCTAAAAACAGATTCTGATAGGCGAAACCTCATTAAAACAACACGTCACTACAGCAACAACCATTTTAACTTTCAGATAAAAGTCATTATTTACTTAAACCTCCCGATAAGAATGTGATGGATAAATACATTTCATCTGGCAGGTAAATTCTATCTGGCTGTCACAAGACGCAATTTTAACTTATCCACCAGATAAGACTGCCAGTCATAAGACTGGCCCTAAGTGACAGAATTGATGTTGACTCTCAATGTGAAATAAAAATTGTCGAGCCAAATTGGTTTGTATTAAAGCCTTGACCTTTCGTTAATGGAGTCCTTGCGTCTGCTGCTTGAGTGGAGCAGTGGATATTCATTCAACAGTGGTCGTTATATTCTTCAAGAACGATTGTGTTCCATTGGTGAGGAGCCTTCGACTTCCTGAGGTGAGATCAAAGGGAACGTCAAAAGGAACGTGAAATAATAACAGATTTTAACGAAAAAATAATAATATATCTTCATTAGATAAGTTTTAGTTTAATTTTTAATACGATAGACCTCTACTATCGAATAAAATCCTTTACTAAACTTCTGCAGTGGATCATTATAGTAATACAAGGAGAGTTAGTTAAGTGCTAGCGTGCCTGACTCCGACATGAAATTGTGAAGTTCTAACCCTAGTTAGATAAGCTGAGTTTGACTTTTTGCTCAATGGGGCTTTAACTCTTGTTTCCACCGATTCTGGTTGCAAAATTTAGTTTCTAATCAAAAATAAAATAAAATTATAACTTTTCCTTTGTGGCTTGCTTAAAAGATTGTTTATATATATTCCTTGCTCAAATTCTGGCTTATGGAGGATGTAAGTTACAAGTCTTGTGTCAGATGGTTTCCGGATGTTTTAGGTTCACGGCAAAACTAAACACATTACTGACGAATAAAAGACCGGCTTCATGGAGCCGCGCTGGCGAGGACGAATCGTCGAGAGAGCATTGCTCGGTACGGACCGTGTGGCCACCTATCACCGGAAATAAATGTTCGGGAGCTTCCGGACTGTTTTCATGGTAAAACTAGACATTTCTTTCACACGTGTGACGCTGTAGTCATTGTTTACAACATTACGTACAAGATAAACAATATTATATACAACAACTTATTGAACAATAAACATTCTTCTTCTTAGTTAGTAGCTAACTTAAAACTTTATTCTTCTTAATTAATAGATAACTTAAAACTTTACTCTTCGTAATTATTAGCTAACTTAAACCTTTATTCTTCGTAATGAATAGCTAACTTAAAACTTTATTCTTCGTAATTATTAGCTAACTTAAAACTTTATTCTTCGTAATTAATAGCTAACTTAAAACTTTATTCTTCGTAATTATTAGCTAACTTAAAACTTTACTCTTCGTAATTATTAGCTAACTTAAAACTTTATTCCTCGTAATTAATAGCTAGCTTGATTTTATGAAAATAGGTGAAAACCTATGCAAGTAAAAATAAGAATACAAACTTATTTTGTAATAGAAGTTTTTAAAGAATATCAAAAAATGGTTAGAAAATGCGGTGTGGTGTGGCTCGTGTAGCCATAACTTTAAGTTCATGGTCGCGGTCTTAAAATAAGCACCCCTACTTAATATACAGCGCCAGCGCCTCGTCGAGACAGATAGACAGACAGATGCGAGTATGAAACACGTCCGCCTCTTGCCAGCCGGCAGTGTCGCGCGGTCAGCCGTGCTGGTAACACGTGTGGTCTGGCTGTGTCTGGCGATATCACCGCGAGGACTGCTCTCATTGGCTCATTTGGCACGAGATAAGACAATTGCGTGGTGAGTACGAACATTTCTAACCACGGTCGGAATCTAGTGCCTTTAGCTATTATTGTCGTATTTACAGACATTTTAGGGAAAGTTGGAATAGTGTCACCAGGGACTTCCCCGACATGATCTGAATTTCTGATTCCAGGTAATAAAAGGCAATATTTTTAATGGGGTTCCGTAAAAACGATAGTGATATAGTACATATGTCAATGCTACTTTGCATCTATTAATCTTAAAATAGTTTGTATATGAAGAATTTTTTTTTGTAATTATTAGATATCAACAAAATATATATTTTCACCTAATCAAAAACCACATTTGAAACTAATAAATGCATCGTCCTTCAACCAGTGAGGAAATTAACCTGTAATGCTAGTTTTTTGTTTGTTTTTTTAACATATAAGTAATTTGTTTTTATTTAATAAAGCTAATGAAAGGAGTCTTTTAAAAAAATCTTTAAATCAAGAAGAGACACAACATCCAGCCCCCCAGGCCGTTAATTCATCACTGTGAATGAGGAAACCCACATTTTGCCATTGATAAATTTTTCGACCATACCAGGAATCTCCCCAGAACCCTTATCTTAGTATATAGACACGCTACTGACTGAACTAAGGTGCCGGACACACCTGTTTATAAATTTAAATTTAATAATTACACATATATATCCTATGTATAGCCGATGTATATACCGTATATATATTAACATAGTATATAATACATACAGTAGCACCATGGCTTCTCTGGTGCTGACTGACAGTTTTGAAAAGTTACCAGACCAAATTATGTATCCCACGTGAACCAGATGATCTGAAAAAACGTGTGTTTAGCAGCTGTCACTTCTGACAGTCAAAATGTAGGTATATATCTAAATGATGACTGTCAGAAGTCAGCTGTGAACTGTCAGTCAGCACCAAAGAAGCCATGGGGCCACTGTAGCCAGTGATATTGGCACTATCTAATTGCCGTGCCTCATCCGACCGAAGGTCACACGATAGCTGGGGCCATGCTCTAGTGCACTTACACAAGTTACGTGCCACATAATAACAGAACATATGGACAATGTGTTATTGGGTGACGGTTATCGTAGGGACATATATAGGGTGGCAGGGAATACTATAGTAATTATTGGTAATTGGGGAACTAATTATTGATATGACAGACATGCTAGACTTCAAGCACTACGTCAAATGTTATTTTTAAGTTCCACAGCGCCTTACGTGGACATCGCTGACTATGGGTCCCTTGTACCAATATATTCGTTACAGAACCATCTCCCCCAATTTTATTTTGGCACGCTCATTCAAAATAACCATATATATTATCTGAGATATTAAAATTGTACTTTTTGAACCGGCTGTTTAAATAAGTCCATAACTTATAAACTAGCTAAAGTCTATAATAGACACAACATCCAGCCCCCAGGCTGTTAATTCATCACTGTGACAGGGGGAAACCCATATTTCAGCAATTATGAATTTTTCTGCCACACAGAGAATCGAACCAGGGGGCCCTTAACTCAGTGAGCAGATTCTTTACCAACTGAGCCAAGGTGTTGGACGAAATAAATTTATAAAAGTTAATTTGAAGAACAAGTATATCAACTACAATATACAATTCGACTGTGACCCACTTCGGTGGTCGCGTGGTCAAACGCGCTACTCTCGCAGTAGACTAGACTGCTGATGACAGGGAGATCGAGGCTCGAATCTCAATCATTTGTACTGAGGATGGTTTTTCCAAAACTGGTTTCCACTCTCCTTTCACGTAAATGTGGGTACACATCCTATAAACATGCCTTTCCTAGTCCCTAATGAAATTAGTGCATAGGCCTAAGCGTATAATCCGAATGAATTGTAAAATTTGGACTGTGATTCTAATATTGGTCCAAATATACAAATGAGGACTTTGATTCCTTAAAAATAAAATGTTTAAATTTTAACCTGCGAGTCAAAAAACTATTTTACGTAAGTATAGCGCAATTTTTGCTTGGATTTGCTAGTGTATATTACAAGTTTTGAGTAAATACTTTCATTTTTAAACAATGGAGCGAGAAAGTCCGCGCGGAGCTTCGTACTATTTATTTTTATTCCTATTATCTCGTCCTTAAATTAATTGTTATGCCGATTCATACTAAAACTTGACGAATCATTATTTAAACTAAACCAAATACGATTTAAAAGATTAAAATGTTATCATTCTTTCTTACTGTCAATGATAAGGTAGGCTCATGGAGTGAGCCTTTGACTAAAACGGGAGGCAGGAGTTTAATCCCAACCTATATGCATTTAGACTAATTTCTCCACAACGTGTTACATTTACATTTCCCCTGTAAAACCTTAACTGTCGTAGATTCTTATTTTTGAATTAGCATATTAACTTGCGATGCTTCTTAGGGTTAGTTAACTAAACTGGAGTAATATATCAATAGATCGATATATTAAGAGAAACTATTATGAGTTAACGCTGATTACATTTATGGTGATCTGGATCACCCATTTTCCGGGATAACTACAGTAGCCCCGTGGCTTCTTTGGTGCTGACTGACAGCTCACAGCTGACAGCTAACGGCATTGAAAAGTTACCAGACCAAATTAGGTATCCCTACACCGAACCAAATGATCTGCAAAAACATGTGTTTAGCAGCTGTCACATCTGACAGTCAACATTTAGGTATATACCTAAATATTGACTGTCAGATGTGAGCTGTGAGCTGTCAGTCAGCACCAAAGAAACCATGGGGCTACTGTACGTCTCTTAACCAACACTAAAAAAAACTGGCCAAATCTTCCTATCTCCAAACATGATGTTACGGTTCTTATTTATTACTCTTATTTCTAAACTACAACATCACAAAGAATGATTACTTATTAATACGTCTATTAAATACATGTCTTGAGTTAGTCACACGCGTCCATTACAATCAGAAAACACGCACTCTAGTGTTGACACTCACAGACCCGTTGCTCGACTGTCTCTTGTCACACCTGTCTGGTTTAGCCCTACACTCGGCCCGTTGGAATGTCCCCCACCCCCTTACTATGAGGGGTGGCCCAAACCTGGTGACTCTTCAGGGCTGGCTCGAGCATGGTCTCGTTCGCTACAATGATAAAGAGATTTTAAAGAAACCTTATGGAAGATAGCTTTCCCCACTTATCAATAATACATCAATAAAAGCCTTTCTTTCGTGCATGGTGTAATAATCTAATCATTTGAGGGGTGACCATCCCTATTTGTGGGAAAAAGGGGGTGAGCTGGTCTTCGCTGCCGACTTAGAAAGCAATACTTCTTTTCTTGATAAAAACAAACATAGTTGTGCCGCTATTGGTTCCCCTTCCCTTTCTTGTGAGTCGCAACCACCTTTCGCTTCAACAGTCACACTACATAGTTACAATGTCAATAGTTTTTTTAAAGATAAATTTCGATAAATTTAACCTATCAAATAGAGTTTACCATTCTTTATTTAGGTCAATGTTGATATCTTTTAAAATAGCTATACCTTCTCGTACATTTATCTTGAGTAAAAATCAAAAATCTGCACTGCATCAGGAATATATATATATATATATTAATTTGCTAATGAGTTAGAGATAATGTGAGTAAAATTGGGAGGAGATGTTTCTGCATTTGAGTAAAGAAAGAGGGTTAAACCATTTAGTAAAATAACCCCCTCAGTAATTCTGTCCAAGAGTTAAGCCATGTCCTTCCTTTTACTGATCAACCAGATTATATTAGCCAAACATATATTCTGCGTGCAAACTAATTTCGGCTAGAAGCATTAAATTGCTCTTAATAAAAATAAAACAACTTGTTATTTATGTCTTGTTCTTAAATATTTAAATGTATGGTTTCATAAGATTTTTAAAATAATCTTAATATGTTATTCAATAAATAATATAAGAGTGAAATTACAATCAAATAAAAGTCTAGTGTACTTTGATACAATATTGGGCGAAGCAAAGGTTGTATTATTTGATTAATATAAGAGAGCATTCACTTCCCAATTACCAAAATTAACTTACTACGAGTGCATCTCTTAGGTCAATCTTAATACAATGACGAAAGAGCGCTTGCAAATAGAATCGCGCGATGAAAGTTAACAATTGACAAGTCTTAAATATAATTAAATTGGTTGGTGAATAATTGGGTCTTCTTCAGCTGTTGGCGTAGGGATGTATTAGGGATTACTTCTAGTAATATTTCGAGCTGTCACCCAGGTAAACTTAGCTCGTGAATGGCCTATATAATATATATTTGTAAGTAGATAAATACATAGATACATTATGTAAAGTTCATATAAACATGGGTCTAGAAACGCGTAGTTTTGTGAGCCAAGAGGAATTTTATTATTCAATTATTATTATTATTACTATCACTGCGTCTTACTACCTGTTTGGATTATAGGCCTATGTATAGTCCTATATATTAGATTATATCAGATAATATAAACTAAGATTAGATACAATATGTAGAAGTTACTTCTTTATCTATAAAAATATAATTAATTTATTTTGTTTAAATAATTACATTTTGTTGGAATGCACCCCCAGGACCTTTGCGCCTTAAGTCAACAATCTTGAATGTTGACGGTAAATATTGTCCTTGTATTTTCTAAACTGTCCTTCTTACCGGAAACCCACTATAGACGCTAGAGAGCGCAAACACCAGGGTTAGCGCGTGAAAGCTGTTATCTATTATTAGTCGATATCTATTATAAATATCGCACCATATCGCTGCACAGACGTAAAAATAAAATCAAAACATTCGGTAGAGGGGGACAAACTGAAAATGTCAAGATAGATGTGCACGATTTGAAAAATTTATCCGGTTTACTTACGAGTATTATTATTATTATTATTATTATTATTATATTAGCACCGCGTCTTACTACCCGTTCGGGTTATACGCACATACGCTAATGTGTAATGGTAGGGTGATTGTGAGATGAAATGGAGGACCTACAATTTAACGTGGAATCCGAACCACGGTGGAGGCCTGGCATTCCCCACATTTACAAGATGTCTTGTCAGAGGTGAAGGAAGGGTTTGGAAATCAGATAAATCTGTGCCGGGACCGAGGATCGAACCCCGGCCGCCAGCACAGAAGTCTGACACCTTACCCCTAGACCACCAGGTCACCTACCTTACGAGTATTAACCCATTCTTGGTTCAAAAGCACACTTTTATTTTTTAACACCGCGTCTTACCACCCGTTCGGGTTATACGCTTAAGTACTAATTACGCTAATGGACAAGAAATTAGGAAGGTTAAATTTAGAGGAAGTGAACCCGCATTTGCGTAGAGGGAGAGTGGAAAACCATTTAGGGAACCCCCTCTCAGTTCACCCAACAGAGATTCGAACCTCGATCTCCCCGTCCTCGGCAGTCTAGCACAACACGAAACTAGCGTGTAAGCTAACTACGCCACTGAGGTTGGTCTAGCACACCTATTGCCTGCTAACAAGAGTTATTTGGTTCTACTCCTAATCGAAGGGCTATACATAGTCAATAGACTTAAATATATATATACTTTGTAGAAACTTATGTCAAAAGCCACCAAAATCTAATAATAATTAAATGATGTTTTCCAGATTTTGTACAAGACATATGCTTAAAAGATGAAATTATAAAATGTCCATCTGGTCTTACTAACTCCCCCTCCCCCGATATCAGCCTATCTTACACTAATATTGTAAGAATGAGGAAGGTATAATTTAGAAGACCCGTAGACCTCTTCGTAACCGCAATATTAGAACATATTAGGTTAAAATCTTAGCCCGCGTAACCATTGCTACAGATTTATTTTTAAAAGTTTCAATATCTTGAAAACTTTGAAGACACTTTGGCTGTAGTGTGTCTGAATATCTGCTTAAGTTAAGTATTTTTTTAAATGTTGTATCCAAATATTGAAAACTATAATAAAAAAAACAATTTCCAAAAACATATTCCTATCACGTAGTATGTTAATTACGTTCTCTCTGTTGGGCACAGTTTAATAGATTCTTTCTTTTTTTAAATGTATTTTTCGAATCTTGTATCTTTTAAAATATGGGAAGACTGTTTCCCTGGACTCAATTCCATTGTTTTCTAAAGTAGACCACGAAACGAGTGTGGCTCAATTTGAATTATATTTCTAAGCTAAGTTAGCTGTTTTAAATGGGGTGAAATGGGCTCTTAAAATTCAGATATTAAAAAAAAATATTTTATGCACCGTGTTACATCCAAACTATTCTCATATTTTACAATAATGAGGTATGAATAATGTATAGGACTTGTACCCGCATTCGTATTATGACTAGAATTATGTCCACATTCACTCTCCCGGGGAGAATCAAATCAAAAACCAGATAAGCCTGTGTATCACTGCATTTTGTTCGAAGGTATTTGTCCCTTTTCTGTCCAATGTGATATTGAAATTATTTAGAAAGATTAATTAAATATGTAAACAAATATACATTTTAAGTTTTCTTTGGCTGCATGGCTTCACAATAATGACTTAATCTGAGAAGAAAAAAAAGCTATTATTTTATATGGGGTGACATTTCAATTTAAAGTTCAAATTAGAAGTGACCCATATTAATGATTGTGTTGACACTGCTTCAATAAAATAGAACCTTTTTTTTTAACAAGTATGTTGTAACTCTTTATTACGACCACACCAGTCCTAAACTTCCCATAGTTTGTTAACTGGCGGTAGATAGACAACAATTATTGAACACAGAGTAGCTCCTCTATAGCGCAGAACAGAAACGTAGTCACGTGACGAACACTAAGCCAATCACAAGGTTTCTGCCTTATACACACAAGTTGTTCCACTAAAGTTCAACTCATCTATACTTCCTCATCCGCTCTGCTCGGGATGTTCGGCACAGGAGAACCAATCAAATCTCAGAACCGACCATCTTAAATTAGCGTGCATGCGTATTTCACAACGCATGCGCTGTAGAACCAGAAGCTAGCAGACAGCTTCGTCGAGCGTTGTGAGGAAATTTGAAATAACTCGTTAATGTATTATTATTATTATTAGCACCACGTCTTACTACCCGTTCGGGTTATACGCACTTATTATTATTAACACCGCGTCTTACTACCCATTCGGGTTATACGCACTTACGCTAATGTGTAATGGTAGGGTGATAGTGAGATTAAATGAAGGACCTACAGTTTAATGTGGGATCCGAACCACGGTGGAGGCCTGGCATTCCCCACATTCACAAGATGTATTGTCAGAGGTGTAGGAAGGGTTTGGTAATCAGGTAAATCTGTGCCGGGACCGAGGATTGAACCCCGGCCGCCAGCATAGAAGGTCCTAGACCACCAGGTCACCTCGTTAATGTAAAGAGTGTTTATTGATGTTGGATTGTGCCTCGACATAGTGTTATAGTTTTGTAAACATCCACCGGGAGAATAATCTAAAATATATTTTTATCTACTATGAAACAGCTGATTATCAACATATTGTAATTTAAAGTTTCAATGCATCATGGGTCAACATACAGAGTGTGAATTTCTGCTTTCTAATTTTGGTTAACGTGTGAATCAAGTTTTACATATAGACCCTGTTCACTGATCCTCCTCATGTTCAAGAAACTAGCGCCCTTCCAGCCAGTTAGCCTGTATCTGTGTTTAAATAGCATTTTGTTTGTGAACGTTGCTTTTTGCTAGTTGAGTGATGTCATCGAAAAACGTAAATATTGAGACGTGAATAGAGGCTTTAAGACAGAGTAGGAGAAGAAGTAGTTTGATCTTGTGGAAGGACAGGGTAAGCCAAGGTGTGTCTTGTGTTAAATAACACCGGCACAGTTCAATGCCAGTCATCTTGAGCGCCATTATGACACGCATCACAATACTTTCAGCAGATAATTGTTGGATCCTTTTAAGGTAAACTAAAGTTTGATCTTTTTTTAAAAAAAAAACACCATGGTCAAAGTAATTAGGTGTTCATGTTTGCTAGGGAGATAGATTTAACAGCCATGGCTGGGTATATTTTAACATTTAATATTAAACGGGCAAAAAGCGTCCAGACATTGAATGAGAATTTGTCAAGAAAAATATAGCAAAAATTGCTACAGCTTTAGATCCGGATGAAACTGCACAAAAGGATTGAACAAATGCATCTCTCCAGGCATACAATTGAAAGGAAGAGTTCTTTCTGTGCTCAATGCTGATACTCTAAAATAACTTAGAAGATAGTCTGATGGACTGCGCTGCTTTGTGTCTGGCGTCGGATGAATCTACAAATATTTAGAGAAAACCATAACTAGAGATATTTTTACACTTTTATTTCACAACCTGGACGTGAAAAAAAGAGTTATTAGACTGGATAGCATTAAAAGATACAAGTTGTGGCTCTGACACTTTAAATAAGCTCTCAGTGAAGCACTTATAAAAGTTGCTATCCCAAGTGGAACGATAGTATTGAAACTGATGGTACTCCAGCTATGAGAAGGCAAAACAAAAGGGATCATGGGATTTTTAGAGACTGATGTATCATATCCTGAGTTCCTCCCTCAACATCTAGCAGACAAATATCTTAAATTTGAGTGCGCTATGGATGTAGTTCTAAAAATTGTCAAATATATTTGTTCAAATGAGAAAACACACCGGAAATTTAAAACTTGTGTAGATCAATTTAACAGTGACGAGTTTTCTAAAGACGTATTGTGGTTTTTCTTTGAAAGGCGGCTCTCGTTAAGCAATGTAATAAACAAGTTTTTGTAGTTGTTGGAATCAAACAAACAATTTAGTCAAGAGACACTCAGTGGTTGCTAGACACGGCACATTTACAGATGTTTATCAGCATTTACAAATATTTAATGTATCACTGTAAAGACAAAGGAAAACTAATATCAGATCTAGCACAAAACTGTGTTCATCTTCCACAACAAATTGAGATTTTTTTTCAGAGAGACTTGGAATCCAAAACTTTAAATCACTTCGCTTGTGTGAGAAAAAAAAAAATGTTAGATATTTTCTGCAGTAGAACTGGTAACGGAAGCTTATATTTGCAAATTAAATGGTCTTGTAGAGTAACTCAATGATAAATTCTGCCATCTTCGAGCACTTAAGCCATCATTTGCTTTTTTTGGAGAATCCTTTTCTCACTGATGTTTTGAAAAATACTTGTTCTTTTTCAAAGCTAATAATGAGCCTGCCTCCCAATTGGAATCGACCAGCTATGGACTATTATAAACTAGCTTATGCCTAGAACAAACACAACATCTAACTTCCGGTTGTTAATTCATTCCTGTGAAATAGCAAACCCACATCTCACCAATGATGAATTATTTGGCCATGCCAGTAATTTAACCCGGGACCCTGAGCTAACTAGACATCCACTCTACTGAGCTAAGGTGTCGGACAAACATAAGTAAACAACTGTAATTTATTTTCATCATAATATAATATATTGAAGATTTTAGTGATAAAATGGAACACGTGTATTTAGACTCAATTCAAAGTCAGAAAAAAATTAAATTTAAGAATAAACTGCGTATAACTTATTTCTTATTTGATTATTGCTGAGGTCCAAAAGGATAACGAGTTTATTTAACAGACCGTACATCCTAAACTATAATGTACACAGTACATCGCGTGTTCGCGATTAGGAAATATTGAAAAGAGTAAAAAAACGGCCGCCAATGATAGCAAACTGATTTCCTATGTCAATACAATCGCCTGAGCGGGCAAGTGAATCCCAGAGTGAGTATGTTCAGAGATGAACCGGGAGTTCATCAAGGTCAACTAACTGAGAGCGTCTGTCTGTCTATCTGCTCGCTTGTGTTAATAATATTTAGCACCGCGTCTTACTACCCGTTTGATTGTACCATATGTACTAATACGCCAATGTAGTAGGATGATTAAGGAAGTGTATCCACATTTGCTTGGAAAAACATTTAGGCGAAACTTCCCTCATTACACCAACCGGCATTCAAACGCTGATCCTCCCATCAACAATGGTAAAGCCTATCGCGATAGTGACGCCTTAAACCATGCGGCCACCGTAGCGGCTATTTTCTCGCTAACGGACCGGTAAAACATGTTCCTTATGAAAGGCCGTTAAGGCGCACAGATTGGTGGACAAACCTGAGCTATTTAATACCAGGACTATTAATGGAGTCATTTATATAGTCAAGATATTATTTCCCAAAAGATCAGTAGAGAAGGAACATGGTAGATTTATCAGCGTGCTCATTCAAAATTTGATTGATGGTTTTAATTTGTACCCACAACATTTCTAAGATAAAATTACTACCTATATCTGGAGGTATTTTATAAAAGTTATATATCGATGAATAATTGGTGTACGGTAATATTATGAACAGTGTAAAATACACTTATCAATAGTATGAAAAAAATCCTCTTTTTACCATGAAAGGATCCTTAAATATCTTCTAGAGACACCGGAGGCTAGAATAAAATAATTGAGAAAACACTCCTCTTGGATAAAAAATATAAGTTTGGCAACGATTATATTTACTCTTTCTATAGTTTAATATTAAAACGTGCGTATAACCCGAACGGGTAGTAAGACGCGGTGCTAATAATAGTAATAATAATAATAATAATAATAATAATACTAAAACGTCAAATCGTGTGGAAGCAGGGGCGTAGGTACTGGGAGGGCAAGTCCCACTCTGAGTCAATGTGGTCTACTCCTCCCCCCCCCCCCCACGACCACCCATAGGGGGGCGTATCCATAAACATTACTTTTGATAATATTAGTGAATGTGGCCATCGATAGCAAAGCAAGAGTTTGATGTAGTTTAATTATTGTTGATACGTAGCTAATGTTGAGCTATTGAAAATTATACGAGTCCCCCTTCAACATGGCCCCAGCAGCTTTATCACGATTACCCAAGGTCAGTGTGGTCTAACTGATGGCCCGTGGGCCAAATGTGGCCCACGCTCACTAAATATATATAGACCTCTCAGTTTCCTGGAGGAAAATCAAAGTGAAAGCTTTTGTGTCAGTTGGGATAATGATTCAAATAAAAATATATATTTTAAAAGATCATGATTGCATTTTACCATGAATTTATTTGATTAATAAAAATAAGTATAAATAATTTATATATTTAGAATGATAAGTTGATTTGTGAAAGTCTGTGTTAGTGCATATTTCATAAAACTTTTTTTGGGAGATTCATAAAATTTGGCAATAAGATTCAAATGATTATGCAAACAAAAAATACAATTTATATAACAGTTTTGAAAATAATTGTTCATTTATTGTTATGTGTATGCCTATATTAAGTTGATGGGATTACTAAATATAACTTCGACCCGTGGTACAAAATTATAGTAAGATTTGGCTTTTGGAGATGAAAAACGTTGGACCAAGCTCCTTTAGGCCATTTCTCACAGCTAGCGGTTTAATAATTCTAGTTTGCCGCCCCCTAACAACAATGGGTAAAGAGCTGTACATAAAGAAACCATTCTGTTTCTCTTCTTAAAGACAATAATCCACTGTGTAAACATAATTAACAATAATGCTAGTAAAACGTTTTCATAGAATAGAAAGCATGAAATAATATTAGAAATAATATTTATAATAAAAGTGAATGAATAAATAAAATATATTATATATAAATATTTATGTTCTGTTTAAAGAAAGGGAGTAGTTTTAAATAAAAATAATATTTCAATATCTACTCTGTCTAAATACAATTATTATCTTATTTTCACGCTTTACAGGCTTTGTAAGATGAGGTCTTCTTATTTAGAAACAAGTCACCTTCATTCTAATATTTAGCTGTTATAATTTCACCGGTTGTTATCTATAGATGTTAAACATCTTATCTCACCTTATATGACGAAAAGGAATTTTAACTGTTCTACATTAAAATACATACTCAGGAAACTATTTGCTCCAAAAAATGGATTAATATACTGGAGAGTGTAGGAGGTTACATAATAATGAGTAACATATCCTGTACCCGTCAATAGATATGGATTTTTAGGGTAATCAAAAATCACAGGTTACGGTGGACAGGACATTAAGCACGAACGGAAGAAACTATAATCTTTTTCAAGGTATTTACTGGCAATTCTACTGGGAAGACCTAGACGCAGATGGGAAGCGTTAAAATGGACTTGAAAGAGATAGTGTGTAATGAGGTGGACTGGATAGAACTAGGTCAATATAGAGATAGGGTGGAATGAGGTGGACTGGATAGAACTAGCTCAAAATAGAGATAGGGTGCAATGAGGTGGACTGGATAGAACTAGGTCAATATAGAGATAGGGTGTAATGAGGTGGACTGGATAGAACTAGCTCAAGATAGAGATAGGGTGTAATGAGGTGGACTGGATAGAACTAGGTCAATATAGAGATAGGGTGTAATGAGGTGGACTGGATAGAACTAGGTCAATATAGAGATAGGGTGGAATGAGGTGGACTGGATAGAACTAGCTCAAAATAGAGATAGGGTGCAATGAGGTGGACTGGATAGAACTAGGTCAATATAGAGATAGGGTGTAATGAGGTGGACTGGATAGAACTAGTTTGAGATGGGGAGATCGGGATTCAATCCCAGTCGGGTCCACTGAAAGGGTTTTTTACTAGATGGTTTTCCACTCTCCTTCCAAGCAAATACTGGTGCACTTCCTCCCAATTAAACCTTCTTAATCCCTAATGCATACGCATATAACCCGAACGGGTAGTAGAACACTATGCTTATATATATATATATATATATATGTTATAAGTTCCGCGCAAACCTGCTGAGAGTTAAGATTAAATTATTAACGCTTAACTACACCTTCTTCATGTGTAGTTCTAAGCTTACTGGCGTTAATAAATGTATCCGTATTTCTGAATAAGGATTCGGTGATGGCCTTGAAATGTCTTTGTTGGATGGTGTTTGAAATGATGTATATGTTGGTCTTCTCAAACTATGATTGCATGCGTAGCCTTTTAAATGCCTTCTTAAACATTCTGACGGCGTTTGAATATCAAACATATTCTAATAAGAGTTTTGAGTACGTAGGTTTCTTTGTGGCGGGACAATCCAGTGGTGTCACTAAGCAAGGGAGTCAAAACGCATTTGATCATAAAGGTAATATTGAATTTTTTTTATTATTATTTAGCACCGCGTCTTACTACCCGTTTGGGTTATACGCTAAAGTACTAATTACACTAATGGATTAGGAATTGGGAAGGTTGAATTAAAGGAAGTGAACCCGCATTTGCGTGGAGGGAGAGTGGAAAACCATTTAAGAAAAACCACCCCCAGTCTACCCGACCGAGATTCTAACCTCGATCTCCCCGTCCTCAGCAGTCGAGCTCAACACGACTAGCGCGTTAGCCAACTACGCCACCGAGGCGAGTGTCATAATGAAAATTGAAAATTCTGTGGGGGCCGCATTTGTAATATATATATATATATATATCTTCTTAGGCAAATATAGCTCCAAATTAATACTTTATAATTACAAATCCTACTAATATATACAAAATAATGTATTATGTCAGTTTGTTGCTTCACCCCGATCAAACCACTGTATAATTTTAAGAGATATACATTTTTTTAATACAAAGAATTTAGTTGTATTACTCCAAATAACCCAATGATTCTTGGATATTTGAAATTTCTAGGCGAGAGTTTAATAAATAGGGGATTTTGAAATTTTCAAAACTTATGTAGGAAGTCACTTCTCGCTGTGGTATAGAAGATTGTCGGACGGGTATAAGATCCACGGCAAACACCCTGAAATAAATTTAAATTTCAAAATTAAGGACCAAAAAATGGGGGTGAGTGTTGTTTCCTCTATAAAGGTTCCTAAGCTGATAAAGTAAAACACTTCTCGCATGGTATACAATTTTAATTACACTACTATAAAGCCACATGGTTGACTCACTCACTGACATTAATTAATGTTTACCCACTTCCAGATGAGATAGAAACTTGAAATTTGGCAAACTTATAGCTTCTAGCCTGTAACCGACGGGAAAACTCCAAAAAGTTAAATATTTTTATTTTAACCCCCGAAAAAAATTCAAAATTATGGAGCAACTTTAAAGTCGGTGCGGACCTTTCTTTGGAGGTCTCTTGTGACTAAACGGTAAGACCTATCAAAAAACGTCTCTGGAATTACATTAGTATACATCCACTTGCAAAGAAAACTTACTGGGGTTCGTGCCAAGCGAGTGTGTGTATATATAAGTAGACTGGAGAGGGACAACCTTAAATAACCATTAGAGTCTGATAATTTATAATTTAAAAACAATGGTCAGTGAATTGGGGAAAGGGGGAGGGGGTTGAAGTATGGAATGGAAGTTTTCAAAACTTTATGGTTTGGTAGAAAATTTAAATTTGGGGGCAAGATCAATAATTAATGTATTACCTCACATAACTAGAAACGTATGAAAAAAAAAAGTTTTCATTTAAAAGTAAAATTTAGAAAATATGGAGAGTAGAGTTAAAATTTCAAAAAGATAATCCAACACTTCCCGATGTAGTATGAAATTGAAATATTTCCAATCATGTAAAGAGAACACCCAAGATAATCATAAAATGGATGGTATCTCTGGTTCCTTTTTACTTTTCAGAATCCAAATTGGTCTTCCATTACACTTTTTATTTTTTGTTCCAGTCGTTGGTTGAGTATTCTTCCTCCCGTGAGAAATTAGGCTGATGGTCCTGTGCTCACTGAATTTCTTGACCTGTTTCTTTTTATTTAGCTCCACCATGGTTACTTATAAAAAAGTCTTTGGGCCAATGGGCCATCCTATTTCGTAAATTTAATTTGTAGGCTTTGATAAAGCCATTAATCTGCCGTTTGCCAGTTCCTTTAAAAGGTCCTCTGGTATATTGTCATCTCCCAAAGCTTTTTTTTTTCTTCTCTTCACTTCCCCCCCCTCCCCCCTCATGTTGAGGTATAACTTTAAATTCCTCCTATATTTCTTTTACTTCGATATCATCATGCACACTTTCACTACCAAGATATTCACTATTCCAGCGTCTAATTTCACAAACATTAATCTATCACTATAAAACATCACTTTAGTTTCACTTTTCATCACTATTTATACGCCTCTTCCTGCACTTTTTCCAAATGAATAGAACATTGGGTAATTTTCAGATACTATTTCACCTTGATATTTCCACCGGACCTCATTTAGGCCTGCTATGTTCACCCCACACCTCCCACACCTTATATATATATTAATTAAGCTAATATATTAGGAACATTTTAGAAAACATTCTAAAAATAATCTTTCGTAAGGAGTTTAGAGTATATTATAATAACAAAGACTACAATAAGAATTGAAATGAATACTAAAAGTTGAATAGACGAAAATGATGTAAATGTGTAATCAGTTTAATACCAGAGATTGAGCAATATACTAAAGTAAACAATGATATGGGATAGAAAGTGGACTAAAAATACTGTGTACAAACATAGTTGGCATAATTAGATGAAATGCAGGTCAAATTAAAAGTATAAAAAGTATAAATAAATATAGTTAATAGGAAATACATATAAGTGTTGACTAATTAAAATACACTTAAAATTAGTTTAATAGAATTAGAAACTTTAAACTAATTTAATTATTATTATTATTATTATTAGCACCGCGTCTTACTATCCGTTCGGGTTATACGCACTCATTTAATTAAATGAAAGAATTGACATTGATTAAATATAAAATTGCAAAGATGTAAAGCAGTTGAATTAATATAAGTGAAGTGAAAATAAGCAGACTAATTAAAATGTAATACGAATAACGTAAAAAAGAAAACGAAAATTAGTGAACATAATTAAAGAAAAGATTGAAAATTAAATTAAGAATTATGCAAAAGGAAAAATAATTCATGAAAATGCAAAATACTAAAATTGAGGATTAAAGTAGGGGATAAGTTGCATAAACATTAAAGAAGTTAAGAGGGGAGTAGACTAATTAAAAAGTAAATATGAAGAAAAGAAATAACATGAGTTAAAATATCTAAATCTATGTTCATAAAAACATTAATAACATGAAATGAATATAAATATATGTAAAAATTATCACAGTCTTGTTGTTGGGATTGACTTCCCTTACTCCTTTGTTATTGATATTCCTGTAATGATGATGTCTACATAAGTTCTATTTTACCGACATGTTTCGGTGCTAACAATTAGACGCACCATAATCATGGAACTGAAATTAAAATTGAAAGACTTGCTATAAAATACATAAAAGCAATGTTAGTAGGGAAGGGAGAAAAACAAAAATTATATGAAGTAAATTGGACTAAAATTGAAAAAGAAAGAAAAAGAAAACTTACTCCGAAGTGTGGTGGGATACGACGAGAGCGAACTTAAGAAGCGGACTAAAGTCAGTGGAGAGTGGCGAGGATAACAAAAAAATAAAGTTAAAAAATCAGTACAGCCAACCTGATTAGAAAAATAGTTGAATGATGAAGTGTGGGATAATGTTTGAAAAAAGGGGATGTAAGAGAGTAAAATAACCGGAAAATGGATGGGATTGAGGAAGAGAGAGTGGTCTACATCTTCTCGGCTCCGGCTCGAACGGGCCATCTAGCTACGATGGAGGGTAGAGCAGGATGACGGGTTAGATACTTTAATATGCTTAGGTAGACGTTTTAATGTGTTAACTAAAATTTGGTTGGATGATTGGAGTAGTTCATTTAGAATGGGTTTTTTCTCAAGAGTAGCTGCATGAATGAAAAATTCTCAGCGGTGTTTAACATGGGTCCTTTGTGAGCGAAATAAAGGGGTTTGAGACATTGTTCGATGGGTCTTGGTTGGTGGTTAGAATATTTAAGATGTTCGGCAAACTTTGATTTGTTTCTATTGTATTTGAAATCAGAAATATGTTCTTTGTAACGTGTTCTGAAGTTTTACCAATTTTACCAATATAAATGCTGTTGCATTCGCAAGTGAGTTGATAGATTCCGTTCTTCTTATAGATGTCACTTCTGTTAAGATTACTATTGTTGAGGTTTTTCTTGATATTATTATTGGTTGTAAAAGCAATATTAGGATTGTATTTTTTGATGATATTGGTGATGCGATGTGTTTCCGGACCGATGTAATTGAATTTGAGCCATTTCTTCTTTTCAGTGGGGTTTACGTTATTTTTGGTGAGGGTAGTGAAGAAGTTATCCGAATGGAGTTTATTTTTTTGGTTTTGTAAAATCTTGTAGATAGTGGAATGGGAATATCCATTGTTGGTAGCAATTTGTTTGATGATGTTGAGTTCAATTTTATAGTTAGTTTTATTAAGAGGGATGTGAAGTAAGCGATGAATTAAACTGTTGAAAGCAGCAAGTTTATGAGAGATGGGGTGGATTGAATTGTGAGGTATTATTGCATCCGTGTGAGTAGGTTTTCTGAAGAATTTGTATATAAGTTTGTTATGACAGCTTTTTGTGATATTGAGGTCTAAATAATTAATACTGCTATTATTCTCTTTTTCGATAGTAAAGGACAGTTTGGGGTGGATGTTGTTGAAGATGTTGGTAATTGCGGGGATGTCGTATTCATTATCGAAAACAATGAGGATGTCATCAACATATCTGAAAAAGAATTGTATGCTGAGTGAATTATTTAAACTATTGAAGATTATAGGGTCGTATTTCTGTAAAAATATTTCTGACATTATACAGGAAATTGTGGAACCCATTGCTAGTCCATCTTTTTGCAAGTAATATTTATTGTTAAATTGGAAGTAGTTTTGTTCAGTGACTGTTTGTAAAAGCTTGGAGATTTGGTCGATATACTGTTTATTGAAGTTGTTTTCAATTAAGGTTTCCTTAATTATATTGATTGTTTCAGAAATAGGTACGTTGGTGTAAAGGTTGGATATGTCCAGGGACATGAATTTAGAGTTTTGGTTGAATGGAATGGATTTGAGTTTTTCAGTAAGATGGATAGAACTTTTTATATTAAATAGATTGGGAAGTTCAAGATTTGTAGATAATATTTTAGATAGTTTTTTAGCAAGTTTGTATGCAGGTGCATTTTGGTAATTAACGAGTGGTCTGATTGGGATGTTGGGTTTGTGAATTTTAGGTAGTGAAGTGAAGATTGGGGCATTGGGATTCATATTCATAAGTTTAAAAGAGTCAGATGGTTGAATGATTAATGGGGATACCTTCAAGATATTTTTTAAATTCCTCTGATATTTGTTGGTAGGGTCATCTTTAATTTCGATAATGTTGTTACTATGAATAAAATCGAGGGTTTTGGATATGTAATCTTCCTTGTTTAAGAGGACAATGGTGTTGCCTTTATCGGCTTTAACATTGATTATTTCATTTGAATTAAGTTTTTGTTTGAGGGTTGAAATAGGGTGATTTAAATTCTTCATGTCTTGCTTGTGGTTAGTAATGATCTTATGTATCTGGTTTGTACACAGTATTTTTTAGTCCACTTTCTATCCCATATCATTGTTTACTTTAGTATATTGCTCAATCTCTGGTATTAAACTGATTACACATTTACATCATTCTCGTCTATTCAACTTTTAGTATTCAATTCATTTCTTATTGTGGTCTTTGTTATTATAATATAATATATTAGGGATGAGGATGGTTGAATCTAGAAGATGTGTGCCTATATTGATGCGGAGGAAGAGTGGAATTTTGTTTAGGAAAAACCTCACTCAGTACTCACGACTGGTATTCGAACCTTGATATCTCCATCATTGACAGTCCAACCTCTATCTTGGGAGGATGACAGATTGGACCAGTGCACCCAAACTAATAGCCCACGCGCCGCATCCGGCCCACAATACATATCTTACCGGCCGGGCCTACGGCTGTTGCCCGACTAAGTAAATCCAAATTGACAGAAGCGCCAATCTAGGTCATCTTAGAAAGAGCTGATTTATTGTTCGAGTACTGAGTCACTGTCGTGTCTCTTAATCTCTTTCCGGCCAGCCACACTCTTTTATATCACTATCCGGCTCGCAGTTATTTACACTCACAAGTAGTGTCCAGTTTGTTTAGCGTTGTTTTAAAGTACATTTGGCTGTGTGTTACAATCCTTCCTTTGTTTGAACCTAGTGTTTCGCAGTTATTTACACTCACAAGTAGTGTCCAGTTTGTTTAGCGTTGTTTTAAAGTACATTTGGCTGTGTGTTACAATCCTTCCTTTGTTTGAACCTAGTGTTTCGCTGTTATTTACACTCACAAGTAGTGTCCAGTTTGTTTAGCGTTGTTTTAAAGTACATTTGGCTGTGTGTTACAATCCTTCCTTTGTTTGAACCTAGTGTTTCGCTGTTATTTACACTCACAAGTAGTGTCCAGTTTGTTTAGCGTTGTTTTAAAGTACATTTGGCTGTGTGTTACAATCCTTCCTTTGTTTGAACCTAGTGTTTCGCTGTTATTTACACTCACAAGTAGTGTCCAGTTTGTTTAGCGTTGTTTTAAAGTACATTTGGCTGTGTGTTACAATCCTTCCTTTGTTTGAACCTAGTGTTTCGCAGTTATTTACACTCACAAGTAGTGTCCAGTTTATTTAGTGTTGTTTTAAAGTACATTTGGCTGTGTGTTACAATCCTTCCTTTGTTTGACCCTAGTGTTTTTCAGGGTGAAAGGAGGTATATATTGATATTAGTGATTGACAGCTACGAACGGTTACAAACCTCTCTCTTCAATCAACTTCTCACTGTGACTTGGTGACAGTAATTGTTAGTATTTTCTTGCTATCCAGAAATGCTGTGTGTACAAACGAGCCCAAGTGAATGAGAATGTAATGGACGATTAACATATAATTTTACTGTGTTTTATTTTTATTATTATCACCGCGTCTTACTACCCGTTCGGGTTATACGTACTTACGCTCATGTGTAATGGTAGGGTGATTGTGAGATGAAATGAAGGACCTACAGTTTAACGTGGAATCCGAACCACGGTGGAGGCCTGGCATTCCCCACATTCACAAGATGTCTTGTCAGAGGGGAAGGAAGGGTTTGGTAATCAGATAAATGTGTGCCGGGACCGAGGATTGAACCCCGGACCCCAGCACAGCAGTCTGACACCTTACCCCTAGACCACCAGGTCACCGATATGCCAAATAAATATCAGACTTTGGCTTGTTAATGTGGATGTGCTGAAAGTGTTTTTTTTTCTAAATGGTTTCCTATCCTCTCTCCACGAAAATGCTGATAGATTTCCTTTAAATTCTACTACTATAGTCCCTTACCCACTAACGTGATCACAATGTGTTTAATCCAGACATGTAGTAGGACGCGGTACAAAATTAAATTAAATTAGAAAAAAATATATTCTAAATGCTTGTAGCACGCCCTAGGTTTGTAAATCTGCCCTTTCAACTAGTTTGATACCACTGCCTTAGACTATTCGACCACCGAAACGGATAAGGTCTTATCGAAACTATTTACGGTCTTGTGAGGGGTTAATTCACCCCTGGACCCTCTCTGATCACGCCACTGGGCCGGTCTGGGGAAAAGGCGTGTGATTTCATAGACAATGAACGGGTTTGGCCCCGCGACTCGCTCTCCACCAGTCTGGGTTGTAGGCATGAACTATCATTATGGGTAAGATGTATAGTTATACTTGGTGGAACGTTGGAAAATAATTTAGGAATAACCGTCTCAGTACACAAGTATCGGGACTCAAACCCTCACGTCAACAGCAGAGTCTGACATTCCCGCATATCCACCGGTGAGGTTCTTTGTAATAGCTACTTCGGCCAGTAAGCCATCAGAGACCTTCGCTGTTTTACATTGTGTGTGTTGGTTTATAAGACTTTGTGTCTATGTGAACATTGGCGGAGGAGCATGGGGTATATGGGGGTATATGGGGGTATATGGGGGTACATGGGGTACATGGGGGTACATGGGGGTACATGAGGGTATATGGGGGTACATGGGGGTACATGGGGGTATATGGGGGTACATGGGGGTACATGGGGGTACATGGGTACATGGGGTACATGAGGGTATATGGGGGTACATGGGGGTACATGAGGGTATATGGAGGTACATGGGGTACATGGGGGTACACCGTGCCTATCCAAAAATTGATTGATGGCTATAAGATGTAATATGTACGCACTCAAACTATTAAATAAAACAACTTCCTATAACTTAAAGGATAATTACTATACATCATTCTAAAAAATATGTAGTAAGGTGCGTAAATATATTATAAATGAAGTTTTTTTTAAATGTAGTTTGTTAACCATTGAGCTGGCAGCACTCAGTGGTAATTTTTAAAATGAAACATAATAAATAAACAACCTATCAAATAATGTGAATTGTAAACCTAGAACATTTTAAAATTATTATTACTATTTAAATACTGACATAGATTAATCAAATGCTTTCATTGAAGGGTATAGAAAGTATAAAACTTCAATAGTCCTAGCAAAATATTATTGCTGCAGTGACTCGAGTAAAAATGTATTCTTTAGTAGGTTTGAAAGGGGAGGGTGTTGAAGTTTTTACTTTCAAATTGTATTAGTTTATGCATTGTATGCATCATTTAAACATTATATTCAATTATGTACATAATTCAAATATAAATATTATTTTAACTATTTCTTTATAAAATCTTACATTCTTCACTAAATCGTTGTAGTGGAAATATATTTAGGAATGTTATTCTAACACTTCAACATTGGTCTGGGTGGGGTGGAGGGCATACAATAATCCCCCAACCCTTGCCGGCATGCTCATTTTGTATTGTGAAATACGTAAAACCTTTTTGTACATATTTAAACGATAAGAAAGTACCTCTAATGGTCATGAAAACCTTCTCCAAATAGTTTCTACCTAGATACCCAGTGCTCTATGGATCTTGCGAAGCTTTGTCAAGGATCAGTGAAGTTTCAGCAACAATTTCATACTTGTCCTTCCTCCCTCCCAGTATGCCCCACTCCCTCCCGGTATGCCCCACTCCCTCCCAGTATGTCCCACTCCCTCCCAGTATGCCCCACTCCCTCCCGTTATGCACCACTCCCTCCCACCTGACTCACCTAATCAGCCTGAACCACCAAAGTTTCTCAAGAGGCTTTGTACTGTATTGATTCTAACAAGGTTTTCAAAATGTAAAATATGATTGCAAGATTCAACTGATGGTAACAAAGAGCAGTGTTTAAGTTTGGATATAGCTAAAGAAAAATACTGAGGACTTGACTTTAGTTAACCTGACTATTTGGATATTTTTAGAAAACACCATAAATTTAATAAGGAGATTTTAAATTACCACTATTATAAAAGGGGTGGAGATTTATGATTTACCTAACCTGGGAGGTTTGGGGCTAGTACCCCCCAACCACTGGAGGCAAGAAAATTTTCGAACCATATGTATCTTTCTTTATAAGCTATTTTCAAGGTTTTTTTAATACTAATTATGGACTTGAGTGAAATATTTTTTAAACAATTTACTAACATTAAAAATATAAAAAGTAAGCTCAGACTTGGCTCAAAGAAAATTGTTTTAAACCCTCTCTAAAGACCAGGTTTAATGAACGACAACGTTAAAAAAAACTTTTAACTTCATACTTTAACTCCATTACAAACCACTCGATAGTTTTTATCAGCTTACTGTTTTTGACAAACAGCTATTGTCAACCTGTTGATTGCTAGTGGAGAACAACTCAAGATAAAAATGACAAGGAATATGATGACAGAAAAGGCTGAAATTATTAGTACTAGATTACGCCGTGCCACTTACAATTGTACTAACACCGACTATCCAACCTACACATTCATATTATCAAAGAGAACGATTTCTACGCTAGGTATCATTTATGTTAAAAAATAGTTTCTAATAGATTTTTTTTGTAATTCATTAAAAAAAATCAGCAATTCTGTGTCTCCATTTAATCTAAAAGTAATTGTGGATAAATTTGATATTTATGATAACTTAAGTAAAAAATGTACAAGTAATGCTTAGTTCCCTCAACCCCTGCGAAGCAGAGATACTTTTACACACGACCCCTTTATGAGCAGGCTTGCAGGGGTCTGTTCTCAACCACTGATTATAAGAAATTAGAAATTCAAATATCTTTGAATGTATTCATTCCGAAAATAATAATAAAAATGAACATATATTTATAGTGTAAGCCTCACCTACTGAACTGGCATTTTCGATTAGGTACGAACACCAACGGGAACATTTTATTAAACACTCACTACACATGGCACCTATTTTACCCCCTTATTCCCCTATTATACTCTTCTTATTCCCCTCTTTTACCCTTCTTATTCCCCTATTTTACCCCTTATTCCCCTCTTTTACCCTTCTTTTTCCCCTATTTTACCCCCTTATTCCCCATATCACTATTTAAAGATCCGATTGTAAAATATTGAAGACTGTCCTATAGTGTTTGTCCCCAGAGTCGTCATGGATCTGGACAAGGTGCTAGTAGAACTGGGCCAATGTGGCAGATTCCAGATCACCAACTATATCCTCATATGCCTGCCCATTATGTTCAACGCCATGTTTACTCTCACCTTCGTCTTTACGGCCGGAGACGTCGCTTACAGGTCAGTTACTGGCCGTTGAACAAAGACGTGCATGTTTTCTGAACTCAGGGGTGGCCCGAGATAAATTTAACATTTTAGAAAACAATCTAATTGAATCTTTCGTAAGGAGTAAGTACTTAGATGCTGTCGTTAATAATTTACAAAGGTATGATTTCAAATAAATTTAATTAATAAATTGAATATTGAGGATAAATATCGTTATGATTAACAATTTTACAAGTTGTTTATACTCAATTTTATTTGTTTTTCCTTTGATATTTAAAATATTTACTGTGCTGGGGTCCGGGGTTCAACCCTCGGTTCCGGCACAGATTTATCTTATTACCAAACCCTTCCTTCACCTCTGACAAGACATCTTGTAAATGTGGGAATGCCAGGCCTCCACCGTGGTTCGGATCCCACGTTAAACTGTAGGTCCTCCATTTCATCTCACAATCACCCTACCATTACACATTAGCGTAAGTGCGTATAACCCGAACGGGTAGTAAGACGCAGTGATAACAATAACAATAATAATAATAATAAATATAATAAAATATTTACCTTGATTAAATTTAATATATTAGGAGTCAAATTGGTCAAACTAACAAACATGATATAATACACAATTAATTTACAAGTTTTGAAAGAACGTGAAAATAAAACATTAAAATAATAAGTTAAAACATATCTATTCAAAAGTTGGTGATTGCTTGGATTGTAAAAATTTCAATATTCAAATAACTTTCTTAAAATATTTTAACCCTATTTTTTTAGTAAAAATGTATTGACCGGGTGTTATTCCTTTTTGGCGCCCCCATATATAAACCGGTGGATAATATAGTCCATTCACCATAGGAGTGGTAGTAACTGACAGCTAGTAAAATATACCAGATTTACTCTCATGAAACCATTCGCCAGACCAAATCACCTACAAAACCATAATTTGTTGTCACTTTTAGCAGTCAATTCGTTGACAAAAACCATTAATTTTAGTTATGTTTTTCTTTTGATCTTTCTTTAAATCTTAGCTAGCTGTCAGCTACCAAATTACCCATGGCGATTGGACTTTGGGAAGATATTAAAATAGTCCCCAAACCCAACACCTCCAAACCTAACGTAGCCTGATCGTGACATGAAAATAATCTGAAGAGGAAACTAAACAAGAATTAACGTTTCACTTCGAGATTCTACAAATAAAAAAAAAGTTAGGATTACAAATAAAACTATGAAAACCTATTTTGTTGACAATGTTATTGTCTAATTTTTTTATTATAAGTTTAACAAACAATTTGACCATATAAACGGTTTACGTTATAATTGCAACAAAAAAAATTTTAGGGCACAATTTTTTCAAGATAGCAAATCTAAAATAACCTTTTGAGGGTGACACTAAATTCTAATTTACTCGCCAAAATTATACTAAAATATAGAATTTCACGTTAGTATCAAAAAGTGAACAATTGTTATGCTTAGCAACATCACTATTACGCCAAGGTTATGTAAGGTTTGGGGATTATTTTCATATCACGCCCAGGCTACGTTAGGTTAGGTCTAGTTCTGTTTGGCGCCCCCTTGAGCTGGCACCCCGGGTGGCCGCCCGGTTCCACCTCTGCCTGAACTAGATAGTGATTCCACCATGAAATTTCACTTAATGCTTAGTGTAAATCATCAGAATAAACATATATTCTTAAACCAATTACATTTTTGTTCATTGTTATGCATTTTAAATAATCCTCAATTTATATAATATATCCTTATTTCTCCCAAATTAAGGTGGAGTATTTGGAAATCTAGAAGGTATGTACGTACACTTAAAGTGTTTATAGCAAATATAAGTAAAATAATGATTCGTTAGATAAGTTTAGATTGATTTTCGACACATTGTATTCTAAACGGTTCTTGAATAATTGTCATACAAATTGCGAGATTTGGTCAGGACCTATTCAATTAATTTAAAAAGTTTGTGTTCAAATACCACTATGCTCATACTATAACTACATCACGGGTTTTTCTATCAGGAGAGCACACACGGCAAGGAGGTTGTTAGAAAGCAATAATTATATACTCTCCTCCTAACTGTGCTTGTGTACGTAGGTTTAAGGTTCCAGAGTGCTACACTGTCGACCCAGAGTATGCACCAGAGTGGCTACCTCACGCAGTGCCCTATCAGGAGAGCACACACAGCAAGGAGGTTGTTAGAAAGCTATAATTATATACTCTCCTCCTAACTGTGCTTGTGTACGTAGGTTTAAGGTTCCAGAGTGCGACACTGTCGACCCAGAGTATGCACCAGAGTGGCTACCTCACGTAGTGCCCTATCAGGAGAACACACACGGCAAGGAGGTTGTTAGAAAGCTATATACTCTTCTCCTAACTGTGCTTGTGTACGTAGGTTTAAGGTTCCAGAGTGCGACACTGTCGACCCAGAGTATGCACCAGAGTGGCTACCTCACGCAGTGCCCTATCAGGAGAGCACACACAGCAAGGAGGTTGTTAGAAAGCTATAATTATATACTCTCCTCCTAACTGTGCTTGTGTACGTAGGTTTAAGGTTCCAGAGTGCGACACTGTCGACCCAGAGTATGCACCAGAGTGGCTACCTCACGTAGTGCCCTATCAGGAGAACACACACGGCAAGGAGGTTGTTAGAAAGCTATATACTCTTCTCCTAACTGTGCTTGTGTACGTAGGTTTAAGGTTCCAGAGTGCGACACTGTCGACCCAGAGTATGCACCAGAGTGGCTACCTCACGCAGTGCCCTATCAGGAGAGCACACACAGCGAGGAGGTTGTTAGCTATATACTCTCCTCCTAACTGTGCTTGTGTACGTAGGTGTAAGGTTCCAGAGTGCGACACTGTCGACCCAGAGTATGCGCCAGAGTGGCTACCTCACGCAGTGCCCTATCAGGAGAACACACACGGCAAGGAGGTTGTTAGAAAGCTATATACTCTTCTCCTAACTGTGCTTGTGTACGTAGGTGTAAGGTTCCAGAGTGCGACACTGTCGACCCAGAGTATGCACCAGAGTGGCTACCTCACGCAGTGCCCTATCAGGAGAACACACACGGCAAAGAGGTCGCTAGTAGGTGCTTCAGGTTTGCTGCTAAAAGAAGTAACGAGACTGGGGGTGACTTCTGTCCCAAGAGCCTGTTCAGTAATCATACCATAACCTGCAAGGAGTGGGTTTTCGATCCCCAAGAAGCCTCCATTGCTAGTGAGGTGGAGAATTTTCCTTTATTAAATTTACAATACATTAAAAATTTAATTTAATAAGGAAATTTGGCCATTATGTGCGTATATGTTTATGTAAAGATGAACTAATAAATATTAAACTTAGCAACGTAAATAATGGTATTTAATGAGTCAGTTATATGCTACGTATATCCTGAAAGGAAGCAGTCCTACCTTGACGGATTATAGCATAGCCCTATCTTATAAGTTATACCATGGTGTAATAATGCAAGGTGAGCTTTCTACCTTACAGGGTAAATGAAAGGTATATTTACAATATTCATCAATGCATATTGTTTCACATTTAATATGATATTTTATTGTTTCACGTGTATTTAATATGAAACGAATGATCTGTTTATGTGTTTTGAATAACTTGAAGCGAGAACCCCATTAGTCCATGGATACATTTGTGGTTATTCTTTCAGTTCCAACTGACGTGTGGAGATCAATGGAAGAGTACCATCGCTGGAACCGTGAACAGTATGGGCCAGTTTGTCGGACTACCCATCACCGGTATCATATCAGACAGGTGAGGTGTCGGGCCAGGACACCGTGAGTGGATTAATTAGTCTAGTGTGGTTATTATTATATTGTGCACGCTATAATGACATGACAGAACTAATAGATTCACTTAAGGTGGAACCGCAAGGGACAAGGGGAAAGAGTAAGTGTTTTTGCGGTTTTTATGGAAAAAATTCTTTTTACCAAAATAAATAGAATTGTGCTCCAATACAAACATACAATTTAATTTTCTTCACATGATAACCTCAAAATTTCTTGAATATCTTTTAAGGATGTACTGGAATTTAATGACAAACTTTTCTCTTAGTACAAAAAGTTTATTAGATAATGTCACTATGCTTAATGACAGATATTCAACAACTGTTGATATCAACACGCGAAAAAAATTAAACTCTATATTTGTACTGGAGCATTATTTTATTTATTTTGGACTAAAATATGTTTTTATATAAAAAAACTGTAAAAAAAACCTTCCCTTAACTCTCGTCCCCTATACTCCCACCTTAAACAAAGTACGTAAAACTGTTTCAGCTCTAGTCACAGGAACAAACAGAAAGACGGACAGAAATGTGAATCACATTTTTTTTTAGGGGCACATACAACTTCAAAATTTATCATTTCCAAGTAAAATATTAATTATTACAAAACAGTATTTATATGATGGACGTGGTATGATTCATTCTTTCTTTGTGAAACGAGAATAGAATTGTTATATCTCTGACGTCACTCGTATTATTACATACTGTCGCCTACCCCCCCCCCCTCCCCCCCCCCCATTCATGGGCCAGACATGTCAGGGTAGCTTGCGCAGAAGTGTAGGGTCGGTGACAAGATAGTCTGTTGGGTTCGAAATGATACTGAAGGCTCTGTATTTTGGTTTAATAGTTGCACTAAGAAATAATACAAAATGTGATGTTAAAAAGTGTTATAAAGTAACTCACCTTTCCCCAGTAAGTTTTCTCTGCGAGTGGATGTAAACTAATGTAATTCCAGAGTCATATTTTTATAGGTCTTACCGTTTAGCCACAAAAGACCTCCAAAGAAAGGTCCGCACCGACTTTAAAGTTGCTCCGACATTTTGAATTTTTTGCGAGGGCGAATTTTTTTTTACTTTTTGGAATTTTCACGTCGTTTACAGGCTAGAAGCTAGCTATAAGTTCGCCAAATTTCAAGTTTTTAGCTCATCTGGAAGTGGATAAATTCTAATGTCAGTGAGTGAGTCAGCCGTGGGGCTTTATAGTAGTATAATATAATAACTTAAAAGAGTTTTGCGCTCGTGGAAGAACTGACTTAGACTTGAATACTTAAACCATTTGAACGACTGACACATCTCACGACGACTCCTTACAGACTCAAACCCGGTACTCTGGGCACGGTGGTTTTTGCCCTCTAGAACAAGTATCGCTGTTGACCCGATGTTCTAATCCGTATGGTCCGGCGATGGGCAGAATAACTGCCTCCAAAATAGAAGATAATAAATCAGCCACGATAACAATAAAACAAAAGCTCTTATAGCCCGATATGGCCCAGTTACTGCACAACTGGAACAATACTGTTATGAGTAGTCAGCATTCTTCTTCAAAGTTTTATAATTCGTTGCAACGAGATTGCTTAGCCAGTGCTTTCAATCACATAGGTCCAACAATGTTTTGCCAATTAAAAATAAACATCCCAATCTACCGCCGAGTCTTGACATTAACCGCTCCAGTCGAAATGTAATTAATTTTTTTGAAATTAGCCTTGCTTCTTCCTCCTCAATGTAGTATAAATTACAAATATTCCTAGTGACAAGCAAGAGATAACTAAAATAAATACAATTATTGTAAATTAATTTATCTTATTCTAATGATGAATGCGTAAAGTTGTATAATAATATAAGAGTCAGCTCTTGCTGAATGCTGATAACAAGTTGACGATTGCTGCTATGATTGGTGTAGGGGGTTCGAATTCTCGGATCTGATTTGGGAGGCCGAGATGCATGGTGGATGCTTAGTTCTAGTAATTGTCGTCTAATCTTTATGCTGATACATTTCTTGTACAACTAACCAGCCCTCCATCCAAGGCCGTAACCAGGGGGGGGGGGCTTTGGGGGGTTCAAACACCCCGCAAAATTTTATGAACCAAATATATATGGCTTTATTTATGGTTCAAACAAAATCAAAATTAAGATATAAATACAAATTAGGAGGTTGTGTTACCATAAAAAGCACTTCTAGAGGAGTTAAATATTTAGAAATTTTCCGAGCCTTCGGCAGATAGGGGCTATTTTACCATAAAAAAAATCCTTCAGAAAGCGTATAGAACTGTTATCATTTATAATTTTTTTCTAGCTTCCAGCAATTGGGGTATGTGCCCACCGAACTCCTACCCCCTGAAATTATTGGCTGGCTACGGCCTTGCCTCCATCATTCTTATATTGATTTCTGTAAGTTGCAAGTAGTACAGAAGTATGCGTGTTGCAATAAACATTATTAACGACGGATGAGAAAGAAGTTGGATCTTAGTGATAAAGCAAACAATTAAAACCGCTAAAATTTGGCCACTGTTAATGGTATATTTCCAAATTACTAATATAGTCTTACATTTACATTTTTACATTTTTGCACATTTGCACATTTGTACATCTGCATTACGGGAAATCATTTTTTGTAAGGGATATGTGAGATTTAAATATTGGTAACAGTGACTTTTAAAAATACACTTAAAATAATAGCACTATGATCAACCATATATAACACAAGACTAATAGCACTTCAATATTATATTAATTTTACAGATAAAAGTTTATTTAAATATCCATTGGTCGAATCCAAATTACATACAACATTACGCCTATTTACATTATGTCAATAAACAAAAGAACGTTTCGGAACCAGATACATATTTTTTGAAAAAAAATATATACACTAGAATCCTGACTGTCTGACCTTCAATTATCCGACATTCCGTTGTATCCAACATAATATATATATATATATATATAACATGCCATTAACCTAACCTCACCGCAAGGAAAAGAATCAAAACTGGAAACAAACGTCATTCGTCAATTTTTCCAAACAATGGTTTTTGCATTTTTCGTACTACATATATGATAAAAATGGCATTTAATTGATTTAAAATCCTTTGTTCTGTTTACATGGATAAAATAATAGTTTTGTAATTTACTGCATAATTTATACTATGAATTAATTACTGATCCTTATTTCAAATCTATGTATCCTGCACTTCCATTTAATTTTGATATGTTTCGTTCCAGCCCCTCCCTTTGTTTCCGAATCAACCGACATTTCGGTTATCCGACCACCTGTCAATCTCGTTTAGTCCGGATGACCGGGACTCCAGTCTGTTATATTACTGTTGCTCATTGTGTTTCCAGAGTTGGTCGCAAGACGGCTCTGGTGTCGGCGCTGTGCCTCACTAGCATCATGGGTATTACTGTTGCTCATTGTGCTTCCAGAGTTGGCCGCAAGACGGCTCTGGTGTCGGCGCTGTGCCTCACTAGCATCATGGGTATTACTGTTGCTCATTGTGTTTCCAGAGTTGGTCGCAAGACGGCTCTGGTGTCGGCGCTGTGCCTCACTAGCATCATGGGTATTACTGTTGCTCATTGTGTTTCCAGAGTTGGTCGCAAGACGGCTCTGGTGTCGGCGCTGTGCCTCACTAGCATCATGGGTATTACTGTTGCTCATTGTGTTTCCAGAGTTGGTCGCAAGACGGCTCTGGTGTCGGCGCTGTGCCTCACTAGCATCATGGTATTACTGTTGCTCATTGTGTTTCCAGAGTTGGCCGCAAGACGGCTCTGGTGTCGGCGCTGTGCCTCACTAGCATCATGGGTATTACTGTTGCTCATTGTGTTTCCAGAGTTGGCCGCAAGACGGCTCTGGTGTCGGCGCTGTGCCTCACTAGCATCATGGGTATTACTGTTGCTCATTGTGTTTCCAGAGTTGGTCGCAAGACGGCTCTGGTGTCGGCGCTGTGCCTCACTAGCATCATGGGTATTACTGTTGCTCATTGTGTTTCCAGAGTTGGCCGCAAGACGGCTCTGGTGTCGGCGCTGTGCCTCACTAGCATCATGGGTATTACTGTTGCTCATTGTGTTTCCAGAGTTGGCCGCAAGACGGCTCTGGTGTCGGCGCTGTGCCTCACTAGCATCATGGTATTACTGTTGCTCATTGTGTTTCCAGAGTTGGTCGCAAGACGGCTCTGGTGTCGGCGCTGTGCCTCACTAGCATCATGGGTATTACTGTTGCTCATTGTGTTTCCAGAGTTGGCCGCAAGACGGCTCTGGTGTCGGCGCTGTGCCTCACTAGCATCATGGGTATTACTGTTGCTCATTGTGTTTCCAGAGTTGGTCGCAAGACGGCTCTGGTGTCGGCGCTGTGCCTCACTAGCATCATGGGTATTACTGTTGCTCATTGTGTTTCCAGAGTTGGCCGCAAGACGGCTCTGGTGTCGGCGCTGTGCCTCACTAGCATCATGGGTATTACTGTTGCTCATTGTGTTTCCAGAGTTGGTCGCAAGACGGCTCTGGTGTCGGCGCTGTGCCTCACTTGCATCATGGGTATTACTGTTGCTCATTGTGTTTCCAGAGTTGGTCGCAAGACGGCTCTGGTGTCGGCGCTGTGCCTCACTAGCATCATGGGTATTACTGTTGCTCATTGTGTTTCCAGAGTTGGTCGCAAGACGGCTCTGGTGTCGGCGCTGTGCCTCACTAGCATCATGGGTATTACTGTTGCTCATTGTGTTTCCAGAGTTGGCCGCAAGACGGCTCTGGTGTCGGCGCTGTGCCTCACTAGCATCATGGGTATTACTGTTGCTCATTGTGTTTCCAGAGTTGGTCGCAAGACGGCTCTGGTGTCGGCGCTGTGCCTCACTAGCATCATGGGTATTACTGTTGCTCATTGTGTTTCCAGAGTTGGCCGCAAGACGGCTCTGGTGTCGGCGCTGTGCCTCACTAGCATCATGGGTATTACTGTTGCTCATTGTGTTTCCAGAGTTGGCCGCAAGACGGCTCTGGTGTCGGCGCTGTGCCTCACTAGCATCATGGGTATTACTGTTGCTCATTGTGTTTCCAGAGTTGGTCGCAAGACGGCTCTGGTGTCGGCGCTGTGCCTCACTAGCATCAGGGGTATTACTGTTGCTCATTGTGTTTCCAGAGTTGGCCGCAAGACGGCTCTGGTGTCGGCGCTGTGCCTCACTAGCATCATGGGTCTGTGCCGCTCTCTGGCCTGGAACTACGAATCCTTTCTTCTCTTCGAGTTTCTGGATCCCATGGTCGGCGGAGGTGTATATTCATCTAGTTTCGTTCTGGGTGAGAACTTTTCACTCTTACACCATATTTAAACTTATTTTATTTCAGCACTACGTCTTACTACCCGCTCGGACTATACGCTTATATACTCATTACGCTAATAGTTTTAGGGATTAGGAATATTATATTTAGAGAAAGTGTATCCGCATATGCGTGGAGAAAGAGTGTAAAATCATTTTGTAGAAACCACCCTCAGTACACCTGACCGAGATGTGAACCTCGACCTCCTTGTCACCGGCAGTCTAGTCTACTGCGATAGTAGCGCGTTAGACCCTACGGCCACCGAAGCGGGTTTATCTAACTAAACTAAACCGATGCTAAGCGTTGTTAGATGCGTCGAACCAACAACATAAGTTGTCATATAATGGATTAAACTAATCAAATGTTTGCCTTGTAACAATTAAAATTGGTTAAAAACTTCATTAATAGTCGAAATACTAATCGGAAGAAAGAGAACGTAAGCTAAGTTGCAACTAAAACACAGAAAACTAGATATAGTTGATATAAATGGGCACATAAACAGTATAATCTAAATAAATCTGAAGGAAGGAACCTTGAGTAAGAATTCTGAGTTCATTGTCAGTGTGTTGTGTTCTTTTTACCTCTTTCGTAACAAATAATATATGAAATTATTCCAAATACAAGTGAAATTAGAATACATACGTCAAAATATCCAATGAATCATAAAATGTCGGTTAATTCAGGAAAGCGTATATTAATAACTGTTGAGAGATTGTAACTGGTTGGCCACGACTCGTGCATGATAGTACTATACAGGGGAGCTACTACTAACATGATTGTATCAATGTGTTGTGAGAAAACATGTTGAAACTGAAGGACTGGTTCTATTAAGAGTATGTTCTAGGATTGTATTATTATTATTGTTATTATTAGCACCACGTCTTACTACCCGTTCGGTATTATACGCACTTACGCTAATATGTAATGGTAGGGTGATTGTGAGATGAAATGGAGGACCTACAGTTTAACGTGGGATCCGAACCACGGTGGAGGCCTGGCATTCCCCACATTCACAAGATGTCTTGTCAGAGGTGAAGGAAGGGTTTGGCAATCAGATAAATCTGTGCTGGGACCGAGGATTGAACCCCGGATCTCCAGCACAGAAGTCTGACACCTTACACCTAGACCACCAGGTCACCATCTAGGATTGTAATAATGGCATTCGATGACGAGTAAAGTATCCTTGGCGGAGTTACTATCAGCAATGTAGCAACAGAAAACGTATTGTGACTGAGGGACTTGTTCTATAGAGTTATTATAAGCTGTTGGTTTTTAGAAGACTATTCTTGAATTAGCTACTATCAACGTCTTGTAATGTTTCAGGAATGGAACTTGTTGGGCCTGATAAGCGATCTTTAGGAGCAACCATAATCAGTGTGTTTTATTCCGTGGGAGAAGCGACACTTGGAGCTATTGCGCTAGCGCTCAGGCAATGGCGATATATTCTAAGAGCAATCTATATCCCAGCACTCTTCTTTATCTCTTACTTTTGGTAAGCTGGTTCTTGATTTGGTCTTTCTACTCTAGTCCACAATGAAATGTTGAAAAATGTAAATTATTCTCTACTAATTAATACTTCTTTAACTATTATTTATAAATACCTCTTTACATGAAGTTTAAATTATTTAATTTCACCTAAGTTAGTTATCATTTTGGGCACGACAGAGAGAGGTTTTTAATTGGAACTAAATGTGTAATAATTGGGCTTTTCTCTAGTACCTGCAATTGATTCTTAGCACAGTTCTCATTAAATTTTATATATATTTATAAAAATATGGACCGAAAGGACGTTTAATTGACTTTAAGGGATAATGTGGCTAGTTGGCAGGAAGCGTGCATGGATGGATACAAACACAATAACACAAAATAACTCAACAGAACACGAGTGTTAATACACTTTTCTTAGAGATTAATTGTGGTGTTTAGTGTTATTTTCAAACTAGCTAAATTATTTGTAAAATTATAATAGCTCCTAATTAAAATACGATTGGAAACTCTAATGTTTTGCCTGCGCTCACTTGGGGTTTTCTAACAGGATTCGAGCTAGTGACTATTTAGGTTAACTCACTCATACCAGAACCAGAGCTTTCGTAAGAATATAAACCTCGGAGGGAAAGTTTTATAATTTATAGACTGAAAATTTAGGCTAATTAAAGCCATCCTTAAAGAAAAAAGTAGATTAGTTAACTGGAGTATACTTGATAAATACTATGGAAACATCTTGGAAAAAGAAAATCATGTTTGTAATAATTGTGAGGTGTGCATTCCCCCCCCCCCCCCCCCGGTAGAATCAGGAATGTTAACAATGTAATCATATGCAAGCAGTTGTGGTTGGTTACCTATTGACCTGTCGGTCAGACCACAACTTGACGACGTGCAGGTTGATTCCAGAGTCGGTGAGATGGTTGGTCTCCCAGGGGAGGATGGCGGATGCCGGGGATATTATCCGCCTGGCAGCTCGTAGGAACGGAGTCACCCTGTCTGACGGGACCCTCATCAAACTGGAGCAGAGGCCACTCGTGGGGTGGCGCCGTGTAGGACAACTATGGCTCACGATGGCGTCAACGGTAGGTGACGCCGGTGTCTAGGAACAAACCATGCTTGGCCTCTACTCCGATCGTGACGATCATTGGCTACGGCCGTGTCTAGGAACAAACCATGATTGGCTTACTCCGATCGTGACGATCATTCTAACATGGTAGACGTGCTCGGCCGGTGTCTAGGAACAAACCATGCTTGGCCTCTACTGCGATCGTGACGATCATTCTAACATTGGTAGACGTGTCGGCCTGGTGTCTAGGAACAAACCATGATTGGCCTCTACTCCGATCGTGACGATCATTCTAACATTGGTGAGTGACGCGGTGCTAGACAACCATGCTGGCTTACCGATCGTGCATTCTACAGGTGTGTGTTCTAGGAACAAACCATGCTTGGCCTCTACTGCGATCGTGACGATCATTCTAACATTGGTAGACGTGCTAAAACTATTGGTGATATCATTTGAATGTGTGTTATTACATTCCTGGAGATGTCATGTGAGGCTGACCACATTCATGGCCCACTATACATATTAACTACTAAGGGCTATTGATACTGGTGTATAAAACTCGTGCCCTAAACGATAACAACCATCATCATTATTGATGAGTTTCTTCAATGAAAGATTTTCCACTATTAGGACACACATTTACTTATATATTTCGTTTGATATATATTATATTAGAAAAGTATTAGTTGCCTGCAGGGTTTGGTAAAATGATACCACAGTTGCTTCTGACCTGATATAGATTAGCAAATTATTGCTATACTCGCCTCTGACCTGGTATAATTAGCAAATTAATGGTTGCCTGCAGATTTGGTTAATTAAAAGTAATAAAAACTGTAAAAAAAATAAAAAGTGGCAAACGGGCTGAAAAATGATGAAAAAGAGTAAACAGGGTAAGATTATAAAAAGTGGTAAAAAAGTAGTAAAAAGTGTTATAAAGGCCTAAAGATTTAAAAAGGATAAAAACTGCAAAATGAATATTAAGGGAAAACGAGTTAGAAAAGATAAAAGGAGTAAATGCAGTAAGAAAATGCTAAAATACTTTTGATTGGATTTTATTACAACCCTTTAACAACTAATTATTTATGCTGTAACCCTTTACTTTCATTTATATTAGCAGCAACAGGTAAGAGTTAAAAGTATTGTGTATTAATAAATAAGTTATAACTTAATGTTTGAAAAGAAATGTCAACTTTTAAAATATGTTCAGATTATATCTTGTGTATCAGTACAACCTAATCTAGCTTTTTTTTTATCACAATTTAAACCAATAAAGGATTAATACTAAACATAATTTAATATTGATTACTATTTTTCCTGTGGTTAGTTTTGTATACAAAAAATAACAAAGTAATTTTATACATTCCCCGTGCGAACAACACCATCTATTTATATATAATACAGTGTACCAACTTACAACAACACGTTAATCATACTAGAATATTAAGATTATTATTTTTAAATGTTCAGTTAACTCAAGATTCGCTAAGTACTGCTGTTTTCGGCTTTACAGAACACTTTCCAACCGGAAATGAAATTAAGTGGGTTAAAAGTACATCACTGTCCACCTGAACTGTTGTAAAAATATTAATATCTTATAAAATTGTTGTGTTTAGGAAGAACAAGGAAAGAGCCCTGAAAAGTTATCTGGCAGTGTCTTACGTAGAGTGATAAGCTCCAAGATACTCCTCCTCAGGTTCATAAACTGTTGTTTCTGCTGGTGAGTCTTGATTAGACACTCTTGAATATACAAACATAATTTACTGTTGTTTCTGCTGGTGAGTTTGATTAGACACTCTTGAATATACAAACATAATGACTGTTGTTTCTGCTGGTGAGTCTGATTAGATACTCTTGAATATACAAACATAATGACTGTTGTTTCTGCTGGTGAGTTTGATTAGACACTCTTGAATATACAAACATAATTACTGTTGTTTCTGCTGGTGGTGTAGATCTGATTAATACACTGCTCTTTGAATGATATACAAACATAATGACTGTTGTTTCTACTGGTGATGATACCTGAATACAAAAAACACTCTTGACATAATATACAAACATAATTACTGTTGTTTCTGCTGGTGAGTTTGATTAACACTCTTGAATATACAAACATAATGACTGTTTTCAACAACTTCTTTTTTTATCATTTACTACCCATTAGATGGCTATACGCCTATGTACTAGCTACACTAAGAGTTCTATGGATTAATAAGGTTATATTTATAAAAGTGTACCAGTATTTACGCAAAAAAAAATGGAAAACAATTTTGTAGAAAAACACCCTCAGTACACCCAACCAAGATTCGAACCTCGATCGGCAGTCTTGTCTACTTGGTGAGTAACACGTAAGACCGCGTGGCCACTTAAGTAAGTTTCAGAAACATTGGAAACCTGATTAATAACTGTTGGGCAACTTATCGACAGTATATTATTAGCTTATTTTTATTTTCAATAAAGTTAAAGTGAGCCAAGTTTCTAAGAAGTATAGCTCAATAACATCCAAATATAATCGAAACATTACGATAAGTATATTCTAGCGGAATGCCTTATAAGGTGCGATTCGAAATTTACCGGACTGTATCAATAAAATAAAGTAGGCTTATCTAAGTATCTACGCTCGGTCCCTTTTGAAAGATTCCTCTTGGGAATTGATACATTGGGCCAAGTTTTATTTCCCAAATCTAGAAGAATCTCTGCAACTTATTTTGGAAACATTTGTAGACCTTCCTGTCGTCCTTCTTGAATCTCCTCAGTGTACTCAAACCATTTATCCAGCAGGAAATAAAATTACAGAGAGCTATGTTGAGAGAATAGGTGGGTGAAGACCACTGCTATTTCGTATTTTTTTGGCGATACAGGCAGTGCGGCCCGTTGCGTTGACGTGATGCATCAGTCAGTCCTATGTGCGCTAATCGTCCGAAAGTTCCAAATTCTAATCCTCCCTCGACCATCTAAATACTTCAATGTACACAAGCACGAATACTGGAATAAATTATTTATTATCAATCCCTAGATATCTGAGAAACAGATCAACATGTTCTTGACACTGCTATTGACTCGCTTCACTTTCTTTGATAGTGTAAAAAGATTTACTCTTCCACTTTGATGACTCTTACTTGGTTTCTGGGTTACAACCGTTGATCCAATTTTCCTCCCCAATTTTGGCCTTGGAAAGGAAATGTTTTTTTTTTTCTTTCTGAGCTCTTCATAGAGATTTTTGCACACAGTGAACCTGCGTTTCATCTGGTCATGATTTAGTTAATAGAGCACAAATTATGCAGAGTTCCACTTTTTGATAAGTTTCTTCATAGTACGTTAGCACTAGCCAAAAGATAGGTCAGTTATTCTACAGAAGTCGTTAATCTTTCACAGGTGGTCCCCTTAAGTGGTCTGATCAACCTTTTCATCATTTTAATCTATTTTTCTGGTTGCGAATTAACAAGAACTTTTGAAGTCCTCAATCGACGTTTGCCCACTTCTTATCCTTGAGAACTACTTGAAAGCATAGATTCTTTCCATGACGCTATTATCAAATACTTACGTGAACATTTTGTGAGTATTTGACGTGCTTTTTCCCCATTTGTGAGTTATATTTGATCCACACGTGCTGTTCCCTATAATTTTGTCCACTTTTATTCTAGAAAAAAGTCCCCGAACACCAACAAAACATAACCACAAAAACGCTAATGAAAGTAACGCTTGTACGTGTAAACGCTAAACTCGGTGCAATGATTCAAATGAAGTTTATTAGCCCAAGTCCGTACTATCACGTGCGAAACAAGTTGCGTGTCCAGAAATTTTTGAATCACGCCTCGTATATGCTGCGTATGAATATATTCACTGTAAAATGTCTGCCAATGCATGAATCTAAAATTTCCAAATTAATGTAAACATCTTTTCCAAGAATGTCTAAGCTGTTTTGTGCTCTTTTTTTGTAACTATGAGTGCCTCATAAACTATTGGCTCTGATATATAAACATGTAAGTTTGTCTTATTTCAGGCTTACCAACACATTTGTATTTTTCGGACTGGCCTTGAACTCTGTTTCCGTTTCTGGAAACAAGTACAGTAACTTCATGTTGGTAGCCTTGATTGAGCTTCCGGCCTATGTGATCACCTACTTCACCATGAACAAGTTCGGACGACGGTCATCTCTGGCTGTGTCACTTGCTGCTAGCGGCCTTTGTCTGCTTGCTTTCGCCTTTGTACCTTCGAGTGAGTTATTTTATTCATCATGTTATCGACTAAGTCCTTGGTAACCTGGTGGTCTGGGGCAAGGTGTCAGACTTATATGCTGGCGGCCGGGGTTCAATCCTCGGTCCCAGCACAGATTTATCTGATTGCCAAACTCTTCCTTCACCTCTGACAAGACGTGTATTAATCACATTGTGAATGTGGGGAATGCCAGATCTCCACCGTGGTTCGAATCCCACGTTAAACTGTAGGTCCTCCATTTCGTCTCACAATCACCCTACCATTACACATTATCGTAAGTGCGTACAACCCGAACGGTTAGTAAGACGCGGTGCTAATATAAATAATAATACTAAGTAAGCCTTAAGAAAACTTTGTATTAGAGAGAATAAATTTAAGCTAACATTTCGAATCTTCAATCAATAAAATAAAATAAACGTTCACAATACACAATGGAATTTTAATGCTATTAAGGCAGAAATTACCAACGGTTTAGGAAGAATCTATATAAATCACTTTAATTTGCTTAATGGAACCTACCATTTATAAAAGATTTGTATCATAGTCACATTATATTCTGTAATAAGGTTGAAACTTATTAATGGTAAGTTAGCACCACGTATGATCAATGAGTGAGTTGATGGATTATTTTATGGAAAGGGAGATACCTTAATAGTAAAACCGACTAAGTCAAGGAAACAGATATTAGAATAGTTGTATGGGAGATGGTAGTTTATTCTGGATTTAAAGAGATATGTGACTATGCATTTCCAATAGTCTGAAAAAGTGTGGATAAGTAAGTAGACAATATATTAATGCACTGAGTGACTCTATATTCATGCTAGATTAATGTGACACGTGACTCCATATGCATACTAGTTTAAGATAATAGGTAGCTATGGATGTGTACCAATTTAAAGTGATAAGTGACTATGAATACTAATTAGGCTAGAGGAATAGATGTAGAGGGACACCTGCTCAGCTAAAAAACAATAGATGACTAGGAATATCCAACCTCTTCCAGTGACGTAGCAAATTTTCATACAAAAAGTTGTATAGTTAGTTATGTTTTCAGATGGAGTAATAATTGAACAGGGATAAATTGAGTATGAAACTATATCGTAATATGATATCACACTCAATAACATATATATACGATCAAAATATTATATAATGATTGAGGAAATAACAAAAAATTAGCAGTAAACAATCAAACCTGATCAATGACATTTGAGTGTAGTCCACATATCGTATCTAGGGGGAGTAATATAAAACTGAATTTGAAGAGCTTGGAGTGACTTACAGTGATTTTGTACTCCTTTAAACATAATATATTACGTACAAATAGCGAAGGTTTATTTAACACCTGATAATATTTAAGAGTTTTGCATAAAATTTGAAGTAAGCAAATTGTTGAATATTTTATATATATTATATGAAAGAAGTTTATTTTTCTGTCTACTATGAGCACTGTACGATATCTACTGCACGAAAAGTGCTGAAATATTAAAATTAGTAACCCCTGAGCATAAACATATGCACCTCAAAGCTGGATTTTAAATTTTTATTAGATTTTTTTTTATTTATCAAAAACTGAGTTGGAAGAATAAAGATATATTTTTTGTATGTTTGAATCTAAATTCCCCGTTGCCTGGGATAGCCATGCAATGAGTTTCGCCGTTACCCCATACAACGCTGAGGTACAGTATTTCTACTAGTTGCCTATAAGTACTTGAATTGCGTTGAAGTCAGAATCAATGTTTTTTCCCGGCATGAAAATACAGACATCAATAAATATTATGTTACAGACATGGACCATACTAGATTAGTCCTGTTCTTGTTGGGGAAAATGGCTATCACTCTTTCGTTCACGGTGATCTATGTGTTCACTGCTGAGATGTTTCCAACTCCACTGAGGCATTCTGTCATCAGCACATCCTGTATGGTGGGTCGCATCGGTTCCATTGTGGCACCACAGACTCCTCTGCTGGTAAGTTGATGATTCGTCTTCGGAAAAGATCTTGGTTTTTTTTTTTTTAAATCGTGATCTCTCAAACTCCACTGTTGATAAGCTCTTATCACAACGTCAGCATGTCTCAAAGCGTGGGTCCTATGATCCCATTGTGGCACCATCGTCTCCTATTTTTCTTTTAGGAGGTAGTATTCATCATTCACCATGTCTGCATCGTGAACAGTTTCTGGTCCATCATGACTATCTGCTTGTAAGCTTATACAACATCATCGACAAATTAACTATTTAAAGTGGTCTATGTATGTTCCATTGTAATGCCGATTACTCTGGTAAAGATTTATACTGTGTTCATAATATCCTAACCCTTGGTAATAATTATATATTCGTCAGATCTTGCATGCTACACAATAGATGTTCCATTATAATGGTACAACCCGCCTCGGTGGCGTAGTTGGCTAACGCGCTTGTCGTGTTTAGCTCGACTGCTGAGGACGGGGAGATCGAGGTTCGAATCTCGGTCGGGTGAACTGGGGTGGTTTTTCCTAAATGGTTTTCCACTCTACCTCCACGCAAATGCGGGTTCACTTCCTCTAATTAACCTTCCCAATTCCTAATCCACTAGCGTAATTAGTACTTAAAGCGTATAACCCGAATGGGTAGTAAGACGCGGTGCTAAATATTATTATTATTATTATTATTATTATTATTATTATTATTATTATGTACAGATTCATCTAAGGGTAAAATGAGTCTACGACCCAGCCTTCACCGATGATACAAAAAAAAGTAAGTTTTATAAGCTACTCTGTCCTCAAAACTCGTCCTCCTTATTTATTAAAGACAAATAATTATACTGTTTTCATTGTATTAGACAGATAGAATTTAGTGAATGTGATCAAACTATGCAGTCTCCTACGGCTCATGATGTCGATGGTTAACTTGTTACGCCATCGTAAGCAAAGTAGATTCGCACAGCAGTCGCAGGATGTGCTCATTTTCACAAATCTAGCCATGTTACTAATTTGAATAACCAGTTCTCTGACAGAAGGTTACCTATCACAGAAATATAACGTTCTGTTCCCTAAACCAACACGCTGTTGGCCCGACAAATTCTAAACCAAGTATTTACCTGAGACCACTCGTTTCTTTGATTCGCTTTGAAACATTCAATTTTTTGTTTTAAGCTATTGTAAGCTAGGATTTGAAATAAAGCATGTTTACAAACCAGAGGGGGAAAATGAAATAGGAATGTTCGATGCCTGCAATAAACTATAAATATCCATTCTGAGGATAATGTTTTGCCACCCCTTTGAGAGTGAAGGGCATCATTTTTTCCGCCAATCGTCTGTGTGGCCGATTTTGAGTCATATGACCATATCTGTATTCTGATTGGTTGCAAGGCACAGTTTCAAAACCAACAGTTTGAAAAACAGATAAAATCTTCCGTGGTACTAGTCTAATATATGTATTCAATTATAGGTGTGGGTGTGTCACCAGTATATATATAATTTAGGGCATTTCGACGGTAGTGGTTTTCTTGTGTAGGGGTATGTTTGTAATTAATAATTAAACTGAAAAAAAGTATTTGTATTGGCAATATTTATTAATAAAGTTGATAAAATTAACAATTTGGAATAATTATTATTCTACAACATTTATTAGTCACTAAACTAACAATCCAATTTAAGTGCCAATATCATCGTAGATTTAATTCTCTTTCACGTAGATAATAAATATTTAGCTACAGTTTTAACAGACTGAAATTAGCTATTTCAAATGCAATATATTATATAAATTAATCTATTATGGTACTTGCATTATAAAATATTTTAATAATAGGGCTAATGAGGGCGAATCAGGAAGGATGAGAAAGAATGGCCGCGTTCATATACCACAGGAACGGTGAATGTATACTGCAATTCTTAGGTACGTTATTAATTCAACATAAATGAAACACACATCAAATAATCAAAACTATAATTATTATTGAACAAAAATTGCATACACTGAAATATCTACAGCATAAAGTAACATGTCTTAGTAATAAAATAATAATAACCACTGAGGGCTTAAGCTTATATCACACAAAATGAAACAAACGATTTTAGATAGACGGCTGAGAGCCTAATTTGGTATTGTGAATGAACAGTTTGAGTTTATGCCCGTAAGAGGCTACAGATGCAATATCAATTCTTAGTCAGGTGATGGAAAGGTGTAAAGAATGACATAATTAACTACATTTGGTAAGTGTAGACCCAGAGAAGGTCTACGATAGAGTCCCAGGTAATTAACTTCGGAGAAGTCTTAGAGAAAAGGAACTACCATAAAAATATGTTAGAATGATACATGTAAAAAGATGTGAGGGGAAAAAGTCAGGAGTTGCTTAAATAAACATGCAGTTTTTGACATAAGGGTTTGTTTGCATCAAAGACCATCCCTCAACCCTTTTATCTATAATAGGCCTATATCTAGGGGTGTTTCAACTAAGAAAGTCAAGGAAGAAGATCCGTATGATATGTTGATTGCAAATTAAATAGTGTTGTGTGAAAATATAAGGGATAAAAGTGAGCAGAAGTTTAAGAGATGTAACAGACTATCAGAAGAAATATGACTCAGAAAGAATACTGAATATAAAGTATGCTGTGTGCACAACGCATGACGTCAGAAGAGGATATCGTATTAAAAGGAGAGATCACCATCACCAAGATACTCAACAGATTCAGATATCGGAGGTCAGTAATAGAAGGTATAATATAGTAAAAATACGATTTGACCCAGACAAAATTGCAACACAAATGTTTTTGGTACCAAAATGTAAATAAAAATGAGCTGAACAACATATTCAAAATCCACCAAAATCGTACATATGGAAAGCCCTATCTTTGGGGTCACAAGGTAGTTATTTGTGGTGACATTATACGAGTATAATACAAATTGTAACAGTATAAATTGTTGTTTATTTTATTATTTGCATATGTGGTATATTTATATAAAGTTTGAGTAGAAGTTGTATGTAATGTAATGGTTACAGCAATAAATTAGTTAACTTACAGTTTGTGGAGTCGCAGGGGGATTTTAAGTACAATTGTTCTTACTTTCTTGTTTTAAAATGTTTATTAATCAAACTAGTGCAACACTTATCACTTCTTTCATTTATTTTTTAGTAGTAGTAGAGGCCATGTGGAAAGGGGAATAAGCAGTAGGGCACAGATGGAATAAGCAGTAGGGCACAGATGAAATAAGCAGTAGGGCACAGATGGAATAAGCAGTAGGGCACAGGTGGAATAAGCCGTAGGGCACAGATGGAATAAGCAGTAGGGCACAGATGGAATAAGCAGTAGGGCAGTAGGGCACAGATGGAATAAGCAGTAGGGCACAGATGGAATAAGCAGTAGGGCAGTAGGGCACAGATGGAATAAGATGGGAATAAGCAGAAATGGAGATGTAAAGATGTCAGAAATAGGTATACGGTACTGTGTGATAGAAATGTTCCAGTGAAATTGAAATAAAAATATAAAGAGCTTTCGTAAGATCCGCATTGATTTATGCACTTGAAGATATGTATATGATGTGATGAATAACAAGTGAAGGCTATCTGATAAGTGAGCGTGCCATTGGAACGAGAAAGGTTGCATGGTTTAGGTGGTATGGATACGTGTACAGGTGAGATGAAGAGTACGAAGGTGAAGTAGAATGAAAATTGATATATCTAAGAGACGAAGAAGTGTAAGGCCAAAGAATAAATAGAAAAATAATATCGAAGAAGACATGAAAGATAAACGTTTAAAAAATAGAAATTTATACGACAGAATGCAATTAAAGAGACTCATCAAAATAATGAATTCGTATAAAAATAGGATAAGATGAATGAGAAGAAGTGTAATAAATAAAATTCATCCAAGAGAAATGGAAAAAAAAAGTTCGTACTTATGAAGTACACAAGTCACTTATGCTTCTATTCACACTCCACAAATTACCTAGATCACTTTCGCATGAGCAGTTAAAACTGTTTTCGTCTAATTACACCACACGTCGGACCACGTCCCATCGAATACTCATCTTCATTCTGAACTGGTTTAACTTCTCTCCGGCCAAACCTGCACGTATTCACGTCAAAGTTTTCAAATGACGTATTCTTCTTCGTGAGTAATAAAAATCTAGTTTATTGAAGGGAGGAAACCATTGAGTCCCTTAAATCCATATAGATATCATATTCTTAAAATTGAAAAATTACACCTGGACACTGGAATCGAACCCGGGACCTTTGGCTTAGTACGCCAATGCTCTAACCCCTGAGCTATCCAGGAATTGTCCCCGTGCCCATGGTCATTCTACACTCATATTTTTTAAGACAGAGTCTATTATGGACGTGCGGAAATCGTGGCAGCAAAAAGCCAACTACCGAGTCGAAGGTGGCTGCGTTATCTGATAGCTACAGTAGCCCCATGGCTTCTTTGGTGCTGACTAACAGCTCACAGCTGACAGCTGACGGCTTTTAAAAGTTACCAGACCAAATTATTTATCCATACGCCGAACCATATGATCTGCAAAAACATGTGTTTAGCAGCTGTCACTTCTGACGGTCAAAATTTAGGTATATACCTAAATGTTGAATGTCAGAAGTCAGCTGTGAGCTGTCAGTCAGCACCAAAGAAGCCATGGGGCTACTGTAGTGATCTTAATAAAATCACACATTTATAGCCGACGATTCCCGCACGTCCATCCTAGACTCTGCCTTAAAATATGAGTGAAGAATGACCCTGGGGACAGGACGATTCCTGGATAGCTCAGTGGTTAGACCATTGGTGTACTAAGCCAAAGGTCCCGGGTTCGATTCCCGTGTCCAAGTGTCGTTTTTTAATATCCATAATATTACATTAGTTAAATAATCTATGTATTATTCTTGTGGTATATACTCTACAGTGATGATGATGTTTCAGGCAGAGTACATGGAATCACTGCCACTACTACTGTTTGGGGGTATATACTCTACAGTGATGATGATGTTTCAGGCAGAGTACATGGAATCACTGCCACTACTACTGTTTGGGGGTATATACTCTACAGTGATGATGATGATGATGTTTCAGGCAGAGTGCATGGAATCACTGCCACTACTACTGTTTGGGGGTATATACTCTACAGTGATGATGATGATGATGTTTCAGGCAGAGTGCATGGAATCACTGCCACTACTACTGTTTGGGGTATATACTCTACAGTGATGATGATGTTTCAGGCAGAGTACATGGAATCACTGCCACTACTACTGTTTGGGGGTATATACTCTACAGTGATGATGATGATGTTTCAGGCAGAGTACATGGAATCACTGCCACTACTACTGTTTGGGGAATGTCCCTGATCTCGGGAGCGTTAGCCCTGTTCTTCCCTGAAACCTTGGGGACCAAGTTACCTGACACCGTGGAGGAGGCTGAGAACATTGGCAAGACGAGGAGGCAGGACGTCACGTGATGGAGACTGAGGGACAGCGAATCGCTCTCGCTTCCCGGACAAATATCAACTCAAATCCAAATAATGCTCAAAATTAAAAATACCAAAAATAATGCTCACATATCGAAATATTACCTTCTGTTATTTTTATAAAATAATGGTAATCCTATAACATTATTCTTTGATAAAACAATCTTGGAGATTAAGAAACCAATCTTAAAACTACCTCAACTACCACAATGTTTGTATTGTGGGATTTAGAATCATTATAAATAGTATATGTGAACAATTTTGTTATGCTAGGAAATAATTATATTTTTATAAAACCTTAAATATTTTTCTAATGTACTGTATTAAACCTTTTCCACCATAAAAAAAATACTTCGACGGAAAAGTTATTGAGGACCTTACTATGCGTTAGTGTCAAGAGTCTAACTACCCACTCGGGCTAGCCTCAAACTACAACCAATCTTAAGACACAAGCTCAAAACGTTTCATTTTAAATTATTCACCAGCATTTGCTTGAAGAGAAGGTGTAAAACTAGAAGATAATTCCCAATTAACATAAGTTTATTAGATTGTTTCCTTGTGCACAATTCCCTTATGACTTAAATAAACAGTTAAGCATTGATATATAATTATCATATTAAACTATGGCTAAAACTAATATTATGGATAAATTAAACCACGGAAACAAAACAATCAAATAGAAAATGACAAAATACTTATTATTTAGGTGTTGTTATTCCAAAATTTAAGTGTAAATCACGAAGTTGTGAATTGATTAGTGATAAAGTTTGTATTGTATTATGATAAAACCCTTAAAAGTGTAATCTTATCCTGTGACACTAATTTTGGATTAACACCATAACTGGATATTTTCCAATTCAATGTAAAATAATTTTCTCTAATCTTATCTTTGTACAATTTTATTTAAAGGTGAATAAGCAAAATATACGTAATTGTATGTTATAATTCATACTGTAAAGTTAATTATTGTTTTGTGAATTTAGGTTTAAGTAGCGTTATGTAACCACAAGCAGGCCCGTAACCAGGATTTGTGTTTGGGGTTGGGGGTGGGGGGGGGGTAAGGACAGACCAAAAAAAAATAGTAAACTAGAAATATGTAACAGCACCAGGATTAATATTTTATTCCACTATCACATTTTGTATTTAAAAAAAATTGGCACCACCTAAACTGATAAAAACATTAAGTTCTCTTCCAGTTAACTATAAATGTGCGAGTCATGAATTACCGGTATATATTTATATATTTTTTTTTATACTATGCGAATTATGTTTTATTTTTTTACAATATAACTGATACATATAATAAAACATAGTATAAATCAGTTTTTCTACAAATGTACTTTAAAAAACTGAAAAAGTTACACATTAATTTGTATTGGGGCTACATATTTTGGGTCCGCTGTCCATAATTTTTGGTGATAAGTATGCTCAAACTAAATATCAACAACAATCTATTATATGATTTCACTAGAGAATTAAGCTAAAACATTGAACATTGATGATAAATAAACGAATTACCATGTTTGATTTCAGACATTGCTATTTTAAATGACCTTGGCTTAACGGAAAAAGTATATTAGGGTGAACTGTACAAAATACATCTTAAGAAAGGAAATATTTAAAAGTAGCACATATTAGTTTTGCATGATTCTAATAAATGAATTACATAAGACCTAATGTAAATACTAGCAATAACACCATTATAAATAAACCTGACCAAACACTCCAACAAAGAGTTGATTTCCCTCAAGGGTGATAGGAAATGTCATCAAAACCCTTTAACTCACCTGTATACAACTTATATTTGGTTCAGTTCGATATAACCTGACTTAATAAATCATGGTCGTATTTGCCATTTAAAATTGTGAGGATCTGATATTGAACAATTTTACTTTCCGATTAATGTCTTACATCCTAGTAGGTGAAATAAAACTAAATTATTTTAAAATGTACTCAGTAGTAAACTATAAAACTGGTTTCAAGTCAACAGACAAAAACATTAACACTTATACCAAAAGGTCTAAACAAGAATCTTGTTGACAGCCATTAACAAGGAAAGTGCGTGCGAATACACCTTGTGACCTTCATAATAAATGTCCCCCCTTCACCCCGTTGACAGCTTTTCCCCCTCATCGTCTTACCCAACTCATCCATTCCAATAGGACAGGCGCACAATATTCTTTATTAAAACCTTAGTTTTACCTCATTCACCTCTGGTATTTTTTTCAAACATATGTTTTCGGGAGGGGGGGGGCGGGTTGATCTCGTTAACCACCCCCTTAAATACGGCCCTGCCACAAGTTATTCCATATACCTATTATGGTGGTCCAATACGCAATTCTGGAAGCGTTTCAGGAATCATAAGCCATGGAGTATTTGGAAATGGAATATTAGCGACAGAAGGAAAGTATCAGAAGTTCTTTATGTGTTAAACTGGACAGAAGGGGTGACCTGGCGGTCCGGGGTTCAATCCTCGGTCCCGGCACAGATTTATCTGACTGCCAAACCCTTCCTTCACCTCTGACAAGACATCTTGTGAATGTGGGAATGCCAGGGCCCTCCACCGTGGTTCGGATCCCACGTTAAACTGTAGGTCCTCCATTTCATCTCACAATCACCCTACCATTACACATTAGCGTAAGTGCGTATAAACCGAACGGGTAGTAAGACGTGGTGTGCTAATAATAATAATAATAATAATATAATAATAATAATAATAATAGTGAACGCTGTCTTTATATTTATGACCCAGGTGCAATATTAGACCATAAGCTCTAACTTCACTATCATGTTGATAATATAGTTTCTCGCTCTATTAAACTACTCGGCCTTAAAGGTTGCCCAAGCCGTGACAGCTGCGGCTGCGGCTCTAGTGACTCGGCTACGGCCGCAACAGACCGTGACAACACCAGATGCGCGAGACATTCACACGGGTCGGGGTGTTTTCCAAGACCCGGCCGTATTAGCCAGTCGTTTCAAGATGGATCCAAGGGACGGAACCTTTCTCTATATTTTGAGGGAGAAAGAAGATGACGAATAAATAAGAATTGTAATGCGGTTTATACAGCAGAAGGAAAATACAGAATCTAATAATAATAATTATTATTATTAGCACCGCGTCTTACTACCCGTTCGGGTTATACGCTTAAGTACTAACTACGCTAATGGATTAGGAATTGAGGAGGCTGAATTTAGAGGAAGTGAACCCGCATTTGCGTGGAGGGAGAGTAGAAAACCACTTAGGAAAAACCACCCGAGTGAGCTTCGAACCTCAATCTCCCCGTCCTTGGCAGTCTAGCTCAACACGACTAGCGCGTTAGCTAGCCACGCCACCGAGGCGGGTAATATACAGAAGTTGAACAGAATATTTGCGGCACACGTTGAGGAAGAATGCTGTAGTATTTTAATCAATATTCATCTTTTAAGTGATTATACCAAGTTAAGGGAACGTTTTTCAGACCTAGTTCTAACCAATTTAATAATGTGTTACAACTTGTCGAAAGGGATATCGATAAAAACTCGTGCAGTTGGATCAAGAAACCCATCATTCTGCTTAAAAAATAGTGGAGGTCGAGGTTTGAATCTTGTCAGGGTGCCTTGAGGGTGGTTTTCCACTCTCCTCCACGCAAATCTGGATACACTTCCTCTATATTCAACACTCCTCATCCCTAACTCCTTAGCGTAATTAGTACTACGCGTACAACCTGTCCAGGTGGTAAGATCTGGTGCAGAAGGAAAAAAAAATTCAGTTCCAACAAACATTTTCTATATATCTTGACACAGTTTGTCAAAGAGAATAAAATATGGAAAATTGAGTGAGCAGAAGCTTTTAGAATAGTCTAAATTCTAAGTTTAATGTTTAAAAAAATGCAAATAAAATAGTTCAATTAAAGGAATTACCAAGAATCTCCTTATATAAGAATATATTTTAACTGGGTTTACTTACTATGTGGCATTAGGAACTCAGAAGTTAATTGGACAACTTACAAAAGTACACCACCTAACCCTACTTCAAGCTAGCTACATCTAGTCCACCTCATTACCCCCTATTTTTTTCACAGTTCCATTCTAATGTAATACTCCCATCTGCATCTAGGTCTACCCAATCGTCTCTTCCCATTTGGGTCTATCAGTCAGTACCCTGAACAAGGTTCTAGACTCTCCCATTCACACTGAATGTCCTGCCCACCGTAACTTACAAGACTTTATTATCCCAACAATGTATTGTGATGATTGTAGGGTATGTAGCTCAGCATCATGTAACCATCCCCACTCTCCAGTAGTTTCATCCCTTTTAGGGCAAATGTATTCCTAAGAACCCTGTTTTAAAGCGACCTTAATCTATTTTCGTTATGTAAGGTAAGAGGCCATGTTTCAAACTCATAGAGAACAACCGGCAATTTTTTTATATATATATATATATATATATTATATATATTCTGAGTTTTACATTCCTTGAAAGCGGGTGGGATGTCAACAACTCACTGACAGTTAATAACAAACATTTACCGAATATATTCTTTTCCTAATTTCCGATCTATTATGGTTATTGCTAGTTAAACTTGTTCCTAAATATTTAAACTCACTAACCCCGTAAAATGATATGTTGTTCGCAGTAATCTCTAAATTATCGTCCACAATCTGTGTTCTTTGTGTGATGATTTACTTAGTCTTTTCAGAGTCCACCTCTAAAAGTATTTCCTTACCAGCCTCTAATAAAATGTCTGCATTTCTTGCAACAGCTTCATTACTATTTACCAACAAAGGTAAATTATCTTGGTATCCTAATCAGTGCATTGTGCAGTTTGATGTCAAACTTTCCCTATTCCCTTGCACCAGTGCAATTGCATACTCTAAGGCTAGATTAAAAAGTAACGGGAAACCAACCTCAATTAGTTGGACAAGATTTTTGGGTATCCCAAACTCAAATTAAATTTCATATATGTGTATATATATATATATATTATTATAGATAATCGTATACCATTTTAAAATTAATATAAGTTGATGAACCACCGTGTTTTATTCCCACTTTTTTTCTAATATTTGCCGAATAGTAAAGATCTGATCTGTTGTTTATCCATTTTGTCGAAATCCACACTGATGATCACAAATTATTTCCTCTGTAAATGGCGTCAATCTCATTAAAATTATATAATATAAGATGTAATATAATATTTAAGAAAGGGATGATAGTATACTGCAATGTCACTTTACAAACAGTATTTCACAATATTGATATGATATGAGATGCCAGTTATTTTTAATACGTCTAAAATAATTTTTACAAATCATTTATGTTTGAGAATTTAAATTTGGTTAAATAGCCATATTTGAACAGTTTGGTTTAAAATGTATTAATAAAGAGTGTTTATTGTGGGTGACAAGATGATTGGTTTGTTTTGATGAGGAAAACATATCTAAGGATAGATAGTTTACTCAAAACCATGTTTGAAAATTTTGAAAATTATCTTTGAAGCCATAATACTTGCACAATATGAGAAAGTTTGTGCGATTGTGTCGTACCATTTATTTACTCCATTATCTCATGTATTTATTTTAATAAGTTCATTGTTATGTTTATTTTATTTTAATTGCTTAATTGTAGCTAAAGAGCTAATGGTGAAATATTCGAGTAAGATATTGGTGAAATGTTCTAGTGACACATTTAATTTCATATCACCCCCCTTCGGGGGTCACATGGTCTAACACGCTAATTTCGCAGTAGACTAAACTGACGACGGGGAGATCGAGGTTAGTATCTCAGTCGTGTGTACTGAAGGGTTTTTCCAAAATGGTTTCCCACTCTCCCTCCTCATAAATGCGGGTACACTTCATGTAAATATAACCTTCATAAACCTTAAAACCTTGAGCGTAATTAGTAGATAAGTGTATAATCCGAATGGGTAGTAAGACACAGTGCTAAAAGAAATTAATCAAATTAAAATATGTAAGTGACTGCTGAAACTCGCCCTCCTACATATAGCAGCCGTCTGAGGGCACGCGCGTGCCGGTAGCGTGAATCCTAAGATGAGCTGTTACCGGCGGCGGATAGTTTACTTAAATCCTAAGATGAGCTGTTACCGGCGGTGGATAGTTTACTTGAATCCTAAGATGAGCTGTTACTGGCGGTGGATAGTTTACTTGAATCCTAAGATGAGCTGTTACAGGCGGTGGATAGTTTACTTAATTCCTAAGATGAGCTGTTACCGGCGGTGGATAGTTTACTTGAATCCTAAGATGAGCTGTTACCGGCGGTGGATAGTTTACTTAAATCCTAAGATGAGCTGTTACCGGCGGTGGATAGTTTACTTGAATCCTAAGATGAGCTGTTACCGGCGGCGGATAGTTTACTTGAAACGTTGTCCTATCTTGTAGAACTTCATGTCATTTAACGCCTCACGTGAGAATGAAAACAGTAGAGGAAAATTAATTTGAAGTTATCTATAACTACGGACTAAGTCGCTAACGACCTCGCGGCCCACAGTTCGCAGCCTACGCCGAGGCAAAACATACATAATACAGCAGACGCAACTAGTTGTCCGACCGGCTGCTAGATCGCAGCTCATGTATCAAGGTATCTTTGCAGTAGGCCATGACACGCTTGGTAGTCTATCGATCTTGGTTGCAACACCCCACCACCGGAGCGCCACGAGCCACGTACACTTTGTGGATGTCATAAAAAAGAGAGAGTACTAGCGTTGATTTGAATCACCTCGTGAATATCCACATAGTCGTGTTATTTTTTTAATATGAACAAATGCGACCGTGCTTGTTTATGCTTTTCACCAGATCTACCATATTTTATCCCCAAATGGGAGCGTGTAATATATTTCATTAAGATAAGTCACGGTCCGTCTACTGTTGGTCAGACCTAACCCTAAAGTTGACCTTGTTGAATCTCATCTCGCTGAGTGAGTGAGTGAGATCCTCTTCCTGCTGATTTCAGACAGGTTTTCAGTCAGTCGCGTGCGCTGCGTGGTCAAGAGGGGACTGTATCTGTGTATCTGTGTTTAACGTTGGGATAACAGCGTTCATGGGGCTTGTCAGATTACGTCACACGTCGTCCACATTGTTGACTCCCAGCGTACCTGCGTCGTTACCCAGGTTAGTTACACCACTTCTTGAGTACCGGGCCATTAGGCAGACGTAGGTGATCTCCTAAGAGTACATTCCAACAAAACTTAATGTATTAAATTATAATTAGTTGTATTAATTTATTAAATTCTAGCACCGCGTCTTCTCGCCGCCTGGGTTATAACGCTTATGTCTTAATTGCATTAATAGTTGTAAGCGAAGGTTACATTTAGTGGAAGTGTACCAGCATTTGCGTGAAGGGAGAGTGGAAACCCCTTTTGGAAAAGAAACTCAGTACACCCGACCAAGATTCAAACCTTGATCTCCCCATCATAGGCAGTCTCTAATCTACTGTGATAATCACGCCCTCTACCATGCGGTCACTGAAACGGGTAAAATAGATTCTTTAAATTAAAATACAGTATGAACAACATTATCACTTTTTATGGTTTAATGTCATTAGGGGTCGCTTCGTTTGCGAAACACTTTGAAATTTAATTTAAATTTCCTGAAAATATCAAGATGAAGTGAGGGACGTTTTTGTACACATTGATTAAGAGAGTTCCTCATAGCAGCCCCAACTCAGCTCTCTGCTCGCGCGAGGTATTATGGGAATAAAAGGGAAAAGAAAATACCTACGACGCGCAGGAAATGTGTGCAGTGCATTCGTATTTAAATGATTACTCGATATTTTCCGCGGTGACGATGGAGGACAAAGTTTATTGTTAATAACAGAATGTCGCTGTTGTGACAGAATTAAGATTTGTGGACAGTAGTACACTTATCTGTGAAGCCATTCTAAAATAGTCAAAAACAGCCCTTTCAATGCTGTTTTTACACAAATATCATTTAATATTTCAACAATGATCACTATTAGGAACTTCTTTTAACTCTTTATCTCCATTAATGTTTAATCAGAAATTATTCACGTCCAATAGTGTTCACGCAGGAGTGCAGAATATGTTCAGAGATCCAATATTTTCCCAGAACATAACATTTAAAAAAAAAGATCCCCGAAAACCATAGCACTTAAAATAAAACATTGAATATTTTATAAAGGCTGAAGGTAATAAGGATTATTACCTACTACATAGTTTGGAAAATTCAAATTTAAATATATTATTAATCATAGTTATTTTTATAGTACCTACCTTATAAAAAAATTAGTTCTCTCCCATTTCTTTGTGTGTATTACATTTTGTTATTAATGGTTCATTGATACCAGTAGGCTTACCGGTACCAACATTTAATTTTACATCTTGAGAGTAAGAGGCGATGGAGTGTAATTCAGGGAGGCCTTGGTTTAATTGTTGAGTTTCATAGACTTTTAGATTTTTCATAGACTCGCCAATATTGCAAGGTCTATCACTATCAACCACACTAGGGGAAATACTATCGCTATTTACGACATTATGTTATCCCCTAGACACCTCAACTCTTTGTGACACTGCCTCACTATGGCTCATACTGATAGTGTTGGGTGTTGAGCGTCATCGGCCTTTGTTTTCCATACAAATTAAACTACCATATCAGAACCAGAATGTATTAAAAACGTCATCAACAAAATTGTTGGACTTTTCCCTGCCCCAAATTTCCCCAGGACTGCTTTAATTTCCTCCGAACCTCGTTCGCGCGTTTGGACATATTCTGCGTAAATTTACTGCTTCTACAGTAGCCTCGTGGCTTCTTTGGTGCCTACTGACAGCTAAAAGCTATGAAAAGTTACCAGACCAAATCATGTATCTCTACGCTGAGCCATATGATCTTCAAAAACATGTGTTTAGCAGCTGTCACTTCTGACAGTCATCATTTAGGTATATACCTGAATGTTGACTGTCAGAAGTGAGCTGTGAGCTGTCAGTCAGCACCAAAGACGCCTTGGGGCTACTGTATATACCTAAATGTTGACTCTCAGAAGTGAGCTGTGAGCTGTAAGTCAGCACTAAAGACGCCTTGGGGCTACTGTATCCGACTGTATCACAGAATTGATGGCATGTGATGCACATGCTCTTAAGAGGGTAATGGAGGGTCACCACTTATTTTTTATTTAGTAAACTCTTATTTATTTTTTGTCAAGTATTTTGGCGCGTTATTATTATTATTATTATTATCATCATCATTTTACGTCACGCAGGATGTGTGTTTTATTAATATTAAACAGAATACAATTGGGGCACAAATGTTAGGCCTCGCCTAGAGCGTATGAAACCCTTGCGCCGCCCCTGACTGGATATGTGATGTGTACGACAGATAGACAACCTGAGATGTTTGTTGGCCAGTGTTTCCCAAACAGTGATGCGAGCACGCCACAAAGAGTTTGATTTATCATTCAATCTGTTTCGATAACAGTAAGTCTGGTGAACATTAATTAACGTCAATTTCAACGTGATCTTTTCTTTCCCCCCATCGCCGCTATGCTTAGTTTACCACCGAAGACTTATTAACATTATTTGTAACTACCATTAGTACTTTACAATTTAGAAGGTATTTATTTTGTTTCCTTTATTTATTATTTATTATTAGGAGCTGGAAATGGATACGCATCTAGCAAAAATTTGGGAAATGTTGTAGGTAAAGTAGCCTCATAGCTTATTTGGTGCTGACTGACAGCTCACAGCTCACTTCTGACAGTCAACAGCTGCTAAACACATGTTTTTGCAGATCATATGGTTCGGCGTAGGGATACATAATTTGGTCTGATAACTTTTCAAAGCGTTTAGCTGTCAGTCAGCACCAAAGAAGCCATGGGGCTACTGTAGACGATGGAATAGACGTAAAACAAATAAATAGGCGAATATTTTTTTAATATTCAAACTTATGTCGGTTATTTCTACTAAATTAAATTTTTAAATAAGAAACAGTATGGATTGTTTATTTTAGTGTATATTATCACAAATTGGATTAAATGCCTATCTTATTAATATGGCGTTGTTTAGATTTTAAAATTAGTTTTGTATCAATATTTTTACAGGCTCTTTAATTAAACTAGCTAAGGTATATTAACGTCTGGGGTTACTTTAATGAACTCCCAATATTTTGTTTTTTTATGTTTGCTAAATTTTTTCGCACCAATGGCAGACTAAGAAAAGTTGATCCCACTGAGATTCGATCTAGAAAATTATCTCCTCTAGATGAGTGAGAGAGAGATTCACAAATCCTGAGTGATCTGAGCCAAGATCAAAGATGGATTTTTAAACACGCTTTACATGTCATACTCACGTGCGCTGGAAATATATTCTTACATTAAGGGTCAAGGGGCGTATTAGGGGGAGTTTGCACCCCTTGGAATTTGATTAACCCCTCCACCCCTTAGGGTGAGTTTATATATAAGTTACGTTTACAAACAGGATGACATATGAAGTCCTAAGAAGAGTAGGGGAAAGGAGAACCATTTGGGAACAGAGGTCTACAATAGACTGACGGAAATAAGTAATGAATTTGGGAAGGACTTGGTAGTGTGGAGAAAGCATAAGATAGTGTGGATTGAAATAAAGTGATGGAGAAAGTTGGGGTATGAAGAGAAGCTGTAATGAGAGTAAAGATTATGTATGAGGAAAACATGAGTTATGTTAAGGTGGATATGAGGAGGACAGAGTGGTTCCGAATAATAAATTAGCTAAGCGGGGGATTAACTGCTCACCCTCTTTGTAATGGACACGAATAAAGTGGCAAGGAAACTATGGGAGGAAAGAATGAAGGCTATGATGTTTGTTGTATGGGGGGAGAAGGAAGAGGGAATTACAGGAACAATACAAGACTGGAAAGAGGAAGTGAAAGAGTGGAATGAAATATAGCATAGCATGGTGTGAAGTGATGGTAATGACAAGGAAGAGGATAAGACCCAATAAAGCTGTAAGGTTGGATGGAGTATGGCTGAGAAAAGTACAGAACGTAAAATATCTTGTAAGTGTGACCGATAAGAAAAATAAGATTAGGGAGTATCTAAATAAGAAGAGGACAGCAGGTGGTGTCATTCTTTAGGTGTGTGAGAGACCTTCTAGGGAGAATACAAATGGATTAAAGTGTAAGTGCTTTACAAGATGCACTTTACACCCATGGTCACACATGCAGCAGAAACATGGACATTGATTGTAAGAGAGACAAGTAAAGTGGAGGACATGGAAATTAAGTATGTAAGGAGCATGTTAGCTGTCACGAGGAGAAACAAGACTAGGAATGAATTTGTACTGGAAAGAGTGGAGTGACAGGGGGAACATGAGATAGTAGGTGAAGTAAGACTGAGATGATACGGCCATGTAGTGAGGATGTTGGAGTACATGAGATAGTAGAGGAAGCAAGACTGAGATGGTATGGACATGTAATGAGGATGTTGGAGTACATGAGATAATAGAGGAAGCAAGACTGAGATGGTATGGTCATGTAATGAGGATGTTGGAGTACATGAGATAGTATAGGAAGCAAGACTGAGATGGTATGGACATGTAATGAGGATGTTGGAGTACAGGAGATAGTAGAGGAAGCAACACTGAGATGGTATGGACATGTAATGAGGATGTTGGAGTACATGAGATAGTAGAGGAAGCAAGACTGAGATGGTATGGACATGTAATGAGGATGTTGGAGTACATGAGGTAGTAGAGGAAACAAGACTGAGATGGTATGGACATGTAATGAGGATGTTGGAGTACATGAGATAGTAGAGGAAACAAGACTGAGATGGTATGGACATGTAATGAGGATGTTGGAGTACATGAGATAATAGAGGAAGCAAGACTGAGATGGTATGGGCATGTAATGAGGATGTTGGAGTACATGAGATAGTAGAGGAAACAAGACTGAGATGGTATGGACATGTAATGAGGATGTTGGAGTACATGAGATAATAGAGGAAGCAAGACTGAGATGGTATGGGCATGTAATGAGGATGTTGAAGTACATGAGATAGTAGAGGAAACAAGACTGAGATGGTATGGACATGTAATGAGGATGTTGGAGTACATGAGATAATAGAGGAAGCAAGACTGAGATGGTATGGTCATGTAATGAGGATGTTGGAGTACATGAGATAGTAGAGGAAGCAAGACTGAGATGGTATGGTCATGTAATGAGGATGTTGGAGTACATGAGATAGTAGAGGAAGCAAGACTGAGATGGTATGGTCATGTAATGAGGATGTTGGAGTACATGAGATAGTAGAGGAAGCAAGACTGAGATGGTATGGTCATGTAATGAGGATGTTGGAGTACATGAGATAGTAGAGGAAGCAAGACTGAGATGGTATGGACATGTAATGAGGATGTTGGAGTACATGAGATTGTAGAGGAAGTAAGACTGAGATGGTATGGACATGTAATAAGGATGTTGGAGTACATGAGATAGTATAGGAAGCAAGACTGAGATGGTATGGACATGTAATGAGGATGTTGGAGTACAGGAGATAGTAGAGGAAGCAACACTGAGATGGTATGGACATGTAATGAGGATGTTGGAGTACATGAGATAGTAGAGGAAGCAAGACTGAGATGGTATGGTCATGTAATGAGGATGTTGGAGTACATGAGATAGTAGAGGAAGCAAGACTGAGATGGTATGGTCATGTAATGAGGATGTTGGAGTACATGAGATAGTAGATGAAGCAAGACTGAGATGGTATGGGCATGTAATGAGGATGTTGGAGTACAAGAGATAGTAGAGGAAGCAAGACTGAGATGGTATGGGCATGTAATGAGGATGTTGGAGTACATGAGATAGTAGAGGAAGTAACACTGAGATGGTATGGGCATGTAATGAGGATGTTGGAGTACATGAGATAGTAGAGGAAGCAAGACTGAGATGGTATGGTCATGTAATGAGGATGTTGGAGTACATGAGATAGTAGATGAAGCAAGACTGAGATGGTATGGGCATGTAATGAGGATGTTGGAGTACAAGAGATAGTAGAGGAAGCAAGACTGAGATGGTATGGGCATGTAATGAGGATGTTGGAGTACAAGAGATAGTAGAGGAAGCAAGACTGAGATGGTATGGGCATGTAATGAGGATGTTGGAGTACAAGAGATAGTAGAGGAAGCAAGACTGAGATGGTATGGGCATGTAATGAGGATGTTGGAGTACATGAGATAGTAGAGGAAGTAACACTGAGATGGTATGGCATGTAATGAGGATGCAGAAGGAGAGGATCCTAAGGAAAATAATGGAAATGAAGTATGTGGGGAAAAGACCACAAGGAAGACCAAGAATGAGATGGGAGGAACAGATAGCAAGTATGCAAGTGAGAGGAGAAGAACGAAAGAAAATAAAGGAGGAAGAGTTGTGGGAGGAAATAAGACGGGTGAGCGTTTTACTGAAATGGCCGCAGGCTGGAAACAGTTACTGATGATGATTATGACCTTCAATAGGGATTCTAGCCTGTCATCAGCAGTCGAGTATATTGTGAGTGTGCCGCCTTAGTGTTTGGATCACGCGCCTACGAAGTGAGTAAAGCTGCTTAATGCTGATAATTTATTTCTTCACTAATAATTGTTTTAATTTTACCATCATATTCTTATTTTGTAATTACTATTGCACAAAAAGCACAAATAAGCATATTTAATTGAGGCGATGATTAAATTATAACAACAATTATACTATAAACTACAGTTAATGTAAGTTAATAATATAGCACCCATGCTTGTAGGCACGTAGGAAAAGGTGTTAGTCTTGCCTTGTCTGGTTTTCAGTGCTGAACGTGGACAGGGAGGTCGTGGTTTGAATCTTGACCGGGTTTACTAAGGTGAATTTCTTAAGTAATATTGCACTCATTCTCCACGAAATTATCAAAATGTTTCCTTTTGACTCTACCTTCGTCATCCTACGCATTAGCGTGATTAAAATCCATATGGCTCGGACGGATATTAGCATGCAGTGTTAAAACATAGAGATAAATTGAACACCATTGAAAGCCTTCTTTAAGGAAAGGGCTAACCAGTGGCGACTCGTAGCTAAACTTAGTGGGGTGCTTCTCCAGAAATGTTTTAACCTTTGTTTTAAAATTGTGTAAAAGGAAAAAAAAACATGTATACAAAGAAAATTTATTCGGGAACTTGATAAAATCTTAACAAAAAAAACAAACACATTTTCTACTTGCTTCAAGCTTGAATTGTAACTATTTAAATTAATTTATTCATTTAAAAATTAAATCCATTCTTCTTGTGTTAATTTGCGCAAAAAGTTTAATAATTTTCTCCTTGATCTCTGGATGACAATTGAGGAAATTTTTCTCCATTGAAAGTACTGCAAGCGGATTTAGTCTTTCTGTTAAATAAAAGAACTGAAAAAAAGAGAATCAAATAGAATAGCTGGAAGCAGAATAATAATTTAATTCTACACTCTTTTACACTTTAACACATTCAAGAATATGATACACGGTTTTTAAGCACAACACACGCTGAGTAAAAAAACTTCCACCATCACGCCAGAGCTGGCACTGCGAAAGCATCAGTGCTATCTCTACCTGGCAGTCCCAATTGCACTACAAAAATAAATACAGAACTAAAATAAAAAAGTACTCATTATATTAAATGTTATCGATAATATCAAGTGGAAAAAGGGGGTGCTGCAGTGCCTATACACGAGCCGCCCCTGGGGCCAACAAATTATTCTACGAATGGGTGACGTTCAAATATCTATTTTTGATTCACGGACAGTAAACGGATTTAACGGATTGGCTTTTACTATTTATAAGTTTAGTAAATTATTCATTACATTTATATTTATAATTTGATAATCATCTAACTGAGCCCCCCTAAAGATAAACTGAGGTACTTGAACACCCCCCCCCCCCCCCCCCATTCTAGTGCATTTGTCTATATTGATTAAATATTTAATCCACACAATACATTTGATGCTTTCGTGTTTGTAAACATAAATGTTGAAAACTTGCATTACAACATTTTAAGGGGACCACCTACACAACACTGAGATGCGTTGCAGACATAAAAAAAATATCACGCATTATTAAAAATAATGTTCACGCCACAAATCGAGTATAAGAGTGTCAACATTTACTTACCTATAGAATTAAAAACCTTTCAATTAAAACACATTCTTAAAATAAAAAGATGACTTCATCAAGGGAAATGTTTCATTTCAGTGATAAAAGTAAATGGTTGTAAATATAAATCTAGCCTTTCCCAAGCAAATAAAGTAAACTTTTAAAACGGTAGCAACAGAATATTTTGAGATAACAGTGGATGTTTTAATGGTTTTAAAGATTTAGTATTGCCATTTTTTAATAAATGCTTCAACGCTTTACCCTACATATATATTTCAGACGTGTGACGGATCTTAAAGTACAGTAAGATTCTGGTATGAGTTACACAGAAAAATAATGAATTATACATTCATTAAGAGAATCCACCATTGAACTCACTGTTTTAAGATTAGTTTCTGTTAAAGATTACGGTAGTCACTTTGATTTTGTTTTATGTGCCTTTGTTAACGTTTTGCACACTCGAATTGGTACCACATGTGTCCATTTTGCTTAGGAATTTAAAATCTAATTCATTGGAAAGTACACATTACAATAGATCGTAGATTTATCCCATTATTGGAAAGGGCACATTACCCCCACGTCCATCCCCCATATCTTAGGGAGCTTTATTTTAAAATATAGAGTTTTAAGACTTTTAGGTATATTTTGATTTGTCTCTTTACTTGCTTGCCTATTGCCAGTTCTCTATTGCACAGAGAAGTAGTTGAATATATTAATATTGTGGAAATAAAGAAATCCCCTTGTCCTCCCCAACATTTTATTAACTCTCACTTTGAAATATAAAATTTTAAGATTTATCGTCTTATTTGATTGCCTGGTTGCCAAATTTAAGTTTAAATTTTCTACCGCACCTTAAAGTTGTTGTTTATTTCTGTTCATACCGCCTTCCCATATTTCCCGAAGTATCAATTAAAAATTAAAACTTGTGAGACTCTTATGAATTTTTGGAGTGGTTTCTCTAATTGTCTTTCGAATTTAAATCTTCTTCAAAACCGATAAATCGTTATTTATATTAGTTTTGAAAATTTTAAACCTTTAACCAATTTTTTTTTTTTTTCAAACTCGCTCTCAGAAATGTCATATTTCAAGATTCATTTATTTATCTGTATTCTTGCCTTTGTCTGCCAAATGTTAATTTTCTATCTCATCTAAAAAGGTGGGTTTTTTTTTCTTCTTCCTGGTTATAGCCCTCCCTCCCCCTATTCTTTAAAACCTAATTTTAAAATTTTACATTTTTTATTTTTCTGATTATATGAGGCAAACCCTCAACCCTTCTGCAAAATTTCAGCTCTCCAGATTGTCTACCTAACTTTTTTGATGATCACAACATTACAACACTCCCACCCCTTCCCAAATAGGAGACTCACTGAGAAGGGTCTGTCTTAAATAGTCTCTAAATCTTTGTCAGCGTAAGGGTTGGTACATTTTATTTAAATACTAATTTCCTCATTCCAGCCTCATCGGTGTGATTGGATATGTAGATCCGGAATGGGTTATTAATACCGGGGGGGGGGGATTAAAAAACATCATTACAAGTGTAACAAGTAGGAATATAAAAATTAATTACAAAACATGGTGACCTGGTGGTCTAGGGGTAAGGTGTCGGACTTCTGTGCTGGCGGCCGGGGTTCAATCCTCGGTCCCGGCACAGATTTATCTGATTACCAAACCCTTCCTTCACCTCTGACAAGACGTGTATTAATCACAACTTGTGAATGTGGGGAATGCTAGGACTCCACCGTGGTTCGGATACCACGTTAAACTGTAGGTCCTCCATTTCATCTCACAATCACCCTACCATTACTCATTAGCGTGAGTGCGTATAACCCGAACGGGTAGTAAGACGCGGTGCTAATAATAATAATAATTACAAATCATATTTAAGTAGGGATTTGAAGCCACAAAACATCCCTCCTCATTACGGCCCTGATGTCCTTTTAAATATTTAAAAAAATGTCATTAAATATTTGTTTTAAAGTAATGTAGGAATAAGTCAATGATGTGACCGAGCCAGGGAATTCCACAGGACGGTGACTTCTCGATAGCTAAAAAGCTTCAGTCAAGAGTTGATACGACCTTAGATCCCTGACACAGTACAGCGTGTTACCGAATATTATCATGTATGTATTTATATAAACAATACATTCTATTTGTCATCCGAGTTATACACCACTTTTTAGTGCGGCTGTACCAGTGCTGTACCCAAGAGGAAATGAGGGGGCGCGGGGGTGGAAGTGCTCAGCCCTCTTTTTACCAAAATAGTTTTTAATCTATTTTTGTATTCCTTCTCAATATCTAGTTTAGCAGCTTATTGGAGACTTTAAAATCAATAAGACTTAGAGCTCCAAATATGTTTTTAAAAACACTCTAAATTATTTCAAAAGCAATTTTATTTTAAATATAACCTTATCAAAACTTTGGCGGTGTTGGGGGAGGGGGGGGGGAGTTCCCACAAGCTACCAAAGCTAGAACCCCCCTCCCCCTTCTCCCTCGTTCCTATTCTTATGAAATACCTCAACTAATTAATTAGAACGTTAGCCTATGCGTCCCTCAAATCTTATTTAACGATTGGTTTTCGGCCAAGATTATTTGCACATCTTAAAAAATATGCTATTGGCTCTAGTGTTTGAGGGTTACAATAATTATTTCATCTGTTTCACAAAGTTATTAATGTTAATCATTACTTTAAGATAAAAAATTAGCTTGCTAAATAGTCTCCCTCGCTGAACTTGCTTAAACTATGTTTGCTATAGTCATTAGTGAGAATCAAGGCCGTAGTCAGGGGGAGAAGGGGGGGGGGGGGGTTCAAACCACTCTGAAATTCTATGAACAAAATATATATGGTTTTATTTATGGTTAAAACCCATATCAAAATTAAGGTACAAGTACAATTCGGGATTATGTTGCCATAAAAACAATTAAGATTGCTTCTAGAACCGTTTATCATTTAGAATTCTTTTTTCTAGCCTTCCTCAATTGGTGGATGTGCCCCCCCCCCCCCCCCCCCGAAATTATTGGCTGGCTACGGCCTTGGTTTGAATGCATTGCGTGTGATTAATAATTTACTAGACTCTGTATAGCTGAAACCACATTGTAATAAGGAAAAAATAAGGTTTTTTTTGCCCCCAAAAATACTGTTTTAAATATGAGCTAAAACACATTATTTTTATTTAATTTATCTGGAAAAGTTTATGTCATATTTCATATATGGATGGATAGTGTGGGTGAGTGATTGGTATTTTTAAAGCGTTCGATTAGTGATTGATTAGGTTGTTTGTTGGTTTTTGTTTGACGTGCGTGCGTGCCTGCCTGCTTGTTCACTCACTGCTGCTGGATCCATGTACTAGCGCATCATAATAATTGAAGAGGTGGCGATTCTTTGCCATTTGGCGCGTTTGTTCTTTCCTTTCCCAACAAACAAGTCTCTAGCTTAGGTTGCATCAGAGAAAAGAGAAATGTGTAAAATGCGTCACGTCACAAGGGGAACAACCCATGACTCATAATAACATTTGTAATAATTAACGTCACCGAACAATGCTATTGCTGGAAACTGAATCAGACGTTCGATAATATTAAAGTATAGATCGAAAACCTTAACACTAATTTGTTAGTAGTATTAAAATCATTAAATTTCGCTCTAATTTTAAATATTAAAAAAATCTCTTTACTCGTATACTTTGTACTATTCTAACAATGGTTTCTAATTCCCATTGTGGGATGATATAGGCCTACATCAGTACGATAGCATAATAACGTGCGTACGTGAGTACCTGGTGAAGGACCTTCATTGAAGGTGCCAAGATCGTATAATTTGTTTCTCTAGTTACGAGAAGGTCAAGGTTTGAAACCGGCCGGATGTCCTGAGGGTTATATTTTTCTTAATTAACTGTTTCCCTCACCCCTTCCACACAAATGCGGCTATATTTCCCTTAAATATTTGATTTTCTGTATCCCTACCCCAAATCAATACAATTAAGTGCGGTTAAAATGTACCGGTAGTGAGACATGATGTAAAAAAAAAACACCCTTCCGAATCGACCGCGCTGAGCAACCCCTTCGCACAGGTGATCGATATCGCAAAACACACTCAAATCACTGACTTGGGGTGGTTTTAAACACTAGTGTGTTCATCACAGGGGGAGCTGATTGAGATCTCAGACAAACACTACCCCAACACCTCCAAAAGACTCACCTCTTCCCACTACTAAGCATCATGCTGCCTGCCATTTGACACTTCATCTAGTATCAAAAACTTAAGATCTATAAGTTTTGTAGCATTTATAAATAATTCTACAAGGTGAAGATCAAAACAAAACAATAGAACTGGACCCTATAATTTCTAGTGATATTCTACCACCCCTATAATAGTAGCTGATAAAACTCACCAAGGTCCCATTCACCTGTGTGTACGTCCGAGCCGACTCTCACCCACAAACACCACCGGTCACTACAAATATAACTTGTTGACTGACAGAGTGAGGTCTGGGCGCCTCTAACTTTGAAACGTGCGAGTAGCGAGTCGCTAGCGCATTTCTCTCATCTCGCAAACCCCTAATTTTGAAACTTCTGCGCTGCGAAAACTGACGTCACACGATCGGATAGCGAGGGGATTCTACTCGCCAGCCTCACACCGTGCGAGACAGGCCTTGTCTGTCGAATAGGCAATAAAATAACAAAATGGATGCCATCCCCCTCTTCGGTTTCAGCTTTCTGAGAGTGATTTTGTGGAAATAAACCTACCTCTGTACAAATAATATTTTCAAATTTTCTTAATCGTGAATTTGGTTGAGTCGGTAACGTGACCGTCTCATGATTCAAGGTAACCGTGTTCAAATCTTGACATTTCCAGTATTGTTTTTTAAATTTATCATATTTTAAACTTTAATTTTAAATGATCGTATTACTAAGGATATAATATGTTTCCAAAAATAAAATAATACATTACTCAATTCTAATTACTAAAACGTGATTTAAATTAATACAAAAAATTTAAATATTGCAACCGTGGTGAGATTGAAATGGTGAAAACCTGAGTTTGGGTCAAGTACACTACTAGGTATGCTTAATTGAATATTGCGCATGAAATCTGTTTTACCTCTAATCATATAACTTTGAGACAACAAGCTTAGATGTATACAACTGGACGATGATTTCCTAATAAAACTAAACAAATCGTTGTATATGATGCACTCAATACAATAATAGTGTTTATAAGTCATTCACGAGCTAAGTTTACCAGTATGACAGCTCGAAGTGTTACTAGAAGTTATCCCTAATATATCACTACGCCAACAGCTGACATCTATCACTTTGAATAACTGTAATGAAAACAGATGGTAATATATTAATGTGATAGTTAACCACAGTAATTTAGGCCAATATTATTTATATATTTATTTGAGGTCGGACACAAAGTTTATTTATAGTTTTATTCCCCTTAAAAAATATTAACACCACTTTCACAAAAACTTCTAACGAACATAGCTTCAAAATGGCGGCTGACGAATATAAACCATATGATTGAACATAACGGTAAACAAGTTTTTTTACAATGATGCAGACACGCAGTTGATGAAAATATTTTATTCAGTTAAATATTTCAAAATACGATAAAATAATCATAAAATAATTTATTGTGTGTAAAAAAATGACAACAATTTTCTCTTTTCCAAGTAAATACGATGCCTCTATTAAAATATATTGATGTGTGCACTATATTACACAAAATCAGTAACGTTCCAAAACGAAAAATAAGTACTTTTAATTATGTTTAAAATATTGTTTCGAGTTGGATGGAAAGAAATTATTTAAAAAAATGAAATAGTATGAGAAAATTTAAGTTTACGTTATTTTAAATGTAATATATAACAGGTAATTAAAGATCTTTACATTTATAACAAAACAGTGATCTTTTACAGTGTGGCCACCCAAACCTAAACATATGATTTTCGAACTGTCATCCAGGTAAAAAACTATCGGGAACGGAATATACTTTCAGTTACGTATCTTGTACAATAGAGTGTTGGTGACCTGGTGTCTAGGGGTAAGGTGTCAGACTTCTATGCTGGCGGCCGGGTTCAATCTCGGTCCCGGCACAGATTTATCTGATTACCAAAACCTTCCTTCACCTCTGACAAGACATCTTGTGAATGTGGGAATGCCAGGCCTCACCGTGGTTCGGATTCACGTTAAACTGTAGGTCCTTCATTTCATTCAGAATCACCCTACCATTACACATTAGCGTAAGTGCGTATAACCCGAATGGGTAGTAAGACGCGGTGCTAATAATAATAATAATAAAAATAATAATAGAGTGTTGTGGCATCTCAATCGCCTCAATCCTTAGGCACATTATGGTTTTACAGTGTTGTCGGATTGAAAACTCGGTCGCAAGCGAAACAACGCTACACTGACTCTCACGACAGTAGAAACCTTTCAAAATTAGCTCTGTTTCAGTACAGCCTGCGATTTGCTAGCTCATGAGTTGCGAGTATTTTCGCAAGTTTCAAAATTAGGGGTCCTGGAGACGCTTCAACAGTGTATTTTTTGCAAAGCATGCCGGGAAAGAACTATGACGTTTCCGGCTCAAGAAAGTGGCGTGAGCGATGTTTCTGGAACCTCCACGAAGCTGCTCGTCGCCTCTTCCCCGTCTCTTTACCCCTTCCTTCTCTCTTTTGTTTCTGTGTTTCCCCTTGTATGTGTTACCCCTCTTTCCCCCCTCTCTGAGCGACTATTTTCAAATAAATACTGGCACAAGAACAGCATTAAGACACTCTTGACAGGAAATCAAACGAGGACACATCTGGGTTTTCTGAGTAAATGTAGGCTGAATTATTTTTCGACCTTTGTATATCTAAATTCCCTTTCGGCTAAAATATTATTTATATAATGTTTTTTAATAATGCAGGATACTGCGCGCGGATAACATGTAACATGTTTAAAATGTTGGACTTGGTTAATATTTATTCTAACGGACAGTAGGTTATTTTATTAGTATTTGTTTTTGAAAATATTATGACACGATGTGGAAATAACTCCTGTTTTGTTCCAGCCTCACGAGCACAGAGCGCCGTCATGGACTTTGACGACGTGTTGGACGAGATCGGGGATTTTGGGCGCTACCAGATCACCATCTACTTGCTGATCTGCTTACCTGTGCTCTTCGCGGCCGGCAACAGTCTCACCTATGTGTTCACTGCGGGGGTTCCCGACTACAGGTCACTTATAGAATAGAAGAAGATTTTAGAAAATACTGACATATATTTAAAGATTTATTTGTGAATTTGTTTATATTAAATTTGCTCAGTAAGCGCTGGATGGTTTTATTTGACACCGCGTCTTATGATTGGTTCGGGCTATGCACATAACGTACTAACAACTATACTTTTTATCCTCCTGTAAAACCACTTATACTTGCTGGAGAAGGTTACTTCTATTTAAATGATAATACACCCGATTCTAACATTTAAAAATTAAATCTATTAAATGTAGCGTTATATATGTTACCTTTAGAGTACTAAATTAGTTATTACGTATAATGACCGGTTATTTTCCAAAGTAACTGATATTATTGATTAATGTGATGAAATACATACACTTTATTATTTTAACCTTTTATTTTACATAGCAACAAAACCTGTTTAGTTGAAGTGTTAAATATAATACTCTGAATGTTAGGTTAGGTTAGGTTAGGTTAAACGAACAGATTTCATATCAAGATAACACCACACGTCCGCCCTCATTAAAATATGGACCTCAATTGACATGCACAACGACTCAGACTGGTTCTAACTTGCACAAACGTGAGATTTATCACTTTTAGCAGAGGGTGCTGGTTATTAGACAAAGTACGGTGAATATGTATATTAACCTGATTCAACGATTTAACAGTAACATATATAATAAAAGTTATATGGTACGTTACATGAAAATAATTAAGAAGCTACGTACAGTTATAGCCAAAAGTTGACACAAATAGTTAAGAATAAGTGACAAACATTCGTCACTAGTTATGATGATGTTCCTTGTTACCAGATTATAAATTAAACCTTTTATCAACTGAACCGACAAAAGCATTTTGTATTTAATTCATTTAAATTTTATATTGAATTAATTTATTTAACCAATAGGAGACGCGTTTCGATGGTCGAATGGTCTAAGGCAGCAATTCCCAAAGTGTGCTCTGCGAAGCTTCTCCAAGGGGTCCTCGAAGAGATTGGATAGAAAAATAAATAAAATAAGTGTGAAAAGCTCTCAAAAATGTGAATCTGTGCGACCATGAACTGTGTATAGATAAGTATTGGGTAGCTCCTGCGAGTATTATAAAGCCAAAGTTTATGGCACGCGTCACCTCAGTCAGCTTTGGCCACCGCCCAAACCTTCTTGGGACCAGGTAAAACATCGAGAACGTCGGCGAACCAACTACACATGACGAAACCTGACAAAGAGAATCGACAGTGCCAACTAACCCTGTCAGTATGAGTGCTTGATTGATTTGAAATCAGATTCTGCGTTATAAGAGGAATTTGTAGCTAAAAAGTATCTATCAGAATTTTATTGTCAGCTAAGATACGAATATGAAGTTTTTTTTTTTTTAGATAAAGCGATAATCATCCTTTTGCCCATTGCTGCAACAACTTATGTGAATCAGGATTCTCTATGTGACTACTAAAACAAAATACAGATCCTACCGCAATACTACAAAGCCAGATATTTGGCTGGAGTTGTCCCAAATTCAACCAGATTGCACATTGTGCAAATCAAAGCAGTCTCATCTCTCTCATTAGAATCTAAGTTCGCGGTATATACTTTATAGTTCTATTTTGATGGCAAGTGACTTTTTTTTTTTTTTTGCAACTGTGAAAATTGTTTTAAATACTTTATCTATGTGGGTAACGTATTATCAATTTACAATATCTACTTAGAATTCGTTATCAAATGCGTTGCCTTACTTATTGCTGTTTAACGTTAATGTATTAAGCAAGTATCTTATTTCTCTGAAATTGTGGAAAAATAACATTTTGAATTAAATAAAACTTTATGTTTAATATTCCCGTATGATCAAAAATTCGTTTCCATCATGAATACTGCTGTCATTCGGTTTAGTATATATGTAGGTGATAGGTTAAAAATATCGTCGACCTTATCCCAAAGACACATATTTGCAAAATCGATGTTTTGAGAAAACGATATTTAAAGTTCCAATTTTCAATTACTTTCAATGGGAAAAATTAGGTTTAGATCAATTTTTAAGCTATTTAGACCTCGAAATTTTTTTTTTTCCTTTGATATACGATATAATATAGACTAACAACTTTAAAAACAGCAAAAAAATGCACATACATGCCTTTGGTATCAGGGCACCATATAGTGCTCCATGATGAATCTCTCTCCTGGAAAGGGCTCCACCATTCAGTGAGTTTGGGAACCGCTGGTCTAAGGCATTACGCCAGTCTGAACTGCTGATGATGGGGTGATCAGGGTTCAAGTCCCGGTCGGGTGTACTGAGGGTGATTCTGCTTAAATAGCTTTACACTCTCCCTTAACGCAAATATGAGTTAGATTCCTATTAATTCAACCTTCCTCATCCCCAAAACATTAGCGTAATTAGTACAAATGTGTGTAACCCGTACGAGTAGTAAGACTTGGTACTAAAAAAAACAGTTCCAGCCATGAATATTATTTCTAAGACTGTCTCCAAAATTCGGGGACGAATGGTCATCTTTATATTTATCTGACTCGGTGGCTCTTTTCTAAATGGTGCCTTTTCTGATAGATGCTTCATACCAGAGTGCGACAACGTCTTCGAGCCCGACTACTCCGCCCCTTGGGTGCAGGAAGCCATCCCCCCTTCAGATGCGAACACCCACGGTGACACGTCATACAAGCCGGACTTGTGTACCAGGTACCTGCCCCGAGGGAACTTGTCCACGAAGGTGTGTCCTTTGGGCAACTTCACCGATCAGATAGTTCGGTGTGACCGCTGGGTTTACGCTGAACATGAGAACACCATCGTCAATGAGGTGAATATGTTGACTGTCTATAGAGTCTAGACCAGGAGTGGACACCATTTTTGATCTAATGATCTACTCCGAAGAAGGAAAATCCTTTGCGATCTACTAAAAAAAATTAACCCATTTTGTATATTAATAGTAATATTAAATTGCACATAAAGATTTAAAGTCCTTTCACACATTGAAATTGAGTTTTTTAAACATAAAAACAGATAAAAAATATATTTTCTCTAAAAAAAGGTATTTTCTCACCAAACACTTGACTTTGAAGTTGATGCACGACACCGCATGATCATAGGATAGTTTGTTGAATGAGATTGTATCTGTCATAAGCGAAGGCAGGATTGATCGACCGAACTAGCACCCGCGGTCCTCTGGTGGCCCGCGATTGACTGTTAGGTCACCTATGCTCTAGAGTCTAGACCAGGGGTCGGCAACCTTTTAGTATTGTTGTGCAGAGGTAATACTGCAAGCGTGCCAACCAATATAAGCCCACCCAAATTGTTTATTTTTTATACTGGTAACTAGTAATCTACAACTATTAAAATACATTTAAAGTTGATCTTGTAAAATGTAAATGTAACAACATGTTTCTAAATCGAGTATATTAAATAAATACTGATTCTTGTTTGTGTGCGATGCCCAGCCAAATCAACGGCACGCAGATATATGACATTTTTAACATAGGGGGCGGAAGGGGGCCCAAATGCACCTCAAAAACGGATTTTAAGTTTTTTAATTAGCTTACGCTAATGTGTAATGGTATGGTGATTGTGAGATGAAATGGAGGACCTACAGTTTAATGTGGGATCCGAACCACGGTGGAGGCCTGGCATTCCATACATTCACAAGATGTCTTGTCAGAGGTGAAGGAAGGGTTTGGCAATCAGATAAATCTGTGCCGGGACCGAGGATTGAACCCCGGACCCCAGCACAGAAGTCTGACACCTTACCCTAGACCACCAGGTCACCCAAAAACATTCTATCGATTGAGCTAAGCTGTCGCACTGTCATCAACTTTAAAACAATATAAACATGTTATCAAGCACCCAGTGTTACTTGTGCATATCAGAGCAGTTAATCTTATTACTTGTGCATAACAGAGAAGGTTTTATCTTGTTACTTGTGCATAACAGAGCAGGTTTTATCTTGTTACTTGTGCATAAAGAGCAGGTTTTATCTTATTACTTGTGCATAACAGAGCAGTTTTATTGTATTTGTGCATAACAGAGCAGGTTTTATCTTGTTACTTGTGCATAAGAGAGCAGGTTTTATCTTATTACTTGTGCATATCAGAGCAGGTTTAATCTTGTTACTTGTGCATATCAGGCAGTTTAATCTTGTTTCAGTGGAACATCACCTGCACTGAGAACCAATGGAAGCTGTCCTTGGTGGGAACGATGCATTTCGCAGGAATCCTTGTGGGCTCCTTGTTATTTGGTTTCCTGGCTGATAGGTCAGTTCCTATCTAATACAATATATTGTTCACTTATTCAAATAATGAAGAAGGTATCAAAGGATTCTAGTTTTCAAATGTAGAAATAAGAATTTCAGAAAGAGTTCTTTATATGACTTTAAATTAGTCCACATTTTTTATTTCGTGTTATTTCAGATTATGACTTAAACATTCGGCTAATTATATCCTTATCAATCCTTGATACTATGCATACGAGCTTAAAAAGTAGTTTTAGCACATTTGGATTATTTGCAAACAATAAATTGCAGCTCATTTTATATTGTTTTTTTCCTGACTCAAATTTTTGGCGCTTTCTACAATTCTGGTATTATTTTAGCTAATAGATCAAAGTCTTATCAATGAGAATTACTTTCGCGGTTAGAAATCTAGTAGTTCGGTTAGTGATGTCTAATTTAAGGGATTCTGATTTATTTATTTTTACTTTAAATTTTCCAGGAAACGGAAAGAGCCTTCGGATTATTTCCCGGGCACCGGAAATTTAAAAAATATATGATTTTTTTTATTTTTAATTACTACCTTAAGATTTAAGATGAACAAAACTAGAAATATTAGATTTTAAAAATAATAAGTTTTACTTAATTATCAATCAATTAACAAAATAATAGGTACATTTTTTGTTGACCATACCACACGGCCACCCTTAATCAAAACAATGATCAAGGAAGACTGGGGTGGTATGTGTGCCTAAAATGTCCTTGAGTGGACATTCTCAAACAACAACATCCCCGGATGTCATGCTGTACATCATGAACATAATGTTGGACTCGTTCTTTTATTTTAAAATAGAGAATATACTTAAAAATAGTAAGATATGTCCAACGATATGATAAACATTGTTGCAGAAACAAAATGGGAAAAAGATCATCTCATTCCACCAAAGAGCACCATTTTAATCAAAATCGTTATAGCTAATTTCCAGACCATAATATATTTTTCCCCTTTTCGCCTTGAAGTAAACTTCCCTTAATTTTAGGGTTGGATGGATAGTTCCATAAACACCTCTGGGGAACATTTTTAAAAACCTATATACCAAGTTTTATCCCGACCACTAAAATTGTTTCGACTATAAGTCAAGACACACAAGGTCATATTCATGAAAATCACTTTTACATTTCATGAAATGTTGACAGTCATCAAAATCTTGAACTCGATTTTTTTTTTTTTTTTTAAGATCGCAATATTTGTCTCGTCAAGAGATCACTAGAAAATAAAAATGAATAAAATGAGATATTAAATACTATTTTGGAACATTCATAGAAAGAACAAATAACTGAACATTTAATTTACAAATAAGAAAAAAATGTATATATATATATAAAACACAACTTGTGAATGTGTGGAATGCCAGGCCTCCACCGTGGTTCGGATCCCACGTTAAACTGTAGGTCCTTCATTTCATCTCACAATCACCCTACTATTACACATTAGCGTAAGTGCATTTGACCGAACGGGTAGTAAGATATGGTGCTAACAATAATAAGAAAATGTGATGATGTAACTACTTTTAGTGCGCGACGCTAAAAGGTTGTGTGATTATTTCCATTACTCGTGACCTTGAGGAAATTCCCCTGACTGGACTTAACAGATGCGTGTGTCGCATTTTCCGACAAAGTTAAGCCTTTCTTCTAGAGACAAACTACTTAATGACTACCAATTAGAAGTTAGATTAATTAGTCACCAAACATTGGTCTCCAGAACTATACCAAGTTTGTTGAAAATTAAAAGGATTTAACAGAAGGAAAAAAAAAACCTACTTATCAATACTTAAACAAAGGGATAACACACTCTTTTGTTTAAAAAGCAGGAAAGCTGGAAAATCATAGGCCTATAGATAAAAAAGAAATTAGAAAAGCAGATGGATACTTCTACTCGAACTGGTAGGCACTGTCCTCATTTTGTCAGGTTTATTCTTGCGAGATTAGTTGAGGTTAAAATTCTGGTGGGGTATAGGCCCTACTGAGATAAAAAAAAATTCTTAAATAGCTTCCAAGCTCCCTTTATGAAAATTCAGGTACATTTTATATAAATTCTCCCTTTCATATGCCTAGTACATTGACGTAGTGGATAGTATCTATGTAAAGTCCAAATAAATACCATAGAAAGACGTGGTGGAAAAAAAAAAATCATACTTTAAAAGTAGACAACCATATATTTAACTGTAAATTAGACAAACAATTATATATTTCTTTGTAAAATTAGATAGACAACTATATTTTATCATAAAATCAGACAGACCAATATAATTGATTGTTAAACCAGACAGATGACTTTATCTTATCGTTGAAGAAGACGAAGAGGACTAACAAATCAACATTTTATAGTAAAAATATACCAATACAATCCATCACGCAGGTTTGATTCTCAGGGGGCAAAGCGGGCATTATTAATTAATACATTGATTATGGAGTCAATTATTAATATCGCTCGGTTCATCGCAGAACTCCTCAATAGACCATTTAATAGGTCAAGATTCGAGCACTAGAAGGGAAATAAACTAAACTGAAAATATAAATAGCCTACATTGTTTTAGCAGTGTAATTTAATTAATTAATTATTAGTTATTTCCATTTATTTATTATTAAATACACTAATATACCAACAAATTACATTTTCTTGATTGAAAACCACCAGACATTTTAGATAAAAATATAATTTTATTATTTTTAGCACCGCCTCTTAATACCGGTTATACACTTATGTACTAATTATGTTATTAGTTTTAGGGATTATAAAGGTTATTTAGATAGATAATTATCGTCATTGTAAGAAAAGTAACTAGCACCGTTTGATACTCATGGTCCACATCTATGGGCACGCGGACTAGACATCAGGTTCATCTAGTTTGAATTGCTGGTGATAGAGAGTTCGAATCCCAGCCGGGTTTACTAAGGTTTTTTTTTTCCTAAAGGGGTTTTTATACTCTTTCTTTTTACGAAATTATGGATACATTTCCTCTAAATTAAACCTTATTTATTCCTAACCCAATAGCATATTTGAATGTGTTTAGTACGAACGGTTTAAGACGCAATAGAAGACAAAGCTACCATACAACTATCACTTGCTTAACGCTCAGGGCACGGAAATTATTTCACGAATCTTTTGTTGCGTGCGAAGAAGATTAGTTTTTATGTCTACTGACAAAGAGTTAAAAGAAATAGGTGCTAGAGAGAATGCAAACACGTAACGTAACCACTGTTAATAATAGACCTAGCAACTTTTATTTTTAAAAAAACAAGGTTTTCCTATTTGATTCTAGTGTTGTGCGTCCTTGGGCGAAATTATCCAACTAAAATAAATTAAAACTACTTTTTTTTTATATATAATATTACAAATTGTCTTCTTAGAAAAAAAGAGGAAATCCTAGAAAACATTAGCACAGGATGGAGTCAAATGTTTATCATATCTTATTTAAAATTCTGTTGTTTTTTTTTAAATTTATTTATTTTGAAAATACTTAAATAATTAATTTGTTAATCTTTCCAAGGAAACTAATGTAAAAAGTGTTTCACCAATTTCGCGCAAATCCTATTCACACCGCGTAACAAAGCAAGCTGAACATTACAAAAACAACTAAAGTTGTTTCATGTTTGGTTTGAGAGACAAACCCTATCTTATCTTGTGTCATTAGCAAGGCTAAGTTGTTGATACCTTTCAGGCTAAAAGATTGGTACATTGTCGAGAGTGGTTAGACGTGGTTAGACGTGGTTGGTGAAGGATGGAACATGGAGAGACCGTGATGTAACCTACTCACTCTTCTGACCATTAGATCTACAGGATGTTCAAAAATTATCCTTACAACTTTTATCCAATTAGGCCTATTCTCAATGGCGGCTTGTAGCTAAAATTAGTGGAGGTGCTGCTCCAAAAAAAATTGTTAGCCTTTGTTTTAAAATGGCGTAAAAGAAAAAACTTTTTACTTACTTTAACTTAATTTATTACAATTCAAGATTGATCTATTCATTTAAAAATGAAATCTGTTATTTTATTAGCACCGCGTCTTACTACCCGTTCGGGTTATACGCATTTACGCTAATGTGTAATGATAGGGTGATTGTGAGATGAAATGAAGGACCTACAGTTTAAAGTGGAATCCGAACCACGGTGGAGGCCTGGCATTCCCCACATTCACAAGATGTCTTGTCAGAGGTGAAGGAAGGGTTTGTAAATCAGATAAATCTGTGCCGGAACCGAGGATTGAACCCCGGACCTCCAGCACAGAAGTCAGATACCTTACCCCTAGACCACCAGGTCACCTTGAAATCTGTTCTTCTTGTTTTAATTTGCGCAAAAAATTCAATAATTTTCTCCTTTATCTCTGGATGACAATTGAGGAAATTTTTCTCCATTTAAAGTACTGAAAGCGCATTTAGTCTTTCTGTTAAATAAAAGAACCGAAATAAAATGAATCAAATAGAATAGCTAGAAGTAGAATAATAATCTAATTCTACACTCTTCTACACTTTATCACATTCAAGAATATGGTACACGATTTTTAAGCACAACACACACTGAGTAAAAAAACTTCCTTCCACCATCACGCCAGAGCCGGCACTGTGAGAGCAACAGTGCTCTCTCTCTACCTGGCAGTCCCGCCTTCCTCCCCACCCCCTCCTATGTGCGCATGCGCACAACAGTCAAACACCACGTTGCTGGCACTGTGAAGAGCACAGTTCCATACAAAGATTTTTGTATCTTTTTCATAAATTGGGGAATGGCTACTGAAGTACTGACATTAAGCTTAAGGAATATATATTGTACTACAAAAATAAATAAAGAATTAAAGAAAAAAGGACTCACTATATTAAATGTTATCGATAATATCAAGTGGAAATAGGGGGTGCTGCAGTTCCGCAGTGCCTATACACGAGCCGCCACTGCCTATTCTTAACTAGCGGTTAAAACGCTAGAAACCACGCCTTTGAATGAAACCCTTGTTATCAAGTTAGAAAATAAGTTTTGATCTAGACCAGCGTTTTGACCTCACCCTCTGGAGGCGTTAAAACCACCTAGCGGTAGAAGCGCGAATCAAACTACACCAGGCGTTAACAAGCAGTTGTGCCTCAATGTCAGAACAATTCTTTAAGCAGGAATAATAAATACTCTTCCTCAAGATGGTGTCACGTTTTGCAATATTTTCATTCACTAAATCAAGTAGTTCATCAAATGAAACCAGACATTCTATAGTACAAAAATAACTTCTCTGGGTACATTCTGTGATTCATAAACATAATATGAAACTGTCCTGTTGAGAGACGGTTTGATAATTTGGGGTGAGCCCACCAACGTCTCTTTTGATGAGGTTTTTTTTCAACAAAATAATACAGCCGGCCTGTACAATGTCCATTTTTAAAGCATTCTGCACCAGTGAAAGCAACAACCGCCGTGTTTTAGCCGCTATTGTTCGCTACTTGTACAGTCGTCGATGTCGAAATGTCGCGTGTACAAGATAGAATAATGCAACCATTGCCTCATATCTATAGATGCATGTTTGTCGTTTTGAACACCTTACCAACATAGACAGCGCTCTTTTGTCAAAGAAATAGTTCCTCTTATCCTTGTGCATGTTGTCTTCTTTACCTTACCACTTTAGTGATAGAATGGTCTAAGGTGTCACTCTCGCAATATATTGGAACGCCGATGATGGGGAGATTGGGGTTCAAATCCTGCTTAGATGTATTGATAGGTTTTTTCTATATTGTTTCACACTATACCTCCACGAAAATTCTGTTACACTTAATCTAAATTGAGCCTCTTGATCCCTAGCACAATATAGTTTTGTGCATATGCTTATAATATTATTATTACTATTATTAGCACCGCGTCTTACTAACCGTTCGGGTTATACGCACTTAAGCTAATGTGTGATGGTAGGGTGATTGTGAGATGAAATGGAGGACCTACAGTTTAACGTGTGATCCGAACCACGGTGGAGGCCTGGCATTCCCCACATTCACAAGATGTAATTAATACACGTCTTGTCAGAGGTGAAGGAAGGGTTTGGCAATCAGATAAATCTGTGCCGGGACCGAGGATTGAACCCTGGACCCCAGCACATATGCCTATAACCCTAACGGGTAGTAGTAATACGCTGTGCTACAAAATATCTAGAAGCAGTGGTGCGTGTATCCTTGCCCCATTTGACAGTGTCGCCTGTTTTGGAAACGAAGCATAAGAAGACGTTCCATGATTAATTGTTGGGTGTGAATTATTCTCACACGGTATATTTCGCGCAAAAACTTGCGTGCTACCAACTGTGACCCTTACCCGTACCGATGAATATGCGGACAAAGGCGTTCATCTTGTCTCGACTGATTTGCCGGCTATGGAGAGGGAGGAGTTCGAATCTCGGACGGATGTAGTAAGTTGTTAGTTTTCCAATCGTCCATCCAAGAAAATGTGGGTATATATCCTCTAGCTTTTACCTTCCACCTCTCTATCTCATTAGTGTGAACATTCAGGCAGCCAGAATGGGTAGTAAGACGCGAAGGACGTAAGGTAAAAGGTGTGTTCTTTAATGATGGAGTGTTTCTGAAGGTCGAACACGCTAACCTGTGATACTTTTACAAATCATTAAAAAGAAGTTATCTTATTTATTGCGCTAGTTTGGACATTATATTCCCCCCCCCCCCTCGAAGGAAGTGATGTAGGCATAAAAGGAAAATTTTACCAATCGTATCCTTGCGTTAAAACTCGTGATTTAAAATAGGTGTATGAACTGTTACAGGTGTTACGTCCAGGGACGGATCCAGGGACGGATCCAGGGAGCAATTTGGGAAAGAGGATGGAACGCTTTACGGAGTCTGGGATTTATTATTTTTATTAATTCAACACTCAAAAGTTGAGTTTTATGTCATCATGGACCCTGGAAATAAGATAAAAGTCAGCCCTACAAGTCTACTCCCCCGCCCCGCTATAGATTCCTCAGCCACATCTTGAATAGACGCAAAGATGAAAAAGATCTATCGTATCGTGCTGGGAGCATGCACAAGATATGTATACTCCATTCACGGTTGGAATTACTCTCTGGAAGGTCTTTTTCCCTACCAATATCCTACTATATAATAGATCTCCGGTAGAGAAAAAGGCCTTTCATAAAACAATTCCTACGCTGAATAGACTTGAACATAGTGTGTGGTAAGGGGTATACATATCTCTGTCACATACCGGAAATGCGTACAAGACTTTTGTAGGAAGTTCCGTTATTTTTTAGCTGGACCTTCTCCTTTTACTGCTAACGAGACATTTTTTACTTTTACTTCTATGGTACTCAGGTATTCGTTGCCTGTAAATGATACTGTGAATCTTTTCACAATATATTCAAGAGCTTCATTAATATCTGAAGAGTAGAGTTTTATTATGGCCGCTCGAAGCGTTGGTAAGATATATTCACCAAGTACATCAGGAGGAAATTTTGATCGAAGATCCTCAGATAGATCGTCAAGTAAAGGAATATAGACGAAGATTTTGTAGTAAGCTTTGATAGATTCTTCTGCGTAGTTGCTTTGTTACCACAAATATGTGGTTTTCTAAACTCTACCTACAATTTCTGGTTCATGTCTTCTATATTAGTCTAAACATCGTGAAAGTTCAGTTTATCTTCAGCATCCAGAGTTCCTAGAATATTTGTGATTAGCTCAACTGCCCTGGCCAGCTCAAGTTTGTTTTCCTGTAGTAGAAGCTGCGTGGAAGTGTCAGAGATAAAATGCCACCGAGACAGAATAAAATACCTACTATAGACGGGCACCCACATAATGCAATAATTAATAAAATAACATTTTGACTTAGGGACTTTTTGGGTGGGAAATCTCAATTTCTCACGGGAAATGAACGGAAAACGTGAAAAAAATTATAAGTAATTTTCCACTTGAGCTTTTATTTATTTTTCAGATTTATAATTTTTATTATTATTATTATTGTTATTAGCACCGCGTCTTACTACCCGTTCGGGTTATACGCACTCACACTAATGTGTAATGGTAGGGTGATTGTGAGATGAAATGGAGGACCTACAGTTTAACGTGGGATCCGAACCACGGTGGAGGCCTGACATTCCCCACATTCACAAATAATTTTAATTAAAACTTATCCTTCCCATTCATTTTAATAGAAAATAAAAATAGTTTGTTGATAAAATCATAAGCTTAGGGTAATTTGATCCCTAATAGGGACAGTAAAATAGACAAAAACTTTTACAAGGTTACAATTTTAGTGGTCTGAAATTTAAATTTAAATTTTGCAATCTTGTAGATTTTTTTTTTTTTTTTTTACAAAAATTGTATTTTAATTTACTTTTAAATTGTAAGTCTTCCTAATAAACCTAAATGATATTTTGTCTAACAAGTGTTGCGTAAGTTCCTGATGTAAGGTAGAATAAAAACCTAGTTGAGCGCTTGGCGTGTAGCCTGCAAATCCTCCAGTGAGTGTAAATACTAGAGAGGGGAGGGGGTAGCTTACGGACAAAGTATTCAAACTGAACGATTCTTTCAACTGAATTAGCTAAAATGGTTCACCTTGCCGCAGTGAAATATTTTAAAGATGATGAGACAATGAACCGTCGTTATTATTTGGCTACTCTTGGTCTCAGAATCTGAGTGGCAAAAATTAATTCCGGCCAAGATTCTCCCTTGAGACAATCTACAGTGTCAGGCTTGTTTTGGTGAATAAATTGAATCTATCTTCTAAATATATTAATAAACGAAGAGTTTTTTTTTATCTTTCTTAGCAGTGTGCGATATCTACCGCATGCAGAGCTTTAACATTTTACAAATTGTTAACCTCTCTGCACCAACGTTTACACCTCTTAACAAGAATTTAAAATTTTTACTATATTTTTTTTAATTACCTAATTAAAAACATTCCGGGCCATGCCAGGTACTTCAGACATTTGTTTGATATTTCCCTTGTTCAGCAAAGAAACCTTTGGCAGAAATTATATAATTATATCACTACTCATTAGTATGGGTGAACTGCACTGATACTAAATTGAACTAAATTGAACTGCATGCTGTATTCCTTGAACTCCTGAACTATACAAACTCTGGGTCACAAACCACTGAGCTATTGGCCTAGATAAATGAACTGCTTAGTTCCATCTCCATTGCGAACCTCACTAATTTCAGTTTCTCTCTCTTAAAAAACGAAGCAAGACTGGCTAATCACAACCTCAATTAGTATATTATATCTCTCTCGCACATTGGGTTCTTCATGACCTTGACATTTCAAACTTTAAAAAAGCATACAGGTTGGTTTTTTTATTCAATAGTCGGAAATTTAATGACACAATTCTTGTTCATGTGTTATACTGACGGGAGGTAACGCAGATTTGTTTTGTTTATAATATCCAATTTTATAACAATTTAAGTTTAAGAATTTGTTATCAATGTATGTCAGTTTTTGTCTTGTTTTATCAGCAATATCTTCTATATATAATTTGATCAATGATATCAAGAAAGTGTTCCTACACAAATCATGACTTAAATGATACAAATGTACAAAACACATAGTATTTATTATCTATTGCATAAGTATTGATCATCAAACATGACCCACTTCTTTGGCTGTATGGTGGTGTAGAGTATGACGTCACACTACCACCACCGCGCAGTCTTGAACCCTGGACCCGCCGTGGGAGGCGCTAGAGGGCAGGTCACGCTGTTTTACTCTCTGGCTTACGTGCGGTGGGACCACAGTTCAACTCCAAACACTTATTACACTTTAACTTTCATTGTGTTAGTCGAACATCATAAGTGCTTGTTTGCACTCGATATCAATAATGGTATCGAGCATTGTTCTTTATCTAGATCAGCTCTGATTGTAACATAACAGAAACCAGCGTGCCCAAGTGACTAAGTGGCTAAAAGGATGTCATCAACACCCACTACCAAACAAGAGGGTTTAATGAACAAAAAAGAAACAGCATTATGGTTTCAGAAGGTACTGTACATTACAGCCGCCGCAAAGGACTCCGACGAATGTTTAGCTATGGAGTAATGTCCTGCAAACGGTGGGCTCTTGCTTCTGTTGACAACGAATTCTGACCGAAGTTGCCCTTGTAAACACCCTTCGCTGCACCCTTATATCCTGGAGAGGACCTAATATCAGTCAGGGACGTTAAGATCAGATCAATTCCTCTAATAGTGGGTACACTGCACACCGTTGGACTGCGCTCGGTTAGAACACGGATCACGAATCTCTGGACCAACAGGTGTCCACAAGGATCCCCTTAAAGGATTAGAAGAAGGAGGTAGCAGACAAGGAACACCAACCGGAGATTGGTGAATAAAAATAAATGGCCAGACTTTTTTAGCGAACTGTGCCGGTGTTAATTGAGATAGATGACATAATATGATGAGATACAAAGTACGGCATAATGATACGTAGCCTTTTAAGACTAAACAATCTCCCAGATGACGAATAGTGATGTTTATGTAATAATAAATATGTGAATTGCATATAGTTTAGTGGTTGAAGTATAATACTTAGTTAGAAAATTGAAAAATATGGTAATTTAAAAGTCTTACGAAACCACGTTAGGTATTATTTTAAACATGATCATGTATAGACTCAAAGATGGGTGAAAAATTGACGCTTGTAAGAAGGCAACATGGACTCCCTTTGTTATCTTGCTAAAAGTTTGTTAACAATGGGATAAATAGCCTTTTGAGTTAATTTATTTTCAATAAGGAATATCTGTACACGGGTTTCTGGTTTGTGGGGTAGCCAGGTCGAAACGAATAAACAAACCTTCGATATGCTCTTCGCTAATGGTGGAGTTATGATAAATCAGCAGCTGCGTGCCTAAATTGTACGTTTGTTGTTGATTACCCAGCGGGTCCACTATTGTAATACCTTTAATAATTAGTAATTTCATCAAAAAGTCGATATTAATATCACCACACTAAATTAAAATTCCCTTTTTACTCTAAACAAACAATTAATAAAAGAAAGTATTCTGCCACAACAATGGTATAATCAATATATCTAATTAATGCTAGCAACTCCATATTTTTGCAATCTCTACTTTCCACAGCTTCACAGCAAAGTTTGTTGTTGTTGTTGTTGTTGTTGACTTCTGTTTATTGATGAGTGTCTCCTCCAAATACTAGCCATGCTTGAAGTCCTGCGAAACAAAGCATCATTGGACAAAGGGATAGAATTCAGCGGATTCTATAAACATTCTCAGCTCTTTTCAACTCGTGTAACTGACAACAATGGTCAAAGCTACTCGTCAATAAATACGCTAAAGAGAAATAGAAAGTGATTGTGTGTATGCACTCAAACTTTTGTCGATAGCTTGTTTACTTTGGAGAAAAAGTACATTACTACGAATATTTATAAAACAGGCATATAAGGACACATATAAAGCCTTAAGTGCACCACCATTTCCCCTAGTCTCCAACTAAGTGACACGGTGAAAATAAGATACAAGAAGAGCTTATATGCCACGGATAGTGGGTTTCATCTTGCATCTTCCTCTTTTCTCTCTCTCTCTCTCTCTCTCTCTCTCTCCAGCTGCCACCCATCATCATCATCCTGCATCCCTCTTCCACCAACATCCTCACTACAACCAGACCTCTCCCCAGTTGTCAACCCTCGTCACTTGACCTGTTACAACTCGTTATCATTGGCTCACCAGCGAACTCCTTATCTATTATTCTCTTCTGAGGAATATGGGGAAATCATTTGACAGATTATCATGCTCCAATTTCAAAGAAAATTTACAATATTTTACACAAAAGGTAAAATTGATAGACAACAGTTGTTTATCCTTCATTAGTTTTGATTCAAAAATGTCAACATCCTTCATCACTGATGTTTATACTTAAGCATAAGCTATTTCAAACCCAAAGGGAAATTTCCAAACGATGGTTATTAATAGCTTTCCTCAACGATTTCAAACATTACTGCAGTACAGTCCATAAAAATTAAACTGAAAAACTTAACATCTTTGCGAACTAACGCAACACCCGAACCCGTGACGCTAATTTCACTAAAAGTGGTATTGAAACTCCTTTTCACCTCCTCATCGATGTCTTACCCCAACACCACAACGCAATATTGTCCACACAATCCTTCCTATTCCTCATCGTCCACGATATTAAGGTTTTTCCATTCCTATTCTAGGCAAATTCTGGTACCTTCCAACCATCTATTACACCTAAACCTACTCAGCCGATTCAACACCATAATCAAACTCATAATGGTAAAATTCCTTTCTCCTACGCCACCCTTTCCCACCCACCCTTCCAACGCACCTTTCTTCTGATTACCACCAACCTCTCCACACCCAGAACCCATAACGGTGGATTACCATCTTATACATCCTCCCAACCCACTACCCTGACAAAGTTTGACTCTTGCATATCATTCCCTCTGCCTAGTTGAAGATACCCTGTCAGCTGGATAAGGAAAAGGGTCCACAGCAACCTGACGTTTTAAATCGTCATAAACATTATGGCTTTTAGGACTACGTTGTAAGTCCCCTCTTGGAAACTCGATGAGGTCATAAACCCGACAGTTTTATCATAATAGCCACGATGTCTACTATTCAAGTCATAAACCTCGCAATCTTCATAAACATGTCAGCTTCGAATAAGGCCCTTTGATCTCCCACGAACCTATAAACATGTATAGCTTTCAGGTATGACACCAAGTATACTCATTTTAAAAGATGCTGTAGATGGCTTGCACTCATTCAAGTATTTACCCGTCATCTTGGAGGAAGAATGGTCTAGCCTCAAGTATATAATTTAATCAATATTCGCTTGGAGTAGGAAACCTTTTATTATGTTAAGGAATTTATGTACTAAAGATGCCCCGCGATTGGGCGCCAATTATGATGATTGAGATTTTATATTGATATTTTACCCGCGAAACAGCGCCAATTATGTTGATACGGGGTTATATATTGATGATGCGGATGATACCGGATTTTATGATAATGACGCATACATGCGTTACTAAGCACTCATCACACGGTTATGTGATCTGATTGTTTATGATTTTTATACTTATGAAATAAGTAAGACCTTTAAAATTGCACATGATTTATTTAGATTATTGCACCTTTGGTGCTGAAGATTTGATATTAATAATACTGTTTTTCTTAATTTTTCGGACTTTTTTATACGATATTACATGTTCCGTGTACGGTTATATTACTCTGTAGATACGCATAAACGGCTTATATATGACCTACCTCTTGCTTCATGAGTTGAACTATGCACGAACCAAAGACCTCTAATTTACATGTTCATAACATTATATTTGTGTGATATGCGGAAATTTCTTGTCATCGCATCTTACTACTCGTTTGGGCTGTATGCATACAAATTAATTACGCTAATGTGTTTGGAATGAGTAAGTTATGATTTATAATAAATGTAACCACGTTTGCGTGTTCACCTTACCAGTATTTAAAGCCTAGCCTCCCCCGTCATCGCCAATCTACATTAAATAATCTTGACATTTATACCACGTGACCACCAGCCCAAATAAAACTTCTATTTAAGTGCATATTTTCTAACTAAAAATTGATTAGAATAATTTAGATTACTAAGTTCTAGCTTTGGATATGGAAACACATCTATAAGTATTTAAGTAAGAAGACATTTCCACTACCGTGAATAATCCAAGTTCTTGGCTTATACCTTATGAGATACAAAATACATGTATTTATATTTTGAGTACTTTAGTAATATATCAAGCTTAAATTTACGTTTGTATTTTTTAAGCAAAAGGTGTATTTAGAAATTGACTTTGCTATTATTCGAAGAAGAAAGAGAGTAATGTGTTTATTTCCGTGTTGAGGCGGCCATTCTATGTTAGTCCGTGTGTTACTCATAAATCTCTCACCTATGTTGTAACCAAGATATGATATTCAAAGATCAATGCCGTTTAGAATATAAATCAATAAAAATTAAACGTATTCAGTTTGTTAAAAACTTATTTTATTGTATTAAATTGATTTTATAATATGTACCTAATATGGCTGTGCCATGGAACTAGTTAATCAAGTTTAAAATGTAATGTAATAAAATTTCCTTCGACTCCTTACGTGGGCATAGGCCCTTGTAAAGATCAACATTCAAGTCCAATCTCTGCCACAATTTTGAGCGTGTCCCATGAGTTTACAAGTGTTTTGCCTTCTTCGTCGATGGTCCCTCGTCAAGTCATACTTGGTCTGCCCTGAAGTTAGCGTCTTTCAGGTTTCTAGTTCAAAGCTGGTCCTGAAATGCTATACAGATCCCTCCGAAGAGTTTGGCCAAGCCCTCGCCACTCACGTTGTTTGATATCAAGTTGTATGGGCTTCTGGTTGATTATATACCACAGCTCTTCATTTGACGTTTGGCGTTTGGCCAACAAAGGCTCAAGATTTTCACTTAAAATATTTTTTAGGCATCAGTCTCTGGGTTAGTCGTCTAATTGTTTTTTTAATGATCCACCCGCCTCGGTGGCGTAGTTGGCTAACGTGCTAGTTTCGTGTTGAGCTCGACTGCTGAGGACGGGGAGATCGAGGTTCGAATCTCGGTCGGGTGAACTGGGTGTGGTTTTTCCTAAATGGTTTTTCACTCTCCCTCCACGCAAATGCGGGTTCACTTGCTCTAATTCAACCTTCCCAATTCCTAATCCATTGGCGTAGTTAGTACTTAAAGTGTATAACCCGAACGGGTAGTAAGACATGTTGCTAATTCTTAATAGTAAAAATGTTAATGATCCGCAGAGAAAAACCAATTTCATATTGTTCTGAAAAATTATCAGATTGGTCTTTATTTTTATTTCTCTTGATTAAAAGGGGGAGATAAAATATAATACATTGCCAGCCGCTTCCCTCACGCGGATAGTTAAGACCGTATCCTCTTGTTTCAAGTGTCCTCTTGTTTCTAGGGTTTGGCCGGAAGCTGGAGTTTGTGTTCTGTATCCTGCTGATGTCCATCACAGGGATCGCCCAAGCCCTGTCCTCCAACTACCTCACGTTCCAAGTGTTTGTGTTCTGTATCCTAGTGTTTCAAGTGTCCTCTTGTTTCTAGGTTCGGCCGGAAGCTAGTGTTTGTGTTCTGTTCCTAGTGTTTCAAGTGTCCTCTTGTTTCTAGGTTTGGCCGGAAGCTAGTGTTTGTGTTCTGTATCCTGCTGATGTCCATCACAGGGATCGCCCAAGCCCTGTCCTCCAACTACCTCACGTTCCAAGTGTTTGTGTTCATCAACGCCCTGGGCACAGCCGGAGTGTTTCCCTAGCCTTCATCATTGGTAAGTTGCTTGTCCCTTACAGTACCAAGGTTTCCCTAAGATTTAATAATATTTTAATGAACAGATATCAGATAAACTATTTCGTTGTGAGAAAACTACTAAGCTACTTTATTTCTGTCTTTCCTCAATTTGGCAAGGACCTATTTATCAAGATATTACTTTCCCATTAAATTGTATAGCTTTGAGGACGTGGTGGCGGTAAAAAAAAACAGATACCCCCTTTGAATAACCAAGGGAATAAAGGAAAACTCTGGTCTTATATAAACTTAACTCAACTTTTGATCTCATGGGTTACCATGTGACTCCTTCTTGAATATAAATATAAACGTTGGCTGGATAGGGTTTTTTGGGCATAGATGGGTGTGAATAATAGAATGATATGGCTCTAACCCAAAGTCACCAATGTTCGCAAGAGACATCGAATACGGAAGCTCGTTGTAAACTATTACTTTGTTCAGTGGAAGGTGCTTTTTATTTGAGTATAATGGTCAAACTTCCAGCCAGTCTGGAACATCAGTTTCAGAAAACTGAAAACAAAAACGAAAAGTGGCCTGTGCTCTAATAACATGCAAAGCCTATAAACCGAACGGATAGTAGGACTTGGTGCAAAAAAAAAAAAGTGTTATTGTATAGCTATGATGATAATATATATCGAACGTGACAGCAGAGGATTGCATTACTTGACATATGAAGGCCTTTGCTGTAACTATAAGCATTCGCTGTGATTTGTCATAAATAAAAATATGACATGTCGATAAAATCCGGCCCCCAAGACTCATCAGGATCAACCGTTTATCTTTGAGACGAGTGTCTTGGCAATGTTCCCACGGGAATATGGGATTACGGCCTGGAGATGACGTAGAGGTGCTTTGAGCTGCTTTGCACGGGATGGATTGATACTGCTTTGAATTACATAACTACTGTATTTTTTACAAAGCTATATTCTTGTAGGAGGAGTGGCGCCACCAAAGTAATCTCTGTGTTCGTGTGTGTGTATGTGTGTGTATATGTATATATATCAAACATTGTTGATGGAAATATTAAGCTTTATCCGTACATGCTCAAATTTTTTTTCAGGCCAAATATAACAAAAAATATATTTTCTATTAGACAGATAATTTTTACTCTACTTGTGTGAAACTCAAGTCAAAAAACCTGAATTTTAATGTTTCAATCATAATGTGGTATTATAAGTCAGCATGGTTTGCCAACATATAGGTTAGTTTCCTCACATATATGGTCTAACATTTTGCAGTCAAAGAAGAGTCTAGAATATTCTACTGGTGGTGTATCCACATCCAAAAGGCCTGGCGTTATTATGAAAGGGTTTGCATCTTCACTATTATCACAGTCATTTTCATCACTTGTTTTAAGATAACTAAGCTCACTGTCTTTTATATTTGACAAAATATCCTGCACCCTTGCCATCGTTTTATTGGTAGCCATGTTGTTTACTTACTATGGAAAAGTTAAGTCTCATATTTTCATTCCAGTCGCCTGCTGCCATCTACAAAATATTCTGTAACAAAGAAAAACGAATGATAGAGAAATGTTATGTTTTTGACACATAAAGCATACTAATTTTCGGTGGAATATATCGTAAATGACACAGGAAGGGTTAAACAACAAAATATCCAACCCAACTATCTCCCTGCTAGACAGGATTTCCCTTGTGGAGAAACGATGATATTTCAGGCAACAATTTGACCTCGGCTCATCATAGAGCTATTCACTATTCAAACCAAATAAAACATCTACCTCCTGGATAAGTGTTAAAAAAAGACACTAGCCCTTACGATACAGTTAAATACTAATCCCTGATTCATTATGCACTGGCTGCTCATTGATTCAAAAAAATATTATTTGTATGGTAAACCCCTCTTGAAAGTATTATTGATAATATATTTTTACTCATCCTCAATAACTGGGCTAGTATTTAATTTGAGTCTTATGAATTTAATATCACCTACAACCTAAAGTATATTTTTAAAATAGTTTAGATTGCTTTGAGATAAGTCATTATTAAAAAAAATGGCTCCCTGTTGGAGGACTTCACCACAAACCACCATAGTTAATCTCCCCTTCCCCAGACAAACTTCTGGGTATATCCCTGAAATAAACTAGGCTAAGTATCATTACTTTCAACATTATTTTAATCACCTTTTGAAATTTCAATTTACATATGGCACGGTTAAAGTTCTAACTTGGATAAATCAATATTATCCAGATAATGTTGAAATTATCCAAAATACGTGGATAATGTTAAATGAGAGGCGATTAAATAATGTTTTTCGAAGTTTATCTGGTTAATATTGACATTAACCACCCGCACTTGATTAGTGTCAAAATTTTAGGATTGAGGCTAGGTTAGTTAAGTCAAGTTAGGCTAGGCTAGGTTAAATTAGGTGATTTTAGGCTGTGTTTGTGTAGTTTAGGACAGTGGCAAAGAAAGAAATCAAAACGAGGCATTTTTAATGTTAATGCATTGCTATGATTCGATTTCAGAGATTAAAATGACGTTCTAAAATATAATCCGTGTTCACATATGCTTAGTTTTACAAATAGTATTCAATGTTATCCAAGTCTTGCTGGCTAATATCGACATTATCCAAATTTCGCACACTACCCGTAACATATACGCAAGAAAGGAACCTTGATTGGCCAAGTTGTTGTGTTATCTCACTGACCAGGCTCTAAGTATTCATTCTAACTAATTTAGTAGGGAGAAGGTTTGAATGTATAGGAAATGTTATCACGTTTGCGTGGAACGATACTGGGAAACCGCTTCGGAAATATCACCCGCAATACATCCGTACAGAATTCGAATTGATTCTGATCTCCTCGTCACCTGCAAACCAGGTCATACGAGGTGGACGTCTTAACCCGCGTCCCCACCAATGTGGGTGGTAATCCAATAAATGCTTTAAAAGTAGCTCTAACTTTTTCCAATCGGGAACTTGTACATGAATGATAGCTTTTGGTTTATTCACCCCCTCTACCGCAAGCTAAGTTCCAGGCACGCTACTGATTGCAAGGGTGGCCTGGCGGTCTAGGGGTAAGGTGTCAGACTTCTGTGCTGGGGGTCCGGGGTTCAATCCTCGGGTCCCGGCACAGATTTATCTGATTACCAAACCCTTCCTTCACCTCTGAGAAGACGTGTATTAATCACAACTTGTGAATGTGTGGAATGCCAGGCCTCCACTGTGGTTCGAATCCCACGTTAAACTGTAGGTCCTCCATTTCATCTCACAATCACCCTACCAATACACATTAGCATAGGTGAATATAGCCCGAACGGGTGGTAAGACGCTGTGATAATAATAATAATAATAATAATAATAATAATAATAATAATATCTTTATCCTGAGCTTATTAGAGTTTATTTCCTCTTTGTAAAATGCCCGCCCGTCTGCTGTAACATACGCGGACACGAGGTCTATTTGTGGCAGGATTTGGCCGGCGGTCAAAAAAACAACACACACACGCACGCATTGAAGCAGAGCGGCCTAGAGCAAAGGTTCTTAACCTTTTGTTTACCACGGAACCTCTTTAAATATATTTTGTTGCTGTGGACCACCAAGACCTAACCCAAGCTTTAAAACCTTAAAGTTAAACAAATATTTATTTAAAGTTTATCATGAAGGTTCTTCAAATTCGTAGGGAAGAGAGGAATAAGTTAATCTTTTAATGCACACACTCACTATATTAATTTTATTGGAATTGCAAATTTAAAATAATAATAATAACAGTCTTTAATTCTTGCTGGAGGAATTGAAATTACAAGCACATTTCTTCAATCCTTCGTGCATCCCCGGTGAGGACATCGTGGCCCCTCGGGGTCCGCATACCACTGGTTAACCACCACTGTCCTAAAAATTGTCAGACAGTCTAACAGTAGGAAGAACACTTTTGAAAATACAAACTTTTTTCCTGTGGTCAACATTAATTAACCCGCCTCGGTGGCGTAGTTGGCTAACGCACTGGTTTCGTGTTAAGCTAGACTGCCAAGGACGGGGAGATTGAGGTTCGAATCTCAATCGGGTGAATTGGGGAGAGAGGGGGGTAGTTCCTAAATGTTTTCCCCCCTCCCTCAACACAAATGTGGGTTCACTTTCTCTCAATTCGACCTTCCCAATTCTTAGTACAATAGCGTAATTAGTACTTAAGTGTATAACCCAAACAGGTAGTAAGACATGGTGCTAAATAAATAAATAGATTAACATTTTAATATTATCAATTATAAATAGTGAAACTCTCAATTAACACATCACTCCCGTGCTGTACTGGATTGCTGATGACGGGTAGATCGGGCTTCGGATCTCGGTCAGGTGTACTGAGGGCTCTTTTTTCTAAATGGTTTTCCACTCTCCACGCAAATGCGGGTACATCTCAGATAAAGTTGTATAACTTCGTCATCCCTACTTCATAAGCATAAAACCTCCTTTACCTAACTGATCAAACAGAAGGCTCAAATAGTGAGAGAAAAAAAAATCATTAACACAATCAGAGCGAGTCGTTTGAGTGAATTTGTTCCAATTGTCTGAGTACAGACACCTGTAACTCAGAGCACGCAATTCATCTGGTTGCGAAAATAGTTATTATACGGCCGTCCTCATTTTATAAATATATAAATTCCAAAACGAATAAAGAATAAATAAACAAATATGCAAACAAATAAATATCCTAAGGGTATTCTAAAAACGTAAACTCAACTATCTATAACATTAAGAAAAAATCCAAGAAATCAGTTTCTACGAGTTGGGACGGTTGTGGCTGAATCTGGTGAAAATGGGATTCCCCATGAAAACCAAGAAATCAGTTTCTACGAGTTGGGACGGTTGTGGCTGAATCTGGTGAAAATGGGATTCCCCATGAAAACCAAGAAATCAGTTTCTACGAGTTGGGACGGTTGTGGCTGAATCTGGTGAAAATGGGATTGCCCATGAAAACCAAGAAATCAGTTTCTACGAGTTGGGACGGTTGTGGCTGATCAGAGTTGAGGTGAAGGCACTCCCTGCTCGCACAAAGCCTGACACGATCCAGGAGAATCTGGTGAAAATGGGATTCCCCATGAAAACCAAGAAAATCAGTTTCTATGAGAGTAGAATACATTATCGTGTATGAGAACAGGTAGGGGGAAAGTGTAAGTGTGTGTGTGTATCCCCCCACTCCTCCCCCCTTTCCCTCCCCTCCCGCGCCGTAGTCTCGCGTGTTCCAGGGATTCCCCCCTCCCCCCCCCCCGATGATCCAGAGGAGACGGTGGTCTCGGGGGACGGGTTGTATGATTGGTTCAGGAAGTCCTCCCTCCCCTCACCCCTTTACCTCCCGTCTCGCGTGTTCCCCGCGGCGTAGATTCGCGGGATGTAGGAGAAGGAGGTGTGACATTAGAGAAAAGGCTTACACGATTGGTCGAGAAAAAGAATCTCGTTATAAGTTTCCCACGAACTAAAAAGGGTTAACCTTTAATCCGGGCTTCTCTAAACTCGAGTTGAGAAAAAGGTCCTTCTTTCCGGTGGTGACAAATGAAGAATGTTTTCCTGCCAGCTTAGTCCTCACTTGCTCTTTCCCTACTCGGCTGGCGACACTTGAAAAATGTTTTCCTGTGAATTAGTTGGGGTGGCTCAGCTCCCCTAACAGTGAGAGCGCTTTAACTCAGGAAGTTAACATCTGCGTGGGTCTCAGATTCATTTTGGAAGGAAATGGTCTGTGAGAATTTTACAAGAGGGGAGACTTCTCACGCAGTAAAGAGGGCGGAGTCAAACTCTTTTTTCGCGCCGCCTCCTGAAGAGGGGGAGTAGTTTATTTCTATATATTGAGTTACCCCTTTAAGTAGAATCCATTATCTTTTAAATCTTTATATTCTAAACAACATCATCAAAATGTCTAGTGAATATTCAGCTGCGCTTTTGTCAGCAATCGGTTCGAGTGAAATAGTATCAAGGAAGCTGACAGATTTAGAGATAGGTCATGGTTATTATATCACTAATATAAAAGGCGTGACAACAAGATATGGACGCAGAGTTCTCACCTTGTTGGAGAACAAATATAACGTATGGTTACCGGCCCGATTTTCCCTGCTTACCGACGATCAGCTGAAGGAGCTCTCCAAAGCAGATCTGCTCTTGGTCTACCAGGGAATTTCCAAAAAACAGCAAGACGGCGCTGATAAACTTCGAAGGTATGTTTATTACAATCTAATCAATCGAAATATGTTTGTACAGTGTATGGGGTTTTTTTTCAACTCTCCCTCTAGGCAAATGTGGGTTCTTTTTCTCAAAAAAAAACCCTTCCTTCAGGTTATCTTGTGAATGTCAGACCTCCACCGTGGTTCGGATCCCACGTTAAACTGGGGAATCCTTCATTTCATCTTGCCATTAATCGAAAGATGTATTTTTTCCGACTCTACGCAAATGTGGGGTTCTTTTTTCTCAAAAAAACCCTTCCTTCAGGTTATCTTGTGATTGTCAGACCACCACCATGGTTCGGATCCCACGTTAAACTGTAGGTCCTTCATTTCATCTTGCCATTAATCGAAAGATGTATTTTTTCCGACTCTACGCAAATGTGGGGTTCTTTTTCTCGAAAAACCCTTCTTTCAGGTTATCTTGTGATTGTCAGACCACCACCATGGTTCGGATTCCTCGTTAAACTGGGGAATCCTTCATTTCATCTTATCATTAATCGAAAGATGTATTTTTTCCAACTCTACGCAAATGGGGGTTCTTTTTCTCAAAAAACCCTTCCTTCAGGTTATCTTGTGAATGTCAGACCTTCACCATGGTTCGGATTCCACGTTAAACTGTAGGTCCTTCATTTCATCTTGTCATTAATCGAAAGATGTATTTTTTTTTCCAACTCTACGCAAATGTGGGTTCTTTTCCTCAAAAAACCCTTCCTTCAGGTTATCTTGTGATTGTCAGACCACCACCATGGTTCGGATTCCTCGTTAAACTGGGGAATCCTTCATTTCATCTTATCATTAATCGAAAGATGTATTTTTTTTTCCAACTCTACGCAAATGTGGGTTCTTTTCCTCAAAAAACCCTTCTTTCAGGTTATCTTGTGAATGTCAGACCTCCACCATGGTTCGGATTCCTCGTTAAACTGTAGGTCCTTCTTTTCATCTTGTCATTAATCGAAAGATGTATTTTTTTCCAACTCTACGCAAATGTGAGTTCTTTTTTCTCAAAAAAACCCTTCCTTCAGGTTATCTTGTGATTGTCAGACCTCCACCATGGTTCGGATCCCACGTTAAACTGTAGGTCCTTCATTTCATCTTGCCATTAATCGAAAGATGTATTTTTTCCGACTCTACGCAAATGTGGGGTTCTTTTTTCTCAAAAAAAACCCTTCCTTCAGGTTATCTTGTGATTGTCAGACCACCACCATGGTTCGGATCCCACGTTAAACTGTAGGTCCTTCATTTCATCTTGCCATTAATCGAAAGATGTATTTTTTCCGACTCTACGCAAATGTGGGGTTCTTTTTCTCGAAAAACCCTTCTTTCAGGTTATCTTGTGATTGTCAGAGCACCACCATGGTTCGGATCCCACGTTAAACTGTAGGTCCTTCATTTCATCTTGTCATTAATCGAAAGATGTATTTTTTTTTCCAACTCTACGCAAATGTGGGTTCTTTTTCTCAAAAAAACCCCTTCCTTCAGGTTATCTTGTGATTGTCAGACCACCACCATGGTTCGGATCCCACGTTAAACTGGGGAATCCTTCATTTCATCTTGCCATTAATCGAAAGATGTATTTTTTTTTCCGACTCTACGCAAATGTGGGGTTCTTTTTCTCGAAAAACCCTTCTTTCAGGTTATCTTGTGAATGTCAGACCTCCACCATGGTTCGGATTCCTCGTTAAACTGTAGGTCCTTCTTTTCATCTTGTCATTAATCGAAAGATGTATTTTTTTTTCCAACTCTACGCAAATGTGGGTTCTTTTTCTCAAAAAAACCCTTCCTTCAGGTTATCTTGTGAATGCCATGCCTCCACCATGGTTCGGATTCCACGTTAAACTGTAGGTCCTTCATTTCATCTTGCCATTAATCGAAAGATGTATTTTTTCCAACTCTACGCAAATGTGGGTTCTTTTTCTCGAAAAAACCCTTCTTTCAGGTTATCTTGTGAATGTCAGACCTCCACCATGGTTCGGATCCCACGTTAAACTGGGGAATCCTTCATTTCATCTTGTCATTAATCGAAAGATGTATTTTTTTTCCAACTCTACGCAAATGGGGGTTCTTTTTCTCAAAAAACCCTTCCTTCAGGTTATCTTGTGAATGTCAGACCTTCACCATGGTTCGGATTCCACGTTAAACTGTAGGTCCTTCATTTCATCTTGCCATTAATCGAAAGATGTATTTTTTTTCCAACTCTACGCAAATGTGGGTTCTTTTTCTCAAAAAAACCCCTTCCTTCAGGTTATCTTGTGATTGTCAGAGCACCACCATGGTTCGGATCCCACGTTAAACTGTAGGTCCTTCATTTCATCTTGTCATTAATCGAAAGATGTATTTTTTTTTCCAACTCTACGCAAATGTGGGTTCTTTTTCTCAAAAAAACCCCTTCCTTCAGGTTATCTTGTGATTGTCAGACCACCACCATGGTTCGGATCCCACGTTAAACTGGGGAATCCTTCATTTCATCTTGCCATTAATCGAAAGATGTATTTTTTTCCAACTCTACGCAAATGTGGGGTTCTTTTTCTCGAAAAACCCTTCTTTCAGGTTATCTTGTGAATGTCAGACCTCCACCATGGTTCGGATTCCTCGTTAAACTGTAGGTCCTTCATTTCATCTTGTCATTAATCGAAAGATGTATTTTTTTTTCCAACTCTACGCAAATGTGGGTTCTTTTTCTCAAAAAAACCCTTCCTTCAGGTTATCTTGTGAATGCCAGGCCTCCACCATGGTTCGGATTCCACGTTAAACTGTAGGTCCTTCATTTCATCTCACCATTACACATTAGCGTATAAACCGAACGGGTGGTAAGATAATACATAATAGTCTACGCTTCCTCATTGATTCGTTCAAATCTCAGTCATGCTGAATGATGATGCTAAAACATTATCAATGTTAGCTTTAAATAACCCATATGATAAAAACAATAATAGTAAATGCAAGTATTCAATTGTTTTGTGACGAAACAAGACAAAAAAACTTGAGATTGCCTTTAAGCTTAGATATTGTGATAAGCATTCAAGCCATGCAAGTAGTAGGAATAGAGTTTCACAGGCGTTGCTGCAAGTAGAAAGCAAATTTGAAAGATTACCTTAAAAGTTTTTAGCATTAAGTTGTGCTAAAGTGTTATATATAAATTGCGTACGGTAGAGAGTTAAGTTCTAATGTATAATCCTCTAACAAACTTTACTTCGAACCCTAATCTTACTGTCTACATCAGGACAATCGAATGTATTTTCGAGTCATACATTTAATATGATTTTAGTTAATCTAATTAGAGGTATTCAGTTCCTAGCATCACGTCTTACTGCCCGTTCGAGTTATACGCTAATATTTTTAGATATAAGAAGTGTACTCGCTTTTGCATGAAGTAGAATCGTAAACCTTTTTTTGAGAAAATCACACCTCAGTACACGCGACCTAGATTCGAACCTTGATCCTTCTCACTCTTACTCTACGTAAATGCAGGCTCACTTCCTCTACACACAGACGATTCAGACCTGAATTAAACATGCATTAGCTTCAATGTTTGTATATCATGGCTTCATGAACGGTTGACTAGACGTCCCTGTTTTGTTTTTATTGCTGTCTCAGAGCCGCTCGAAGAGATCATAGAGCAAGTTGACCCGAAATGAAGAAGATAATACTGAGAGGAGAGTAGGGCCTTTTTAGAGCATAGTGCACCCGAAAATGACAGAACCACCGGCAAAACGTTTGCGTTTATCACCCCCTATAATTGTATCTCGGCAAACTAATGGGAATAGGGTGTACACTCTCACAGATCTAGACACAAATGAACAACTCTTAATTAGATACTTAAAACATGACGTTGCACTTAGTAAGGGTAAGTTGTATTACGCATACATTGAACATATACCCGGCCAGATTAAGACCTCGAGTCTACTGATATCAGACCATGACAATATAGACGTACAGATCCAAAGACTTTTGACCTTATCACGAAACTTAGGTACAGGATTTACTCAGTTTAGGCTTTACCTGGAGCCGCTAGGACTATCTATTAAACTTATTGAACAAGCATACGCTCGACGTATAAAGACATACTCAATCAGTAACGAGTTACCCTACAAGGATGTTGTACAGTTTCTCGTTGCGTGCGGAGATATTTATGTAAAAACTGTAGAAAAAGAATCAAACGCGAACGGCCCTATAAAGGTAAATTGTAGCCTCATTTGCGAGTTTAAGCATCCTACTGATGATAGAATTGAAAAGGGTTATTTCAATTCTTCTCTATACAATGCATTTAACGCACTAAACTTAGAGGAAAAATATGAGAATAACGTGCTCTTCCCACTCCTTGCTCAGATTGAGGGCTTTGCTTCTAGAGACTCAGGGTGGATGTACAACGGTACGTTGGAAATGAGAGTAAATTTCTCGAAAAACACTGCTTTCACGATCGGTGCCCACGTTCGAATCCCTGAAACTATTGCCAGACGTAGAGCGTTGATAAATGTTCAAGCTGAAGAAGGACTTTGCTTCCCAGTATCCGTATTGGCGTGCCTCTTTGAGCCGACAGGGTTAGCTCAGCGTTTATCGTCTTATCCTAATTTTCGTGACGTGTTGAATCTAGATGGGATCCCGCTCCCGTTCGAAATGAGATATATTGAACGCTTCGAAAGGCTTAACGGTATATCTGTTAATGTGTACACTGCAAAACACGAAGGTAGTGATTCTTATGTGGACACTGCGGACAACTCTAAAAAGTTAGTGATCGTTCCCGTTCATGTCAGCACTAAAGAGTGTGCTAGACATGTTCATTTATTCATGATAAAAGTACATGGGACGGAAAATTATCATTTCAGTGCAATCAAAAATCTGTCACGATTAATAAACCCTCAACTAGCCCCCTTGTCTGATACAAGACGTAGGTATTTTTGTGACCGTTGTTTGAGCTCTTTTCTGACTGAAAATAAACTTGTAAAACATAAAGAAACGTGTAAAAAATTTGGAGCGGTAAGGAGTACATTCCCTCAAGGGGAAAATAAATTCCTGTCGTTCTCACAGTATAAACAACAGGAGAAAACAGGATTTATTGTGTACGCTGACTTGGAGAGTTTACTCGTGCCTATAGAAACGTGTGATCCTGACACAAAATTTTCTTATACTGAGAATGTACAGAGTCATGTAGCCTATTCTGTAGGCATGTACACTAAATGCATTTTTAATGATAATCTCTCGGAGTATCGTCACTTCACGGGAAAAGATTGTACAGATCAATTTGTTGAAGCTCTCGTAGATACAGCAAAGCGCGTACTAGATTATTATAGTACTGTAGTTCCAATGACGCCGCTAACACCTGCTCAAAGAGATGCTCACAATACGGCTACTCATTGTCATATCTGTGAAAAACCCTACGCGAATGATGATATCCGCGTTATGGATCATTGTCACTTGACGGGACTTTACCGTGGTAGCAGTCACGCAGGGTGTAATATTAATTACAAGAACCCTAGTCATCTGAGCGTGGTCATTCATAATGCACGTTGCTATGATAATTATTTCCTTCTCGAATCACTTGTTGAACGTAGAGAAACTGATCCGTTCACAGGGGAGAGCGTTCTTGTCAATCCAGGGAAAGTTAAGGTTATTGGCGAGACAATGGGTAGATTCAAAGTAATCATGAAATATATTCAGCACGGATTTCGAGGGATCACAATTAAAATTATAGATAGTTTCAGCTTTCTGTGTACCTCGCTAGAGAAATGCGTATCTTACCTCGAACCTGAGCAGCTTAAAATCACTCGTAAGTATCATCCTGATGATGAACGTTTCAAACTAGTCGCTCGTAAAGGGGTGTTCCCCTATCACTATATAGATTCATTTGAGCGACTGAACGAGACTCAGTTACCGAGCAAAGATAAATTTTATAACGCGCTCACGGATACTCATATATCTCAGGTAGACTATGATCACGCTTGTGAGGTTTGGCGCCTATTCGAATGCAAGAATCTTTGGGATTACTCGAACCTCTACCTTCATACCGACGTAACACTACTAGCTGACGTCTTTGAGAACTTTCGTGATCTTTGTATGAAAACGTATAGGCTCGATCCTGGATGGTCTCTTACGGCTCCCAGTCTAGCGTACCAAGCTCTATTGAGAATAACCCAGGTACGGCTCGAATTAATAGATGACGTAGATATGCATCAATTCATTGAGGGAGCTATTCGAGGAGGGATATGTTTCGTAGCTAATCGTCATTCTGTAGCTAATAATCGTTATATGAGTTCATTTGACCGTTCCAAACCAGAGTCTTACCTCGTTTATCTAGACGTGAATGGACTCTATTCATTTAGCATGTTGAGCTCATTACCCTATGGAGGGTTCAGATGGCTTGAAGATGATGAAATTGAACGCTTGAACGTGCTAAACGTGGAGGACGATGCGGATACGGGCTATATCTTGCAGGTAGATCTTGAATACCCGCAAAATGTACATGACGCTCATTCTGACTTGCCCTTCTGTCCTGAGAAAGGGATTCCACCCGTAGGGAAACACGAGAAATTGTTAACGACTCTAGCTGATAAGACTAGGTACGTCATTCACTATCGTCATCTAAAGTTATGTTTAGTGAATGGGTTGAAACTGACGAGAGTCCACCGTGTTCTCAGTTTCAAACAATCTCCGTGGATGGCCCCGTATATTAAGCTGAACGCGGAAATGAGGAGTAAAGCGAGCAATCAGTTTGAAAACATGTTTTTCAAATTGATGAACAACGCCGCATTCGGCCGTCTTATATCTAACAAGAGGGCCTACCGTACGATAAAAATAACTACCAGGTGGGAAGGTAAATTTGGGGCTGGTAACCTTATAGCCAGTCCAAACTTTAAAAACCGTATGATTGTATCAGAAAACCTGGTTATCATTGAGATGGAACCGCAGGAGATTTACTTTGATATGCCAATTTATGCGGGATTCGCCATTTTGGAAATCTCTAAAGTAGTCATGTACGGCCTACATTACCAGGTCATGGTTCCAGCCTTCCCACCAGGTACACTAAAACTCCAATACACTGACACAGACTCACTCCTCTACTATATAACAGTCGAGGACGCCTACCGACGACTTATCCCGTTAGCTAACGACTATCTGGACACCTCCACTTACGGTCAAGACAATGTTTACGGCATGCCTGTAGTAAATAAAGGGGTACTCGGTAAACTAAAAGATGAGACACAAGGTCGGGTCATCACTGAGTTCATTGGTTTACGCCCTAAACTTTATTCATTTGCTGTACAAGGGGGTGGTGAGATGCTCAAAGCTAAAGGTGTCAAGAGTAGCGCGTTAAGAACGCTCTCTTTAGAGGACTATCGTAATTGTTTAACTAAAGAAACAGTAGTCATGAGAGAAGCCCGTTCAATAAGAGCTGTAGGATTTAAACTTTACACTCAAAAATTTAATCGGGTTGCACTTTGCTCTATCGATGATAAACGATACATGATACCCGGATCGGACAGAACTCTACCTTGGGGTCACTACGCAATAGGGGAGCAACCAACTACTTCCCTCCAAGAGACGATGATTGAAGCTGGACCATCATGTACGGGTGTCAGTGAGTGATCTACAGGCATCTACTGGCCCCTTACGTCAATGTTAGTGCTCTTTTTTTAAAAAAAACTTGAGAAAAAATAAACTAATTTAGCGCATGTTTTCTGTAGGTATAGTCACTAGAAAAAATGTTAGTGCTTTAGTATGTAAATAGAGTTTTGATTAATGTCACTAGAAAAAAAAGACTTGAGAAAAAGCAGGCGTATGTTTTGATTAATATCACTAAAAAAAAAAAAAAAAAACACAAATGTTAGTGCTTTAAAAAGACTTGAGAAAAGTATTCTTGCTCTGTAACTAATTTAGCGCGTGTATCTGTTTAAAAAAATGTTTATCATTATATTCATTAAATAGAGTTTTCTGTGTGTATATATGTTTTGATTAATGCAAAAGTGAATAATTAATGTCACTATACCTTTATCATTAGTGCTTTAAAAAAGACTTGACTGAAGAAAAAAAAAAATATACTAATTTAGCGTGTATCTGTTATATTCATTAAATAGAGTTTTCTGTGTGTGTGTGTATTGTTTTTTTTACCTGACCTCTCCAAGATTACAACACGGAGCTCCTAGAGTACATAAGGTAACAGTTAGGGTTAGAACTTAAGTCTCTCTGAGTACGGGCTGGTACAATAACCGGCCCCCAGTTAGGGTTACAAACCTGTCCCCTCCCCCGGGTTACAACTCGGACCTCTCAGAGACTGATCTGGTACAATAAAAGTCGCTCAGTGTTCAGACTGCTACAGTCGGGGTTAAACTTGACTGAAGAAAAAATATACTAGTTTGGGATGTATCTGTTTAAAAAAAAAAAACTGATTTTTTTGCTGCTATGTATGTTTCATTCGGAGCAAGAAAATATCATTTTTTCCAGCCTATTCAGGAAGGAAGGCTATACCCATCATCTCCTACTTTGAGAAAGGGGAGGAGAGGGAGAGACGGAGAGATAGAAAGAGGGGAGAAGAGAGAGAGACAGAGAGATAGAAAAGACCATTTTAGATATGTTTTTTTTTTTTTTTTCCATCCTAGTCGAGGAGAGGAGGGCTATACCTGGCAGCTCCTACTCCGAGAGAGAGAGACATTTCTCTCCCTCATCTATACACATGTTAAAAGTAGTTTACGTAGCTGTTTAAAATTGAAGGTCTAATTTTCATGGAAATAGCTTTATCTGACGGCTAGAAAAGTTTCTAAAAGGGAAGGAGCGCTATACCCATCATCTCCTACTCTGAGAGAGAGGAGGAGAGGGAGAGCGGAGAGATAGAAAGAGGGAAGGTGAGGAAGAGAGAGGCAGAGAAAGAGGAGAGAAAGAGAGAGAGAGAGATCATTTTAGATATGTATTTTCCCCAGCCTAGTCGAGGAAAGGAGAGCTATACCCGCCACCTGTTAGAATGGAAGGTATATCCGGTTCATGATAACATAGTGTTAGAATGGAAGGTATATCCGGTTCATGATAACATAGTGTTAGAATGGGAGGTATATCCGGTTCATGATAACATAGTGCTAGAATGGACGGTATATCCGGTTCATGATAACATAGTGTTAGAATAGGAGGTATATTCAGTTAATGATAACATAGTGTTAGAATGGGAAGGTATATCCGGTTAATGATAACATAGTGTTAGAATGGGAGGTATATCCGGTTCATGATAACATAGTGTTAGAATGGGGAGTATATCCGGTTAATGATAACATACTGTTAGAATGGAAGGTATACCTGTTAATGATAACATACTGTTAGAATGGGAGGTATATCTGGTTAATGATAACATAGTGTTAGAATAGGAGGTATATCCGGTTCATGATAACATACTGTTAGAATGGGAGGTATAGCTGATTCATGATAACATAGTGTTAGAATGGGAGGTATATCTGGTTCATGATAACATACTGTTAGAATGGGAGGTATATCCGGTTCATGATAACATAGTGTTAGAATGAGAAGGTATATAAACGGGTAATTAATGATAATAATAGTGTTAGAATGGGAGTAGTTATATAAATTAGATGGGTTAGCTGTTCATGATAACATAGTGTTAGAATAGGAGGTATAGCTGGCTTCATGATAACATACTGTTAGAATGAAGGTTATAGCATGTTTCATGATAACATAGTGTTAGAATAGGAGGTATATCCGGTTCATGATAACATATGTTAGAATAGGAAGGTATATCCAGTTCATGATAACATAGTGTTAGAATGGGAGGTATATCGGTTCATGATAACATATGTTAGAATAGGAGGTATATTCGTTAATGATAACATAGTGTTAGAATGGGAGGTTATAGCTGGTTATGATAACATACTGTTTAAATGGGAGGTATATTCAGTTAAAGATAACATAGTGTTAGAATGGGAAGGTATATCCGGTTAATGATAACATTAGTGTTATAAAATTGGGAGGTATATCGGTTCATGATAACATAGTGTTAGAATGGGAGGTATATCCGGTTCATGATAACATACTGTTAGAATGGGAGGTATATGGTTATGATAACATACTGTTAGAATGAGAGGTATAATCGGTTCATGATAACATAGTGTTAAAATGGGAGGTATATCGGTTCATGATAACAAATGTTAGAATGGAGATATATTCCGGTTAATGATAACATAGTGTTAGAATGGAAGGTATATCCGTTCAATGATAACATAGTGTTAGAATGGGAGGTATAGCCGGTTCATGATAACAAGTGTTAGAATGGGAGGTATATCCAGTTAATGATAACATAGTGTTAGAATGGGAAGGTATATCGGTTATGATAACATATGTTAGAATGGGAGGTATATCTGGTTCATGATAACATATGTTAGAATGGGAGGTATATCGGTTCATGATAACATACTGTTAGAATGGGAGGTATAGTGGTTCATGATAACATACTGTTAGAATGGAGGTAAGCTGGTTCATGATAACATACTGTTAGAATGTGGAGGTATAGCTGGTTCATGATAACATACTGTTAGAATGGGAGGTATATCCGGTTCATGATAACAATGTGTTAGAATGTGAGGTTATACTGTTAATGATAACATACTGTTTAGAATGGGAAGGTATAGCTGGTTCATGATACACATGTTAGAATGGGAGGTATATCCGGTTCATGATAACAATGTTAGAATGGAGGTGTATAGTGGTTCATGATAACATAGTGTTAGAATGGGAGGTATAGCTGTTACATGATACATAGTGTTAGAATAGGGAGGTATATCCGTTCATGATAACATAGTGTTAGAATGGGAGGTATATCCGGTTATGATAACATAGTGTAGAATAGGAGGTATATCCTGTTAATGATAACATAGTGCTAGAATAGCAGGTATATCGGTTCATGATAACATACTGTTAGAATGGGAGGTATATCCGCTTCATGATAACATAGTGTTAGAATGAGAGGTATATCCGGTTCATGATAACATACTGTTAGAATGGGTTTGGAAAGGTGATGAAGATTTCCAGCGTTATAAACTCAAACATAAGGGGCGAGGGTTTTTTGAAAAAAAAAAGATCATTTCGATTAAGTCGTTTAGGGATATAATCCATTATTCGGCCCAGCTCACAAGTTGACCGTCCGCATCGAACTCGCATTTGGAGAGCGGAACGCCTCAGTTCACCCTGCCAAGATTCGATCCTCAATCGCATCGTGGGGGATGGGGGAGTGAGAGCGGAAAACCAGGCTAAGATTCGAACCACGATCTTCCCGGGGAGTGGAAAACCGATCCTCAGTTCACCCTGCCAAGATTCCTCCCCTACGGGAACCTACATCTGCTTGGAGGGAGAGTGGAAAACCAGACCAAGATTCGAACCACAATCTTGAACCTACATTTGAAGAGTGGAAAACCGACCCTCAGTATCCGAATGTATCGTGAGTAAAATCGTTCTTCCTGGAAGGTGGGCCTGCATTTGCTTGGAGAGAGGTTCTCAAGTCTTTTTTTAAAGCACTAACATTTTTTTCTAGTGACTATACCTACTGAAAACTCTTTTTAAACAGATATGCGCTAAATTAGTTTATTTAGGTCTCTCAGAGTACCGACTGGTACAATAACCAGCTTCAGTCAGGGTTACAACCTGTCCTCTCCAGGATTTCAACTCGGACCTCTCAGAGACCAATCTGGTACAATAAAAGTCGCTCAGTGTACAGACTGATACAGTAAACAATTGCTTCATCATTTGCGCATGATGAGAGTGCAGCCGTGACTTTATTATTTAAGATGTTCCATCATTTGTGTATGATGAAGAGTGTGAATACTCTGAGGTTAAAGGTACTATTCATCATTTGCGCAAAATGCGAGCGTACCCAGGGATGCTATGTGCCATCATTTGCGCATGACGAGAGTGTACCCATGACTTTACGATTTAATGTACCATCATTTGTACCTGAAAATACAACGTTTAGACTAATGAAATGTGGATAAATACGCCGTATTAGCCGAACAGGGAGGGTGAAAAAACAAACGCATCATCTTCCGATATGTTTTGAATGTACCGTATGTAAAATCATCCTGGAAGTGGATCCTCATTTGCTTGAGGGGAGAGGGTGAAAGTGGAAACCCGAGCCTCAGTTCACCCTGTCAAGATTCGAACCTCGACTCTCCTCCCTCCTACGCTAATGGATTAGGAACCTACATTTGGAGAGCGGAAACCCTCAGTTCACCCTGCCAAGATTCGAACCGAGTCTCAGTTCACCTGGCGGACCTGGATCTCCTCTTTTTTAAATTCTGATACGAATTTTGAATGTACAGTATGGGATTGGAGGGGAGGGCGCGTTCTCCCTTCTCCATCTCGAGCGTATAAAGCGGGCGTGAGGCGGGGAGACGTATCTCATTCAACATGTTTAGCCGGTTGGGTTACCGTCTGGAGGACATGAGCGATATTAAGATTTCGAACGGCGGTTTAGAATATCATATCGCGAGTGTTGACAAAGGTTACAGCGAGTGCTGTGATTCTTCCGTGCACTGGCTCGGATGCCATAATCCCGGAATGTGGGAATCGAGTCGGTCTGTCGAACGCTGTTCTACCGCTTGCCCGGTCTACAATCTTAAGGAAGGAGACGACCCGCTAATTCTCCGGGAATCGAGTCGGTCCATCGAACGCGGTTCTACAGCTTCCCACGAGGATGAGCCGGAATCGAGTCAGCCCGGTACTACAGCTTGGGCAGAGGAGGAAAACGCTTTGTGCGTCGAGTTGGACCGAATCGAGCGTGAGGAACTCGATCGTGTCAAGCACATCTCTGAACTTGAAAAGTTTCGTACGTACAACGTTCGCCACCTAGAAGGAGACGAAGAGATCAGTGAGGATGAGGATGAGCCGAACATCATAACGCTAGACTATGTAGGCAAAGTGCATCTGCCTGGTAAAAACTTTGGTGCACGCTACAGGAGCCGCTTTAACGCTTCACAGAGAGGACTGTTATATCTGGGTGAAGGCGAGTACGAACTGTTCAAGTGGTGAAGTGTTCTAACATGTTTAGAGAAAGATTTTTTTTGTATGCATCAAGTGAAAGACTATGAGGGACTTTGGTGCGCGCTACAGGAGCCGCTTTAACGCTTCACAGAGAGGACTGATATATCTGGATGAAGACGAGTACGAACTGTTCAAGTGGTGAAGTGTTCTAACATGTTTAGAGAAAGATATTTTTTTGTATGTATCATAATAAACTGTGTGAAGGCGAGTACGAACTGTTCAAGTGGTGAAGTGTTCTAACATGTTTAGAGAAAGATATTTTTGTATGTATCATAATAATCTGAGTGAGGGTGAGGATGAAGCGTTCTAACATGTTTAGACAAGACTTTAGAGAAAGATATTTTTTGTATGTATCGTAATAATCTGGCTGAAGACGAGTACGAACTGTTCAAGCGTCGAAGTATTCTAACATGTTTAGACAAGACTTTAGAGAAAGATATTTTTTGTATGCATCAAGTGAAAGACTATGAGGGAAAGAGAATTTATATGTATGTATGTATGTATCATCATAATCTTAAGAATATACTCGCTAAATAAAAAAGTTGTACTATTTATTTAAGTCCTTGATCATAGAAATAAAAGCTAAGGGGCTATGTATGTTTCATTCGGAGCAGGAAAATATCATTTTATATATGTATTTTTTTCCAGGCTGTTCGAGGAAAGGAGGGATATACCCGTCATCCCCTACTCTGAGAGAGAGGGAGAGACAGAGAGATAGAAAGAGGGGAGAAGGAGAGAGAGACGGAGATAGAAAAGATCATTTTAGATATGTATTTTTTTCAGCATAGTCTAAAAAACTGTTCGAAGGAAAGAGAGAGAGATGGAAAGAGGGGAGGAGAGAAAGAGAGAGAGATAGAAAGAGGAGAGAGAGAGAGAGATAGAAAGAGAGAGAGACATTTCTCCCGTCTCTACGCACTCGCGAATCTACGCCGCGGGGAACACGCGAGACGGGAGGTAAAGGGGTGAGGGGAGGGAGGACTTCCTGAACCAATCATACAACCCGTCCCCCGAGACCACCGTCTCCTCTGGATCATCAGGGGGGGGAGGGGGGAATCCCTGGAACACGCGAGACTACGGCGCGGGAGGGGAGGGAAAGGGGGGAGGAGTGGGGGGATACACACACACTTACACTTTCCCCCTACCTGTTCTCATACACGATAATGTATTCTACTTATGAGTTGGGACAGTTGTGGCTGATCAGGGTAGTGGTGAAGGCACTCCCTGCTCGCACAAAGCCTGACACGATCCAGGAGAATCTGGTGAAAATGGGATTCCCCATGAAAACCAAGAAAATCAGTTTCTACGAGTTGGGACAGTTGTGGCTGATCAGGGTAGTGGTGAAGGCACTCCCTGCTCGCACAAAGCCTGACACGATCCAGGAGAATCTGGTGAAAATGGGATTCCCCATGAAAACCGCCATCCAAATGCTCTCACAGTAGAAATGGGAATAGAAGACCAGAGAAATGCGGCGATTACCGAACTTGCTCTTTATCAAATAATGTTTATTGAAACATGAGACCACTACTGGCTGCACCTGTGGGTTCACCATATCGCCAACTGATATTTGGCGGCTACGGCCATCACTTTTCACAATCCAAAGTGCTCAGCTTTCGCCATCTGTTGAGCATATCGCAATACACCGATTACTGTCATCTCCCTCACTGGTAATTTCTAGTTCTAGTCACTGGAAGTGACGGTGATCAGAGAGTATAGGTGAAAAAAAAATCACTCTCAATGATTTATCGCCCATTTCTACCCGTTAACTAAAATGTCCCGTGGTAAAAGAGGCGGTGATCAGAAGAGCGTTAAAACCTTGAAGTACTCATTCTTCAACACTTCTTGGGCAAGTAAGATAAAGGTTTCCTTCAAGATACTCGTCTGCTACAGGTCAACATAAACTCCTGTCACTCAGTTTTGACACCTCTCCTCCCAAAACCCCCCTCTGTCTACGGTCAATCGGCACGTTCTATTCTGAAGGTTTGAACCCAGTCTTGATGCACTTACGGCACATGATTCTGACCCCGCTGCAAAGAGAACATCCCGTAGAGAAATGGACGAACGCGTCCCCCCCAACCGAACCACATTTTATCTGGTTCATGAAAGTTAAATTAATAGATTGAGAAGAGAAGCATTGGATCTTCAAATTCCAAGATACATCACTGAAGAAATAAGTCCACTCTGCACGACCCTCTCATTACCTCTACTCTCTCTTCTCAAAACTGACATTGAGCTAGCCGACGTAGTAAAATGGAGCCATGGTGTAGTTGGTCAGAGTAAGATTGCTGCTTTTCAGGGTAAATGAGTATATATATATATATATATATATATATATATATATATAGTCAAATTGGTCAAGTTTTAGTAGCATTACTGTAGGAAGGAGCTTGTGGGAAGCGTTTTTTCCTACCAAAATCTAGTAAAAGGGTTCTACCTAGCAAAATCATGCTATAGTAATGGTTGACCAGCAAAATAAGAGGATTGGGGATGTAATAAGCTCTCAGGGGGTGTAGCTGATGCCCGCTAAGAAAGATAGATAGAGAGAAGGGCATGGCATGGTCTTTTATGGCTTGGCCCGGAGGCTAAGGGAATCAGGTGAGGCGGCATTGGGGGCACGGCCCGGTTGTCTCTAGTACTATAGTATATTTGGTAAAACTGTGGGAGGGTTTTGTTTTTCAGGTGTGGAGCTGGTGGGCAAGAGTAAGCGCGAGATGAGCGGAATAGTTCTCAACTATTTCTACGCTGTCGGAGAGGCGCTGGTCGGTCTAGTGGCTTGGATCTTCAAGGATTGGGTTACACTTCAGATGATCGTCTCTGCCCCGCCCATGATCTTCGTTCTATACTACTGGTATGATATCCCATTGGTGATAACTTTGACCTTTTGTCTCGGTTGAAAGGTTTTTCAAACTAGCTCCGGATTAATTCCTTTTGCAAATATGTTTTCCCCCTCTTTTGACAAGTAACGTATCATAAATTATATTGGCAAGGCCACAGACAAGTAAGAAACAGACACTCAACCTTCCGGGGGTTTTGCTGCGCTCCTTTTGCCAGCTTGAGTCCTTCAACACTGGACTGCGCTAGTGTCACTGCTGGGTGATGTTAGGACTAACCGCAGCGATCCTAGTGGTGAAGAGCTCAAGCTGCCAAAAGGAGCGCAACCATTTTAACCTGGAGGTTGAGTGTTTGGGTATATTATTGGTCTGTGGCCAAGGCAGACGGACACAAACCCACATTTTAGAACCTTTTTAACTGTCAAAAAGGTTCAAAGTAAGGGTAAATTAACTATACAACACCAACTTTTGCCTGTAAACTGGGCCGCACATTACTTAAAGTCCCCCCTTCTCTAAATGTTAACTCAAGCTACTGTAGGATATGTACTGTACATTTCTGATTATATTTCGTAGAGATATTTTCTCGAATACTAACTCTTCCCCCTCCCCCGCCATCCCAACACAAGAAATGTCCTAAAGCCCTTGCCAAAAACATTTTTTTAGGGGGTGGTGGGGCGCATAATATAATTGTCCCTAGAGGCACCCACATTTTAAATCCGCCACTAATACTGTGGTAATGGTATATAAATTTATACACGATTATTAATTTAAAATTTGGAGGAAGAAAAGGGGGGGGAGCTACCAAACAAGAAGTCGAAATAATTTTTTTCCAGCACCGAGTTAACACAGTCACATATGGTATTTTTTCAATAAAGATGCAGGGTTTAAAAAAGCTTTAATAAATTACCAAATGAAATTAAGAATAAAAACTTAAACTTAAATAGGTTTAAAAGACAAGTTAATAAATATATTTCGGAAAATATAGAATATAGACTACATCTTACACAGGGGAATAAACTTTATATCTCGTACGAGCCACAGGGCTTTTTTTTAAAAAAAACCAAATCAATCAATATCACATGAAATTCACCTAGGGACTTACTGTTTGTGAATTGTTAAGACTTGAACTTTTTTTAGTGTTGTTATCAGTTTACTAAATTAGGATTTGTGTTTGCATGCATGTACACATGTGGGCCATACTGTTTTTTTATATATATAATACATTATTGCTATCATAATGATATGTAGTCAAAGCCTGTTTCAAATTTATTTTGTTTGACCGGATGGACACACCTAATAAATTTCTGTAAACTTTTTTCACCACCCTAAATGTTTAAAACTAATTAATTGGTTTCTATCCACGCCAATACTACGATGTTTATATATTTACGAGCCACTTGGCTCTCTTTATAAACCATATAAAGAATCAATCAATCAATATGTCACTGAAGGGATGGCAGTGAGCAAGGTCCAAGTCGGGTATGCTGGCCCGTCAAAGGGGATTACAGTTGCCGTTACTTAACTTTATGTCTGTCGCTTCTCTTGCTGTGAGGGGAGAGAATGAGGCGTTGTCAGATAGAAACCTCTACAGCACGTGACACTTTAACACAAGTCCATGAGATGTAAAAACAATAATTATTGTATCTGGTTAGCTCATTTTCCCGTTGTTCTTTGGTCGGGAAAACAAACAGATATAAACGTCAAAGCAAAGAACAAATAATTATGAAAATGGAACCCAAAATCAATCAAGGAAATGTAATTTGAGTTATGTCATAATGATTTGGTGCAACGAATAGAACGTTCTTTTGAAAACTCAAAAAAAGAACAGCCATGTCTATACATGTAAGGAAACTGAATTTTTTTAAAAAATTGGAGTGTATTGACGTTCATTTGTTTTCAAAGAGTCGGCAACAATGGAGGTTTTATTGAAAGTCCGTAGTGTTTGCAGGGACGTAGCCGGGGAGGGGGCCAGGGGTTCCGGACATCCCCCTCCCCTCCAAATCTCGGCTCATAAGCGTTATAAGACAGTAGAAGTTAATTGTATCATAGGCAAGAGCGATACTTAGCAAGACCGAAACAAAACTGCACAAGTAAATTGAATTAATTCGAAGCAAAGCACAAGATAAGTCTGGCTGGTGCCTTGCTAGAGCGGTGATCTGGCACTTTTCTACTTTGGTATCTCTGCTTGAGAATATTCTATAACCTATCAATACCATGGTATGCTTGTATGAGTTAGAGATCCGTGATTTAACACATAGACTCTGTGTACTTCCACTGGTTGCAAGATGGGGGGGGGGGGAGGGGGGAATCAGACAGATAGATGGGGGAAGGTGAAACTTTCCTTTAGACGACCACCCCCGCCCCCGAAATGAAACCCTGGCTATGTCACTGCGCAATGACATTGTTCCGGATTCTGGGATCACCTCAGTCCACTGATGTATCTTACATTCACTTCAGATTAATGTATGCCTTTTTGGTTTGGCGACAAATATGATGACTTTTCTTTGTTTTTGTTTAGCGACAATCTAGCGACTTTCTGGCACTAATCTAGCTACAGCACTGTCAGCAGGTCATTGGCAACACTAAATTTTCCGGCTAATTTTAAAAATGTTGTCTACAAATAGAGATTTGCCTATAACTCGGAAAATTTTGGATTTATAAAATAGTATTTCAAATAAAAGTTGTCTATTTTTAAAACGCCTTTAACTTCGCAATGATTAGTTATTTCGTATCACAAAGATATGCTGAGATATGATCAAAATTGAAAATGTTTTCTTATGTAAAGTAGGCAACCATCAAAGTCATTTTCATGGGAAAATTAGGGGTGCAATTTTGTTATCAATGTTATACAGTGCCCAAATACGAGTTTTAATCAAAATCGTTAATGCTAATTTTAAAAATATTGATTTTTTTTCTCTTTCAAATTTTAAGTAAGCCCTAAACTAGCTTCATTTTTAGTGCTAAATATCCAATTTTTTAAACCTCCAGAGAACCTTGTGAAAATCCCGGATCTCAAATTTTAACCTAATTTTTCAAACGGTTTTGGTTCAGATCCCAGTAACAGACAGGCAGACAGACGGTATTACAAACATTACTTTTTAGGGTTCATGGGTTCATAAAATGTCAACATCCATCAAAATCTTTAGTTCAATTTTTTTTTACAATCATAATAATTTCTATCGCCGAGGGGTTGCGATAAATAAAAATAAAATTTGACTTTGCATAGGTGTTTGGAACATATAAAATGCCGTAAAATTCAAAAAATATTTTTCTTAATTAATTACCAATAAGGATTTAAATCATGTTTTTTAAGAATGTATTTAATCTTGTTATTAAAGAACTATATCAAAGTGATATATTTCAACGTCACTTGTAAAGTATTATATTTCACATATGTGCTTTTTAAGTAGGCCTACTTGCATTTAATTTTTAATCAGATTAAGTGTGACTGCTCGATGTCGATGACAAGGATTTTGGTGTTAGAATCCTGATTGGGTGTACTGAGGGTGTTTTTTTACAAATGTTTCCTCTTCCTCCTCTTCTAAACCCGGCACAAATGCGGATACACTTCCTCTAAATTTGACCTTCCTCATTCTTAGCAAATTAAAGATTTTCACACAACATATTGATTTTTTTTCTGTTTTTAATTCTAAATGAAATAGAAATTTCAAAAGAATTGTTGAAAATCAGAACATGCTTTTTATTCTTGGTCTGGTTTTGATACTAGATTTTTATTTTTTTTTATTTTTCACTCTACCAAAATGGAAAGTCTGTTCTCGCCTCTCCTTAGTATCTAGTAATCATAATGAAGTAATTTTGTCTCCAGGTTTGTTCCTGAGTCGGTTCGATGGCTGCTGGCTAAGAGGCATAATGAGAGGGCAAAAGGGATAATCAAGAATGCAGCCTTAATCAACCGTGTCACACTCTCTACCACCTTACTCGAGAAAGTGGACAATATCAACGTGGTATGTTGAGTAGAAATACATCTCGATATCAACTTTCCCCTCCTCCTTCTAAACAGCACTACACCCCTAATAGGAATTATATATACAGTACCTACTTATTTTAGTAATAAGTTATTTGGAATTGAGCCTTAGGTTAAATCATTATTTAAATTAGGAGGGGTAGCCGGCACACTTACTTGAGTGATAATAGAGGAAAGATTGGTTAGAAAAAACAGACACTAAAATACACATAAACACAGTTTTAAAGACAAGATTTCACTATACCCCGTCGACAGTAGAAGTGTAGGTGAGTGACAACTAGCAAAAGCTACCACATATACCCTCATAACGTATCCATTCGCAAAACCAGATAATCTGCAAAAACCATGTTGATTTGGTTTCATTTTTGGCAGTCAAAACTTTCACAACAGATAAATATTTGTTTTTAATTATGTTTGTCTTTTTAACCGTTACATTATTGAAACAAACATTCTGAAATAACTGTTTAGGATGTTTCCTTTTTGTAGAATCGGTGTCTGTGGTTCACTTAAGAATGATTTATAAACGAGAGCTTCTAAAAGGCACCGTCCACTTAACAACTTGAGATGATGAACCTGATAAAATAAAAGTGGAAGATGATATCATACAAACAGTATTTGGTGGTGCTCGTATCCATATGTTTACGAAATAAAAACGTTTTATTTTGTAAACTAATATTTTGTTTAGCTCTTTCTCTATGTTATAAAAAATTTAGGGCCTATTTATTTTGGTGAACAGCTTTAAGAAGATACAAGTGTGAACATAACACTTTTCAATGTATTATTTCATGTAGTATAATATCTCTTTTCACCACAATTGCAAAACAAATGATTAATACCTATTGAAGTTAAGAAATATTTAATTATAAGTGAAAATATGAATAATAAATTGTTATATATATATATATATATATATATATATAACAATTTATTATTCATATTTTCACTTATAATTAAATATTTCTTAACTTCAATAGGTATTAATCATTTGTTTTGCAATTGTGGTGAAAAGAGATATTATACTACATGAAATAATACATTGAAAAGTGTTATGTTCACACTTGTTGGTATATATATATATATATATATATATATATATATATATATATATATATATATATATATAACCATTTATCTATATATATTTATATATATAAAATATATATAACCATTTATTATTTATATATATAAAAATATATATAACCATTTATTATTTATATATATATATTTTTTTTAATATATATTATATATATAATGTATTTTATATATATATATATATATATTTATATTATATACACATATCTTACACTAAGTTTACAAGACAACATCAAATTAATAAATCTTTTAATTGATCTATATGTTTTTTGCCCCTATAGGACTCTGATACTGCAAATGGTAACCCGACTGGCCTGGAGAAGCCAGGACTAGGGATGCTGGACAGCATCATACAGATCTGCAAAAACATGAGGCTACTTCTCCGATCATTAAACCTCTTTTATAACTGGTTGGATACAAATTAAATTATTATTGACCATGCATGAAATGCGCATAGAACTAACACGCACATTTTATAAAACAAAGTCTAAAATATAAGGCATCTGATCTGATTTATTTTTTAATACCACCACCCTTCTTTACAAATTTCCAATTTATGTGCCCACAATTCACATATGACCTTATACATTAGATGTGAATTTACATCAGATAATATTTGTGTTTCGTTGCTTAATTCAGCTGCAATTGTATTCATGAATATACAAGTGCATTTTAATCATACTTCAACCTATTTGATTAAGTAGTCATTATTACAATACTTTCTATTTATGTTATAAAGTAAAAGATGACGTGTGAAGACCAAAGAAAAAAAATATTGGAATTTTCAAGAATTACTTATCAGTAAGCTACTCGTGATTTAAAGGCTAGGGACAGGAATCAAACAGATATGTACACTAGCCCCCCCAATCTTTGCCACCTCCACGTCCACATTTTCGCCATGTTAAGAAATGTAAACATATACATTTCTGGATCCCCACATCACTAAGCCCTGTTGACTCAGCCTCCAAACGGGGATTCCAAGAAGTTCTTCAGGAAGAAATCCCAGGCACAGGGATTATATTTCACTTTTAGGGACTGATAGAATTGTAAGATCCATTTTTTGGATTCTGGGGCATATATAAGGTAGAGCTTCATCATAATTTTGAGGTCAAAAATTGTCACAATTAAAGTAGATTATTTTTATAAAACTGATATGTTTAGGATAATGATTTCCAAAAGGAAGCTGCTCATTGAACAGTATCACATTTTCCCATATATAATTATTAATTATTATCAATAGTTGTTGGTAACCTGGTGATCTAAGGGTAAGGTGTTGGTCGGACTTCTGTGTTGGAGGTCCGGGGTTCAATTCTCGGTCCCGGCACAGATTTATCTGATAGCCAAACCCTTCCTTCACCTCTGACAAGACGTGTATTAATCACAACTTGTGAATGTGTGGAATGCCAGCCCTCCACCGTGGTTCGGATCCCATGTTAAACTGTAGGTCCTCCAGTTCATCTCATAATCACCCTAACATTACACATTAGCGTAAGTGCGTATAACCCGAACGGGTAGTAAGACACGGTGCTGATGATGATGATGATGATGATGATGATGATGATGATGATGATGATGATGATGATGATGATGATGATGATGTGATGATGATGATGATGATGATGATGATGATGATGATGATGATGAATGATGATGATGATGATGATGATGATGATGATGATGATGATGATGATGATGATGATGATGATGATGATGATGATGGCAAATATCTTACCTCTATCTGTACTTTGTGGTCAATGTTCATTGCAATGAGACATTGACCTTGCTATAAAAACCTTTTTTGAGGCTAAAAGATGATTTAAAATAACTCTTTCATTAAGAAACCATAACAAATTCTAGCCCAGTTTTTTTTCTTTGCAATTCAGTTAACCTTTTAGAATAAATCAGTGTGTTATGAAGAAGCTAGCCACGCTTTGGATCTGAAAAACGTTAAAAATAAATTCAACACTACATAGGACTGTGTGTTGTGCTAGAATCGTTGACAATAACAGTGAACAGTACATTATATTTTGACACTAACCAATAAAAGAGTTAACAGTACATTTTGACACTAACCAATAAAAGAGTTAACAATACATTTTGAGAATAACCAATAAAAGAGTTAACAGTACATTTTTACACTAACCAATAAAATATTCAACAGTATATTTTGACACTAACAAATAAAAGAATGAAAAGTATCTTTTTAGATAAAACTAGGTACTAAAATGAACATAGAGAATGACATAATTTAAAATGCACAACCTTGATTTACAAACGCTTGAAAAGAGGCTTAGAGTAATGTTTACTTGCTATCATTACACCTAAGTTGTCACAAGAATGCAATCTCACACCTAACCCCGTTGTGTTTATTCCAGGGCGGCCAACGCGTTTGTTTACTATGGCCTGTCTATCAACTCCACCAGTTTGGGAGGTAACAAGTATCTCAACTTTGCCTTGGTGTGTCTTGTGGAGATCCCAGGATACACTATGGCCTGGGTGTGCATGAATAGGATGGGACGAAGGCGTTCACTCTGTATGTCCCTCTTCCTCTGCAGCGCCACGTGTGTGGCCGCCGCCTTCGTGCCGGAAGGTTGGTTCACCACAGGGGGAAGCATTGCATTCAGTTTCAATTTAGCAAGTTTTAGAAAACAAAAGTCACATTACAACATGAGCTGCAAACTAAAGTCCGTTCATGAGAGGTTTTTACCTGGATGACAGTTCGAAAATCATATGTTTAGGTTTTGGGTTGCCAACACTTGTAAAAGATCACAGGTTTGTTATAAATGTAAAGATCTTTAATTACCTGTTATATATTACATTTAAAATAACGTAAACTTAAATTTTCTCATACTATTTTTATTTTTTTAATAATTTCTTTCTATCCAATTTGAAACAATATTTTAAATATAATTAAAAGTACTTATTCGTCGTATTGGAATGTTATTGATTTTGTGTAATATAGTGCACAAATCAATACCTTTTATTACAGGCGTCGTATTTACATGAAAAAGAGAAAATTGTTGTATTTTTTTACATACAATAAATGATTTTATGATTATTTTATCGTATTTTGAAATATTTAACTGAATACAAATTTTTCCTCAACTACGTGGCTGCATCATTGTAAAAAAAACTTATTTACCGTTATGTTCAATAATATGGTTTAAATTCGTCAGTCGCCATTTTGAAGCTGTGTTCGTTAGAAGTTTTTGTGAAAGTGGTGGTAATATTTTTTTAAGGGGAATAAAACTATAAATAAACTTTGTGTCCGACCTCAAATAAATATATAAATAATATTGGCCTAAATTACTGTGGTTAACTATCACATTAATATATTACCATCTGTTTTCATTACAGTCATCCAAAGTGATAGATGTCAGCTGTTGGCGTAGTGATATATTAGGGACTACTTCTAGTAACATTTCGAGCTGTCATCCAAGTAAACTTAGGTCGTGAATGAATTATAACTTGTCACCATACTACATTATCAGAGTTGTATTTTCTTTACAAACCTTTTAATAACCAACCTCTCATAATACTTAAATAGATTAATTACAATATATAAATTGTATTTTTAGCACCAGGTTTACTAAATACATTATCTAAGGAAAGTGGAGATGAAATGTTTAGTTGGGGAAAGGCATCAATATTTACCATGGCGTGTAGAAAGGTGGAGTTTGGGAGGGGTGGAATTGATAGATTCCTCAAATTGGGGGCTCTACATCATCATCATCATCATCAATTGTTTCCAGTCTGTGGCCGGGTCAGTTTAGTAAAATGCTTTCATCTTCCTCTAATTTCTTCATTCTTCTCCTCTCACTTGCACACTTTCTGTTATCTGCTCCTCCCATCTCTTTCTTGGCCTCCCTTGCGGTCCTTTTCCTACATACTTCATTTCCAACACTTTCTTCATCCTCATCACATGCCGATCTTGCTTTCCAGTGGCGGTTCGTAGTTAAAATTAGTGGGGGTGCTGTTTCAGAAAATGTTTAACCTTTGTTTTAAAATTGTGTAAAAGGAAAAAAAAAACATGTATGAAAAGAAAATTTATTCAGGATTTTGATAAAATCTTAATAAGAAAAACTAAACTTTCTTACTTACTTTAACTTAAGTTGTTACAATTCACCCTTAATCTATTCATTTAAAAATGAAACCCATTCTTCTTCTTTTAATTTGAGCAAAAAGTTCATTAATTTTCTCCTTGATCTCTGGATGACAATTGAGGAAATTTTTCTCCGTTGAAAGTACTGCAAGCGTATTTAGTCTTTCCAAATTCATAGTGCTTTTATTCTTTTCAATGTTGAAAAGCAGCGCTCTGCCTCTGATGTAGTCATGGGAATTGTCAAGAGGATTTTTATCAGTTTCGTAATTTCACTAAAAACCTCATCTAGATTATTTTCCGAGATAAATTTCAGCAGCTCAATTAATTTTCAATATTCATGAATATCAGTCCTACAATAGAATACTTTTAGTTCAGTTTCAAGGTTTTATTTGTCAATCATGGGATAAGCTTCATTGGTCAGTGCTATTTCTTTTGTGGGATGTTCATTCTTAAATCTAGCGAAGCAATTCTTGTTGAACAATTTAGCAGCTACTAAGTGTTTAGTGGAAGAATATCTGTCCATTATATCAACACATATTAGTTACACACTTCCTTAGTTACAGTCACAGAACTTATTTCTTGGGGATGCAAGGCCATGGTTAAAGTGTTCTGTTAAATAAAAGAACCGAAAAAAATCAATCAAATAGAATAACTGGAAACAGAATAATAATCTAACTCTACACTCTTCTACACTTTATCACATTAAAGAATATGGTACACGGTTTTTAAGCACAACAAACGTTAAGTAAAAAAACACTTCCTTCCACCATCACGCCATAGCCGGCACTGCGAGAGCAACAGTGCTCTCTCTATCTGGCAGTCCCGCCTTCCTGCCCACCCCCTCCTATGTGCAAATGCGCACAACAGTCAAACACCACATCGCTGGCACTGTGAAGCGCACAGTTCCATACAAAGATTTTTGTATCTTTTTCATAAACTTGGGAATGGCTACTGAAGTACTGACATTAAGCTTAAAGAATATATATTGTACTACAAAAATAAATAAAGAATTAAAGAAAAAAGGACTCATTATATTAAATGTTATCGATAATATCAAGTGGAAATAGGGGGTGCTGCAGTTCCGCAGTGCCTATACACGAGCCGCCACTGGCCTTGACAGATATTCAAGATCTTTTGATGTTAGCATGTGCATAAAACTAAACTCTATGTTGCTACTGGAGAAATATTTGATTTATTTAGGCAAAAAAAAAGTAATGTTATAAAAACTGTAAAAATACTTGCACTTCTTTCTGCCACACCTTAAGGAATTACTGATTTTGTTACAGGCATGAACTGGGCAGAGGTACTATTATTCCTGATAGGCAAACTTGGGATCACCTCCTCGTTTGGGATAGTATACGTCTACACAGCTGAGCTGTACCCCACCGTGATGCGCAGCGCAGGGGTTGGAGCCAGTTCCACAATGGCCAGAGTAGGGGCCATGATTGCACCTTTCGCGCCACTCTTAGTGAGTCATGGATAGTAACTAATATATTCAATTTTCAACTTGAAATGGAAATACAATATAATTTTTTAAATTCAAAGTCTAGGGGATATCTAATTTTTTTTTTTATATCCAAAATTCAAATTAACCAGTTTCATGCGTATCTAAGCAGCTGGTATGCAGTAAAATAATAACCTAAGTATATTCTACATACACACATTTTATATATGCTACATAAAACATAGATACACAATAAATACATGCATAAAAAAAAACAAGAAACTAAAATAGACACCTTCCCATTTAACTGAGATGTTAGAAACCTTGCATTTAAACATCTTAAATGTTATAATAAGATAAATCTATTGTAAAGTGAATCAACTGAAGTAATTTTTAAATTCATCAAAAATAACCATTATATATTAACGAGTAGTTTGACCTGTTCTTTGCACGAGAAGGCCGCATCAAAATTATATCAAATTAGGTCATTCAACATCCGGCTAGCAACTTTTTGTATATTTCTTCCTGGTAGCAGGCATTTCAAGTTAGAATCGAATATTGAATCAAAGCAAATATTATTCAGAAATTTTTGAACCCTAGTTCCTCTAATTTATCATGTTTGAATGTTAGTTCTTCAATATGTTCATACAACAATAGTTCACCGTGTTAAGGTTATGAAGTAAAGAACATCATTGTTGTGGTGATTATAAAATACTTCAATATATAATATCTTAGGTCCTCAAAGTTAACACATTTATTGTAGATTAAAGGGTAGCCTGTATGAAGGTTTTATGAGGGCTGTTATTGGGGAAAAAATGTGGCCTATTTTCTGGTCAATATCGTAATAAGTATTAAGTATTTAATTTATTCCACTATAATTCTCATTGCGGAATTTGCATGGCTTAAAACCTGATCGATTTTTTTCTAGTATGGTTTGTTATGAGTTATCAAATCAAATAAATATTGATATTATCGAACCTTTGCAAATTCCTACTTACTAGTACAACCCTGAACTAGCTATGGCAATAATAAATTAAATCTTTGAATCAAACTTTTCAACCAGCCACAAAATGAGTGACCTAACGAACACAATATTTTCCTAAGCATGATCGTAAGATAAGGGAAACGAATTAATAGACACGTACAGAAACATGTTGGAATAAAGTGTAAAACAGTTTATGAAAGAGAATAAGTTAAATAATATACAAAGTTACATAAACCTATTGAATAAATGAGCATCAGGGTTTCACCAGAAGTGATTTAAAAAAAAAAAAATTTATGTCGCTCATATATAGGCACTAGTTTATCCTTTGCTATTTGATTATGTAAGCGCACTACTGATAGACCTCCTTTTAGGTGTTTATTATTAGCTTTCATCTCCCCATACAAAATTAAAACTGTCTACTATATTGAGGAGGAAAAAATCTATTGGTTAAGGAATTCTGAGGAACTCCACCCACACCTTTCACCCATTTCCTGGAACACTATTTGGAGATTCCAAACTCTCTAATTGTTATGTTATCTGTAGTAGTCCTTTCACCAATTTGCCAATTTGGAATGCTCTCACATGCCGAGAGGCAGATTTTCTAACCAGTTTAAAGAGATTTCAAGCTATTCCCCCTCCCTCAAACTCTTCCGGTCCCTACATTTTCGTTTTGCGATTTTAATATTAGGTTATTTGATATGGTTCTTTTAAATCCTACCAAATTTCAATTTTCATATAGAGTGAAAATTAGTATATCACATTAGTTGCATAAAATTCGAATTTTTCCATTTCTCAGGTAGGTATACATTTTAAAATTCCTTTTATTAATAGATCATTCAGTTATCCAGGAAAGTATATTTACTTATATGCTGAAATTTAATTTTGTACCACAAAAACAGATTTTTTTTCTGTTGATTTTGAAAATTTTGAAACCTCATATTTCCTTTTGAAACCAATTTTACATTTATTGAAATATTTCAATTTTATACTATACCAAAACTTTTTTTTATTAGTTTTGGAAATTTTGAAGGGATCTCCCAATTTTTTGGTTATTAATTTTGAATTTTAAGAATGTTAACCCATTCTCTGGCACGCCATTGTTCTCATAGCAAGTCTGAATACTTCATATTGAAGCTAAAAGATGGGGCTACATGTTCAATGCTATACTAAGACCATGAAGTAGTTATTTCGATTAATTATGGAAATTGAACCCTCCTCCCCAACACCTTTTCCCCAATTCACACTTAAAAATTTCATGATTTGGTTATTTGAAGTTGTCTCCTAACCTGTCTGCCAAATTTTAATTTTCTACCTAATCTTTAGTTGTTTTCTTCTAATTAAAACCCCCGCGCCCTTTCTCCCCCCCCTCCCCCATTTCTTATAAAGCCCCATTTTAAATAATTTAGCAATTTTAGATTTTTTTTATTATATGGGCCAGTCTCATTATCTTCCATCCAAATGTCAGATTTCCAGCTCTTCTATCAATTTTTTTTTTTTTACAATCACAATTTTCCAAACCCACTTTCATCACTGTGGGGGCTGAATTTCACAAAATTCCTTCCTATCGGATTCATATGACCTAAAAGAAACCTCCTTGCTAAATTTCAGGTCCGGGTGTTTGGGAAATACGGTGATGAGTCAGGGCTTTCGTTTTAATATGTTAGAATACCAGCTCTAAATCTCTCTGGTGAAACAAATTCAGCCATAAGAACAATATATCCAATATTAAATGAGAAAGCGCCCTGAGAAGGAACTGAACCATTCATGTGCCGATATGTGAACTGAAAATTATTCAATACTTGTGAGATGTGATGGAAACCTCTTTAATTGTTTTAAATTGGTTGATCCCAACAGTGATGAGTTAGTTAATTGTAGTTATTATTATTATTAGCACCGCGTCTTACTGCCCGTTCGGATTATACGCACTTACGCTAATGTGTAATGGTAGGGTGATTGTGAGATGAAATGGAGGACCTACAGTTTAACGTGGAATCCGAACCACGGTGGAGGCCTGGCATTCCACACATTCACAAGATGTCTTGTCAGAGGTGAAGGAAGGGTTTGGTAATCAGATAAATCTGTGCCGGGACCGAGGATTGAACCCCGGCCGCCAGCACAGCAGTCTGACACCTTACCCCTAGACCACCAGGTCACCCTTTTAATTGTAGTTAAAATGATAAAGTATTAATGTTAAAAGAAAGTGAATGTTAGACAGAATTTAAGATCAACAGCATTTAAATATTGCAACTTATTTTTATTGCTAAGTTTGCACACCTACTAAACCAAATATGAACTATTAGCTGTGACACCAAACTGTTTAGCTGAATCGTTTTCTATATAATTTTAACCTAGTCTACTTGATATTTGTTTCATTGACATTGAAATTTAAGTTCACTATTAATTTCCTTGTATGCAGTATTTAGCATAGTGAAGATTAAAGTGATAGTATTGATAAGGAAAGAAAGCTTACATACAGTAGCCATATGGCTTCTTTGGTGCTGACTGACAGCAAACAGCTGACTTCTGACAGTCAACATTCAGGTATATACCTAAATTTTGACCATCAGAAGTGGCAGCTGCTAAACACATGTTTTTGAAGATCATATGGTTCGGCGAAAGGGATACATAATTTGGTCTGGTAACATTTCAAAGCCGTCAGAAGTCGGGTCAGCACCAAAGAAGCGATGGGGTTACTGTACCTCTTATTCACACTAATACATGCGTGAGTCCGTTCTCACGTGTGGAAACCCATATTTGTTTTATCACTCTTTTCTACTGCCTGTTCAGGTTGTACACATACATAATAATTACTCTAATGGAGTTAGGATGAGGAAGAATCCATTTTATGGGTAGTCTACCCGCATCTGTGTGGAAGAATATTTAGGAAAAACTACCCTAAATAGACTCGACCTGGATTTTAACCCCGCTCTCCCCGTCATAACACGAAAGTGACACCTTAGACTGTTCGACCAGTGAAGCTACCCTTGTTTTGTTTGCAGGGTATGCATATGGAGTCACTGCCACTCTTGCTGTTTGGCGTAGTGGCATTACTCGCAGGAATGTTGGCTTTCTTCCTTCCAGAAACATTAGGCAAGAAACTGCCAGATACCGTTGATGAAATCAAGAAGTTATAAAGTGCCTTCATACCAAATCAACTTTTACAGTGTGTCATTTTTAAGTTGCTGACGAACTTATTTCTATCATGATGGATGACACGTGTGTGTGTGTGTTTATACAGAGATACACTTTTGTAAACATTGTTTATATTTAAATTATCCACTACTTTGATTAGAGATATTACTTTAATATTGAACCTCAAATACAATTTTGGTGGTTAATTTGATACATACACCATTTGAGTGCTATATATTTATTTTGTAATGTTAATATGGTGGATGAATCACTTTAATTTTTAAAAATTGTGATAATGCTAAAGTTTGCTCAAATATATATCTTTTTAAAAAAAATCACTCTTTTCTAGTCTATTAACTAGGCCTGTGAGGGAATGAAATTATAAATAAATTTCTGACTTCAAGAAATAAATAACAACCTCTCATAGAAAATGGATGAGAATAATTTTTTTTAAACAAGTTTCTAATTTAGGTTTATATTTATTTTTCCCGATTTATGATTTTAGAGCATTTGTTTTTCATTCTATTAAATTGACAAGCTGCCAATTTTATCAGAAAGTAATCAAATTGTATAGGTTCAAATAAAGTGTTTAACAAGGGGGAAGTCCAATGGCTAAATTGATAGAGAGAGAGAGACAGAGACAGAGTAGAGTAGAAAAAGAAAGAGGTCATAAATATACCAGAGAAGTATTATAGAAATAAATTTTATAATAGTGTTAAATTTTTTTCTTAACTAAAAATCCAAATTTCCTCAATTTAAACTTAAGATTAAAATTGATAAGAATGTTCAAAGAATCAAAACACATGCATCCTTTGATTGCTTATCCAAAACTTAATGGAACAAAGCAGTGTCGAAAACCAGAAATCGTATCAATACAGAAGGAACCCAATCTTTTTTTTAGCTTACAAATGTATCTTTGCTGCCGAAAAATAAATAACACACAATATATCAATCATGAATGCCTGTGAAAGCTAAATATACACTATACAGGGTTTTGGAAACTCATAGCCCAATCTGCACATATAGTTTGTTTGAACCAAGAGTAATACAAAATCCCCATACACTTACATCCGGAAACTTATGCTAATACCATTAAATTGTGTTTAAAGTTTCGGTGTACAGCGCGGGAGAGCAAAGCTGTCAAGCATGCATGTACAACCGGTTGCATAGCTAGGCGCGTGATAGTCCACATGTAGTAATGTCAAGCACTTTCTGTGATGTAGGAGAGTTAATGTTGACCTTCAGAACGTATTCTTATTTCTAGATGGACTGGTGTGTTGTTTACTATTAATTATGGTAATTTCTGCTGCCGTGCTCCAAGATGTCGAGGTGTACAGTGCCGCACACCTAGCTCCTATGCAACCTGTTGTACACACATGCTTGCACAGCTTTGCTCTCCTGGCGCTCTACGCCAAAACTTTGAACAGACTTTAATGATATTAGCATAGTTTTCCGATGTAAATGTATAGGGCTTTAGTATTAATTTTGGTTCAAACAAACTGTATGTGCAGTTTGGGCTTTGAGTTTCTGAACATGCTGTAAATACTAAAGTATACAGTAAAATGGACAAAAACAATAATATGGTGTCAAATTGATTGAGAAAAAAAAAGCTGTGCATGGTCGGTCATGGAAATGTCACAAAATAGGTCATATTATTATTAAAAAAAAAAAGTTTAATTACTTTATATTACTTTTTATTATTATTATTATTAGCGTGAATAGGCCCATCGACACAGTGAGATCATTAGGGCCTGGAATGTATTTAAAAATTTAAAGACATGGACTTTATTAAAAAGTGTTAGGATAAAAAGCAGTTTAGCTATTTAGCTTTAGTGTCATTCTATTGGTCATTAATAGACAACTTTGAGGTCATCAAATTCCAGGCCTTGATTAAAATATTAAAGAGTAATAGAATTAACTTATTCCATAGAAAGGGGGGGGGGGGGCAATTTTTTTAAATGTTGTATTGTCACTTCCCCCTCACTCTAATATGTAGAGGAGGTAACGATAACTATTACATAGTAAATGTATAGCAATGTAGAGACTGGGAAATATTTCATAAGAGTAAGAGAAATAAATAGGTAACAATAATAGATTTATTAAAAAAAGACAATATAGGGTTACAATTGATAACAGGAAAACACTAATAAATGTCCATTAAATTGATTAAGGAAAACATGTAACTCTTATAAGTATAAAGGAAAAATTATAGGTGCTTTGACTAACAGAAACACAATTAGTCTCCTTGACTACTACAATAAGTCTGAAGGACTTGGATATTTGTCGAATACTTGGTACTCAGGTGAGATTCCCTCGGCGTCGAGACGGTGAGACCCACGACCCAAACATCAAGACCACCAGTTTCTTATTCAGGTGCTGGAGCAGAGGTTCCTCCTTCGAGGATATAATATGATGAACTACAGTCGAATGAACCCAGGGGTCACCCGTTATATACTCTTTTTTTCTGACCTAAACAGAACCAGTTAATATGGGCATGTAATGAGGGAAGGAAGGAAAGGGGGGGGGGGGTATAATTATGTGTACAACCAGGACAGGAAATGAAGTGTGGCAAAGATATTATAAATAGTACAGTAGGACTTAACATGAATTCATCGAAGCTGTTGTCCATATTTCACAAGATTTTTTTTCCTCTCTTTTTTTTTTGTGTGTGTTTTTCAGGTGTTGATTGTCTTGTTGTTTTTGTGATCTTTTAGTGGAAGGTATAACGATGGAAGTGAATCGTTTTTCAGCTTTCAGCATTTTTCAGGTGAATAATTTTATATCATCTGCGCATTGATTTTCACATAAAAGATTCTGGTCCGAAGCGTATGCAACATATTCTAGCTGGAGATGATATATTGAATGTTAAGATAACTTTAAATAACACACATAATAATACGTTATAATTATTTCATAAATGAACGATTCATTTATTCACAATTCTTAATATTTATTTTTCATGTCCTAACCCATTTTGCGTTGAAATCTTCTCTTCGTGGAAATATGAAGTATTTAATCGAAATGTTTTTAGTTTTGTGTGAATAATCGTGGCAGCCATATACTACAAAATTTGGCATTATGAATTTGTTTGTTTTTTGTAGGAATGTGTAGAATGGTTTGACGCGTGAATCACTTGAAAAGAAACTAAAAATGGGTGAAAACTCTGGTAGCTTGCAACGCAGGGCAAGTGACAAAGTGGGGGTAGGCATGCATGTGAACCCACCTCTATTCTCTTAACACCACAAGGGAGGATATAAGGCAAGGCCTAGACACTTACCAGAAAACTGTCTGCCTCAAAGTACACAATTAAAACACAATAAAATGAATTGTTTGGGGGTACAAACATCCCCTTCTTCAGCCAAAGAGAGTAAAACACAGTTTGGACTATGGCTCTCATCTTCAACCCCTGGCCAAACAGCGTCCCTCACACATAAAGGGCACAAACCACTTTCTCAACCGCTTACAAAACATAAAAATTAAATCCCCAGTGATCCATACTTTACACCTACATACCCCACACCCAGGGATTTTCTGTCACGAAATATTTTCTGGAGAGGCGACCACCTTTTTAGTATAGTCCACTCACCTCATATCTGAAAAGAACAATTTTTGCTTCCCGGAGAGACTACCTTCAAATCCGAGGGACGGCAATGTGTGCACGTATGTGCCCCTCCTTCGCTAACCTCTTTATGGGCAAACTAGAAACAACTTTTTGCAATATGAAACCTCGCAACCACTTTGCTGGATAGTATTTAGTGACGACATCTTCATGGTTTGGATAGATTCTGAACCTAATTTACTACAGTTCCTTAACAAGTTAAACCGTCATCTTCATGTAAAATACTCTCCACCCTATAGCCCACTACCAGAGCCAAACATATATATTCCGAGGAAGAAGACCTTAGCAAGCAATGTCAACAAGTCTTAAAGGCTTTCCACAGCCCGAGGACAACCTAAACACAGTCAACAGTTAAATCAAGAGCCTATCAAGAAACAACCCTTCAATGACATTCCGCTCACCACCCAGTATTATGAAGGACTAGACAAACCCACATTTGTCCTGAGTACAGGCTACATTATCCTAACCTCATCACCTCTCATACAAAATCTTCTCAACAGTGTCTAAGAATCACATTTAAACATTCTGGTTCACCCTAAATTGCCCGACCCAGCCACAAATACAAAACAACCATACTCGCCAAAGGATTCACTCACCATTACCTCATTGCAACACAACCGGAGAGGAGTAGCAGATACCTGTAAATATACCAACGATCCACTCTGGTATCATGCAGACTCACTCTGGAGAGGAGTTATAAACACAGACTCGACACCAAGTGTGGCTGGGTCTACGAGCAACGGCGAGGACCATCAGTCAGTCTTTGTTTCATATTCAGTCAACTCGTCATCTTGAAGTAACGAATGGTCTCGCTAAGTGGTGAGTTAAACATGTGTTGTAGATATTGCAGATAAACATTATACTACTGCCTAGGGTCACTAGTAATTATTATGTAATCTTATTAAAAAGGGTGGTGAATAAAAGATGTTTGAGAACCAGTGTCTTATAGCAAATTAATTTTATTATGAACTCGATAATTGAATGAAAGCCAAATAAAGTGGGTTTTCTAGACAAAAATAAGTTTTTATTGATTATGTCAAGCTATTAAGTGTATTACTAATGAATACACATTCACAATATAAAGATCACATTTATATTATTTAACAATAGTATTTTTCTTTTCACAATCCTTATTTTAGTCTCATCTTCACAAAAAATACTATATTAAATACTTTTAGAAACTTTGGTAAAGAAACTTAATTGGTTTTGGTGGCAGTTGTACATATATAAACATATAAAACACGTCAATGTTTTAATAATACATTATATAGTTTATTAATGAAAACACAAATCTCACTTTTTAAGTGGTTAGTTTAAATATTCAAAATCAATTGTCTGCCAATTATAATCTTTAAATATATTCGATCCAAACATAACTGTTGGTAAATCGGTGTCTAGAGATATTTTTGAAGTTATGATATTATTCAGGTAATTAAATAACTAATGATTGTAATAGTTACAACCGGAAAATAAAGCCCACATTGTAAGTTGAATAACAAAATGGAACATCTGTTAGTGTACCTACACTTTATTTACCATGAGAGATAACAAAGAGTCTTACCTTGCTTGGCTCCACTATAATGGTTATAAAATAGGGTCATAGTGTAATCAGTCAAGGTAAGACTGCTTACCTTTCAATGTAAGCTGAGGATACATTTGCGCATACAAAACATGAGGTGAAATGTGCCCTTATCTATTATCAATGTTTCTCAAACTGTGATACGCGTATCCTTAGGGGTATGAGATGGATTTCAGGGGGTACACAATACACTGCTGAGTTTTATTAAACATTAAATAGTTCTTAATAATAGTGAGCCTGTTAAACAAATTGGCGCATCATTTTATAAGATGTGATGGGTCTTTTATAGACCTTTTTTTCCTTCTGTCGCGGCTTTGTTTAACTGAGTACAAAAATGTAATATAAAATTTTGAATGAGCCATTTATGTATCCACAGTATAATATTATTCACTTTTGGCGATACCATTAATGATTCCGTTTACAAGATAGCGGATAAGTTTATCGCTATTTGTTTGTTTTTTTAATGTGAAGAGATAAAAGGGGTGCCTTGGTTAGGCAGTAATCCGAAAAAAGGACACACGACTGGAGAGATTTTGAGAAACACTGATCTAGATTATACAGAAAACATTAATTTCAGTATTAACTATGTCAAAAGTAGTTCATTTTTAGAGGTTTAGCTCCATTCCATAGTTCAATATATGAATCCAAAACTTAAGATGGTAATAAAAAGTTTAACATAAATTTTCAATCATTTTGTGGCTGTGTGTGTTTATGCTTGTCAATACTGTGACAATGTCAATACTCTTAAAACAATCCTACCTGAAGGAACCAAATAAGTTGAATTTTAAAGGAAATGAACTATCCATTAACTATGAGGAGGATAGGAAAACTACAGTGTACCCATTCTGAAATCATCGCACAATCTAACTCTGTTGAGATTATTTAGAAAGTACACAGAAACCATTTTGAGATTTTAACCTCGTAATACATCTGGGCCACAGACAAGTAAGAAACAGACTCTCGACCTTACGGGGGTTTTGCTGAACTTCTTTAAACAGCTTGAGTCCTTCAACACCAGGCTACGCTAGTGTCACTGCTGGGTGATGATAGGACTTACCGCAACGATCCTAGTGGTGAAGAAGCTAACAAAAGGAGCGCAACCATTTTAACCAGGAGGTTGAGTGTCTGGATATATTATTGGTCCATGACCTGGGGTAGACAATCAAATTTTACTAGTGGCATATATTTAAGTTCAATACAATGTTTTCACAAATTAACATATGAACAATATTTCCAAATATAAACCCTTGACAGTAAATGTCACAAACAAAACTAAAAAACAATATAATATATATTAAGTCCATCACACAGAAAAGATATTCAAAACAAATTATTCACAACTATCTCTAACGAAACCACATTGTTTAAATGTTTGAGTGCCAAAACATATATTTTATTCAGACTTAAGCCCAAAAATAAACTATTAATAATTTAATAGACATGTCTTTATTAGATTGAATACTGAAATATATTATATATGTTTAAACTCATTTAAACTATAAAGTATCCTTTAAAAGGTAATAAATATGTTTTGGCTTGTAAAATGTCAGACATGAAGCCATTTTGTTTCTTATTGACACCTCTCATACCAACTGCAACATAGATAAGTAATTTACAGCTCTAACCAGATGTCACAGCATGGTGCATGTTTCAGTAGTCTACTTTTAACCTCTCGACTTGGCTCTTTAATACACCAGGATTACCTCATACATAAATTCCTCTCAAAATACCTTGCGCACAAGTTTAGTCTAAGGGGCATGCAATTTCAATGACTTGAAAAGCATTTTATATCATGCTAAATATCTTCTTTTCCATCTCTTCCATCTTTGTCCTTTTTTTTTATCTCTCTTCACCTCTTTATTTCTTTCCCTCTATTTCATTCTCGGAGTAGACGATTGGAGAGATTGTGGCTTGATTCCAGTCGGGTGTACTAAGGGTGGTTTTCCCTTAATGGTTTCCCACTCTCTCTCCACGCAAATGTAGGTAAACTTCCTATAAATTCAACCTTCCTCCTCTCCAACCCTTTAGCTTAATTAGTACATATATGTATAACTCAAACGGGTATTAAGACATGGCGCTAAATTTATTTTTATTTATATTCATTAGTTTCAATCTCTACCTCTTTATAGATATATATATATATATATATATAATATATATATATATATTATATATATATATATATATATATATATTATATATATATATATATATATATATATATATATATATTCATATTTATTATTGATAAAACATTATTACTATAGAATGTACATATTTTTCTGAAGGAAAATCAAAAAATAGATTATTTGAAATAGTTTCTTAGCTATACATAGCATACAATTTATAAAGCATAATGTGTATTTAAACATTTTTTCAAAACATTCATGGAGAAGGAATAACATTTTTTACATTGCCATATTATTTCACTCTGGACCATTTTGTTGGGTTATTTTTTTTCTTCTCTGTGGCAGGAATTTGAACCCATTGTTTGACTTAAATTTTGGATGTGGAGTCTTGGATAACCTTGACTTAATTAACTCAAACCAATATTGTCTTTGTTTCATTGTAGAATGAAACAGTCTACAAGAGCAAAGATAACAAATTCACTACTGGAGAGCCAGGATTTAAAGATAAATCTTGCCCTACATAAACTTTAAACTTTGAACAATACCCAAAATTGGATTCACTTATTTTACTAAATTGTATAACTGAGTTCGTTTGCTTGGGTTGTATTGAACAAAAACTAAGGGACGCTTAAATTTCATCAGACTCTCATCAATAGTAATTTCTTCATAAAAACATTTATTTGTGTGAGTGATTTCAGGCCTCTCACTAGAAATGTGCACAGTACTGTTTATTGACCTTAACCTCCTCTTAGGCATGTTTAAAGCATTTATTAGTGTTTCAATTATCACTAATTTACTCGAGTAGAACTGTAATTTTGATTTTGTGATCTGTGACATAATAGACTGTGCAAAATGCATGTGATTTTAATCGGCAGTAGTTTTAAACTACTTAGTATCACATTTCCCAATGTAAACATTGCTATCGTTCGTTTGTAAATCAGAATAGTCATTACATTTGTTTGTTTATCTGAACCAGTGCTGTTAAAGCAGCTATCACTTTCACAAGGCCTGTCGCTTTTATTATAATCATTGACTAGTCAGTTATCACTAGTATCTATATATTGATTTTCATAATCAGAATCACAAAGTACCCGTGTCATTTCTTCGTCAGTTAACCATTTACTAGTTGATGCCATTTTGTGTCTTTGCTGCACTGAAGTAAACATCTGCTAACAGTTAAAAATTGCTTGGAATAAAATCGATAAGTTTTAATGATGCTGCTCCTGCCATCTATGCAGTACAAGCAAGAACACAAAGTGTAAGCCCTGCTCGTAATTGTATCTGTGTGGCGTTGTATGCTATAGTGAGTGATGCTCATCCAATTAAGTCAAAGGGTTAACAAAAATACAACAAAATTGAGAAAACTTGGTATCTTTTTAAAATGAAGTCATTATTTCACTGGTTCCAAATTAACTGTTTTCAAGTGAAGAATGCTGAAAACCACGCTTCAATAAGTTTTATGGTTTATGGTTCAAGCAAAGCTTTGTAACTAGTTTTACAACCAACTCAGTCATTTGTATAGAAACATTAATGATAGAATTGAACTCTTTGGCTCAAATTCATTCAGTTAAACATAAACGATAAAATGAAACTCTTTGGCTCAAATTCATTCAGTTAAACATAAACGATAAATGAAACTCTTTGGCTCAAATTCATTCAGTTACACATAAACGATAAAATGAAACTCTTTGGCTCAAATTCATTCAGTTAAACATAAACGATAAAATGAAACTCTTTGGCTCAAATTCATTCAGTTAAACATAAACGATAAAATGAAACTCTTTGGCTCAAATTCATTCAGTTAAACAAACGATAAAATGAAACTTTTTGTTCCAAATTCATACAGTTATAAAAATAAATGATAAAATGTTACTTTCTGGTCAAAATTAATTCAATTAAAGATGAATGTAATTACAGGTTTTTTTTATCTGTGCATTTGGACCTGAAACCATAATTTGGGACAAGGATTAAACTTTTAAATTTTATTTAAATGTGTCATGTTAAACATCAAATTGTAGTTAATTAATAACTCTTTCATACTATAAATATCATATTGATTTTATCAAGCTCATTTTCATTTTATGTGTGATGAAAGTTGAAAAAGATAGAAAACTTTGTTAAGGAAGGACAGCAGTTAATAATCTGTCAACTAAATATTAATTTTTCAGTTAATAAATTGTCAACTATATATTAATTTTTGCTATGTCAATAATTGTGTTTTTCCACTTAATATAGTTTATTGTCTTTATTAAAAGTAGAAAAATATTTCTTTTAACTTGTATGCTATGAGTCTCCCGAAAATTAAAGTCCCCTTCCTTAACATATGTTTCTAGTTCAGTTAGCATTGTCCCCAAAATAGTACACCTACAGGTATTTAATGAAGTTTATAATGTAGATCCTGTTTCAAAAAGTATTGTAAATAATATTTAAACATTCTAATTATTTTTAGGTTATTGTTGCAAGTCAACAATGGGGAAAACCAGTTGCTGAACATGTTTGTGCTCATAAAAGCCAATTGAAACAAAATCAAAAGCAGAGGAAGCCAGAAAAAAAGACAGAAAAAAAAAGAAGACAAGAGCCGAGTTGCTAAGTGTAGGTAAAATAGAAAAAAACCATTAAAGAACAAACGTCAGCAGAAGAAGAATTCAAGAGCAAAAGGCCAGCAAGATAAGTATTGTACTAAGGTTAGTGTTCTATCACCCTGTGCCCTGGGGACAGACCAATAATACACCCACACACTCAACCTCCAGGTTAAAATGGTTGCGCTCCTTTTGTCAGCTTGAAACCTTCACCACTAATATCACTGCGGTAAGTCCTATCACCACCCAACAGTGACACTAGCGCAGTCCAGTGTTGAAGGACTCAAGCTGGCAAAAGGAGCGCAGCAAAACACCCGTAAGATTGAGAGTCTGTTTCTTAGAGCAACTTCAACATCAAAACAAACTTTACCTCGATCTCCGAAGAGATTAGCTCAGGTAATTGGCAAAATTATAAGCTCCTTAAATCCAACAAAAAGAGAACTTGTTTTTAATGTTGTAGGTTTGACGCGAAGTAAAAGTGTTCTTAATTTCATTAGGAAGAAGAGCAGTGATGTTATTGATGACCAACTAAAAAATGAAATGACACATTTAAAAAAAATCAGGAATGACATTAGATGGCAGTGTCCTGGCAGAAAAAACTATGTTTCAATTAAAGCTAACAATGGCCGTGTGCAGCATCAGAAAAGTTTGCTGATCATGAACTTGACAGAAGCATAATACTTTCTTTTTAAAGAACAAATATCCCACCCCTTTCAAACTTTAAGAAGCTACGGCCAAAATATGTGGTATCAACGTCTCTTCAGAACCGAGAGGTCTGTGTTTGCACATACCATGGAAATGTAGAACTATTTGCCAAAGTATCTAAAAAAAAGGTTATTGACAATCTCCCTACATCTTTGAACCATATTGTCGACGAGACACTTTGCTGTACAAGCAATGACGAATGTGTTTATAGGAGGTGTAAAAACTGTGATGTGTACAAATTAGATATTTACTTTGATGAAATTAAATGTGGCACCACCCATAACCCCTCACCACTAATTAAAATGTTTTATTTAATGGCAATTCAAATGTCTTGTTTTGCACAGTTTTGCACCAAAATATGACATTTTGCACCTTAATAGTTTTAGAATAAGAAAAATGTTAGTATTAAACATGTTTGGAAGCTTAAGTTAAGTTAGTCTCCCACCCTAACTGATAATTTTGTTTTTTTTCTTATATCAATAAAAATGTATTGTCTTGCACTATTTTTAACTAAAGTATGACGTTTTGACCCAAATATGGAATTTTGCACCTTAATAGTTTGGTGAGAAAAAAATATTTAATATAGCACACATTTTGGTTAAAACTTAAACATGAAATTCTTTATTTTGTCTTATATCAATAAGTGTCATATTTTATACAATCTAGCAACCAATTATGGCATTTTGAGTGCTAATAATAATATACTCAGAAAAAATTAACAAAATGTGATAATGCTAGAGATATGCCTTAACTTTAAAAGTAGATATATGTCTATAATTTTCTATGTATTCTGCAACAATATTCCACGTTAATAGTTTTGCAAAAAAAAAAAAAAAAATTATAAAAGGAAGGCAAGCGTATCCTACTTTCTTCAAAACAATTATTTTAATTTCCATGGTGACCGTATAAACTACTAATTTTACACCAAGTGACACCTAATTATGGCGTTCAACTTTATTGCTTTGAAAGGGAACATTTTTAGTATAAAATAAGGTTTAAAGGGCCAAAATAACCATACCCTCCCTTGCATCCTGAAAATGAGCGTACTCTTTCTGGGGTTAAAGTGTAAAATACAATACTTGGTGAAAACTAGAAGGGTGAAAAAAGTTACAAAACAATACATTTATTTTGTAATTAAAAAAAACCAATTTGTTCCACTTTTGTCCCTTTTAATTTTTCTTATTTTTTCTTGAAAATCTATAAGGTGAAAACTTGTTTGACATTAATAAAAAAAAACATATCATTTAAATAGAGGCGAGAGGGCTATGTCTAAATGGGCCCCAGAATATTTTCTAGTGCTATGTATTTTGAGTGATAAATTATTAAGATGCAAAACAACATATTTAGGCACAAAATAAAACTTTTAAATTCGTATATAAGAGAACCAACATTATAATTGGACAGAGAAGGAACGGAGTGTGAAAATAGAGATAAACACTATGATTGGTTCCAAACACAAACGGGAGTGAACCCGGGAGCGTTTAACCACCAATCCTATTTATTAATGTAATGGATAAGATGATCGTCCAAGTCGAGAGTCATAGAAACCCGGGGGAACTCGCAGGCAGCAGAGATGAGGAGGTTCCTGGGAGGCATTGAGAATGTAACAAGAAGAGACAGGATAAGGAACGAAATAATTAGGGATGGTTTTAAAGTTATATTAGAAAACAATGGAGAGAAAAAGATTACTGAGGTTAGGTCATGTGATGAGAATGGAGGAGAGAATGCCTAATAAAGCCTTAAAGGACAAAGAGCTATTTGGAAGCCCAAAGACAATATGGATGGACCAAGCGCTAAAGGTGCAGACTGGAGACGCACGGCTGAGGGTGAAGTTTGAAAAGATTGACAGGAATAGCAGAGGATGTCCAAGAAAACCTGCAGAGGTAGAAATGTCGAATTATGGAGGGAGGGATGTTAATTTGGATTTGAGTGAATTAGCATTAAATTAGCATTAAATAAACATTATTTTAATTTGGGGGTTGGGGGTTCCACTTAACTTGACATCTGCTTCCCCCCTCCCCCTCAAACGAAAACGGCTGTATTGTATTTATAAATGAGGTGTAATAAGCAATACTTGGGTGCATGATAGGTGCAAAATGGTGGTATATCTACATTTTAAATTTGAAGGGCTTGAGGGCCGACATACGTGATCTGAAGATAGAGGTAGATGAAATGATTAGACTCATTGTGCTTTGTCTATCAACAGTTGTTTATCGGGTTTAGCGAGTGAGAGATCTTGAAAGATTTAAAGAAGGACAGCTATATTCTACTCTATCATCTTTTGAGGTGTGGAAATGAGGAGGGAGGAATTATCTTGCCATTCATCAGCTCCAGACAGGAAGTAGACTAAGGGGGTTTCAAATAGAGAATATTTAATGGATTTTATTAAAAGTGAGAAAAATTTGAGGGGTTTTAAATTTAGAAAACAGTTTGTAGTTTCAAACTCAAAGAGCTTTTAAACTGTGTTAAACATTATGTTTTGTAGTATCAGTTGCATTTTGCAAATAATAGATTAAACACCATTTTCATAAGAAAGCTAATAGGTATGAATAATTTCCATCAAAAATTAAATAAAATTAAATATCCAATTTGCACTTTTAAATATTCACTCAAAATGTTTGGTATTCAAATATTTATATTATGATGATTTTAAAGTGATATATTATTTCACTATCTATATTATGTTTACTACTTTTACAAGTCTTACCATATTAATCTAAAAAACTATTTATATTTTTAATCTAAAATAATTCTAAAAGATAATTTTTTAAATATCCTGTTTCCCTCTCGATTTCGATATTTTTTTCTCATTTCCTATTATGTTCCTGTCCCACAGTAAAAATGTCATTTTTGTCCATTTCTAATATTAGATATTAGATATTTTATTTACTTACTTAAGACATGGTTTATCTATCTCATAGTTTAACCCAAACTATACATGTAGTAGTGATTTATCAATTTTTTATTATTATTTTTTTACATCCAATACTGTTTCCAGCCTGCAGCCTGGGTCAGTTTTTTATTCAAGCCATATATTTTTCCACTACCAGATTACTATGCCTTATAATCTAACTTAAGACTAGGACAGGTACAACATCCAGTCCCCGGCCCGTTAATTTATCAATGTGAAAGGGTAAACCCACATTTCACCAATGATACATTTTTCGGTCATGCCGGGAATCGAACCGGAGACCCTTAGCTCAGTAAACAGACACGCTACCGACTGAGCTAAGTTGTCGGATTGATTTATCAATTACAAAAGAAAAATATGTTTAAATTAAAAATTGAAAGGAGGATAGAGTGTGTCAAGGCCTACACTCTTACCAGAAAATTGTAGGCCTCAAAGTTAACCATGTGAGCATGGCTATAGGTTGATCATGGTCATTTAGATTCTGTTGTTGCCCGTTTCTTGACTAAAAAAAAAGGTTGGAGGTAAATGCAGAATCCAAACCTAAACTTTGTTTTTTGTGAATCAAGAAACAGGCAACAACAGAATCTCAATGACCATGACCTGCCTCTAACCATAGTCCATCCTGTTTTTTACCCTCTTCTGCCAAAGGGGACTGATGTACCCTGAAAAAATACATTTGTATGTGTTTTGTTTGTTAACATTTGAGGTCTATAATTTTTTTGATAGTGTGTAAGCCTTATACTTCTATCCTACTTACAATGTTTAATTCAATATAGCCTTTGGAGATATTTTTTCTTTTGTTTACATGGATTATGATTTGTAATATTGATTTATGTTGGTAGCATGTGAACTGTTTATAATTTGGTTTTATTGTAACTGCGAGATAAATTATTTTGTATTAAAGTGACCTTTACCTCATTAATATAGCTTGAGTAACTTTGGTACGAGTAGATATACTCCATCCTTAATGATACAACCGTGTACCGGTGGTACTACCTGACAGGCTCATACTTGCAGATTACCGAGAACATGTCCCCACCCAGCCGGTTGGCCAACCAACGGTTCTTGATGACCGCCATCTTGAGGCATTCACAGGTGAAGAGAGCGTGGAGGTTGGTGTGGACTGCGCGACCCATCCCCTCAATCACCACCAGGTCCACCTTCTCCTGCAAGGCGGCCGCCAGCGACTGGTCCAACCGGCTACAAACCATCAGCAGGATAATCTTTTCACAAACTTGGGTCCTTATTTTATTGAATGTGTTAAGGATAAGGAAGGTTTAATTAGGAGGACATATACCCATATTTGTGTGGAGGGCGAGTGGAAAACCACCCTCATTACACCAGACCAGTACCATATTGGCCCGAATATAGTACAATGTTGTTCCCTTAAAATGTTCTTCCGAAAACTATATTCGTCTTATATGTACAGCTTAACATTTTTCACTGAAAAAAAAAAAAATGGCAGATTCCTACATAAGTTTGTTTTGTAGCATGCTGGTAACGTAATGGCCAGCCAAGGGTTTCTATTGGTACATTAAACATCAAAACAAATCAAGAGAGAGAGAGGTGTATGTCACTGTATTGAAAGGCGGGTGGGAAGCTCAACGTCAAAAGAGGATAGCACCCCCAACACCGGTGATTGTACCGGTGACGCCTGTCTTAATATTTCTACCCTTCAGTGTCAGAGAACTGTTAATTCAGTAGGTCAGTGTTAGTTTATAGTGTTACTGGTAAAAAATAAATCATCCATGGAAGCTCTGCAAGTGAATGAAGACTGGTAGTTTTAAATAAAATTTATGTAATTTTATTCTCACTTAACTTTTACTTTAAAAAAAAGTGAGTCAAAGTTTTTAAATCCCAATCTCATCACCACAGTCCAGCCTATTACAAGAGTGATGCCTTATACCTGTTAACCTTGTGGTCTGCAGGTCAAGTGTTGCCCAAACCATTCTTCTAGTGCAGCCCCAGACCTTATGAAAATACAGCCAACTTAACTCCAACATACAATGCATCCCAAACAAACCAACTAATTATGATACCACCAGACCATTACAAGATGCAACCTGAAATATTTTTTTTAATCACAGTTGTATGTACACCATTTGGGAGTGTTAACTTTGTCCCATGGTCAATCTTTAAAAGAATGCTTGAGAGAGTCAGTAAAAATTTCTGCAAGAAAATAGAAGATGATTTACACTTTAATTTTCTTTTTTAAATTCGGCTCTCCTAATATTTTAAAATAAGAAGTGGCCCTTAAGATCACATGTACCACCGAAACAGGTCTGTAAAATAATAATTTTATGGTTTAAGACCCCCATGGACGCTTGCTCTATTAAGTTCTAGACTAATATGAGATTGAGGGAAAACGTGTTTAATAGCCCTATGGACACTTGCTTTAGAAAAGTCTTGAATCATTTAAAAACAGTTAATGTTAAATTGTTCCCTTAAAAAAATTAGACAAATTAAAATATATAAAGATATCTATTGATCTTTCATATAATTTTTTATTAATAGTTTGGTAAAGCCCATAAAAATATTTAAGGTTTAAGAATAAAAATAAAAGTAACCTCAATTGTTCACTTATAAAAGATTGGAGAGGGTGGGAATGACTATCCTAGCAACTAATTAAAATGAAAATAAATTTAAATTTAGATTAATTGAAATAGTTTATAACAAGATATCTATTTTTTGTGTATAAACCCCAATAAACAAGATGTTTTTCAGCTTGTTGAAACTGACCTGAGGTCAAGACAGGGCCCTCCTTGTCCGGTCTCCATGGCAACCAGACGGCCTTCCTCCAACCCACGACGTATCACCCCGCATATCTCCGCCACTTGCTTTAGTACCCCCACAAGTTCGACGTGTGTCACATCGTTGAGAGCAGGGGCAGAGTTGGCGCACAGAATTACCTTTAGACGACAACACGTGTAGCAAATACCTTATGAAACTAATACTGGGCAGTCCTATAGTAATAACACAGTGCTGCTACCTAGCGGCGTGGTGTTGCATACCAGCCGCAAAACTCAAATCCCACAAATGAAAAGTTAATTATAACATAATATATTTGCAAAGGGCTAGTTTGACACATAAATATCAGTCATTATATTAAAATAGTTTAATTTAATAATGTTTTACCGTCAATAACAGTGTAAAAATTTATTAAAACAAGTGCAAATAACGTTGATTTGTTTGTCTCATGTATGATTTTGTTTGTTTTTAAACAAAGCGGCAGTTTTTGAGGATTTATTCCTATCTAGCAGTTCAAAATTGTGCAAAATTTTCTAAGCTATTTTATCGAATTATTTTTATTTGATTTGGTGACCCGGGCCTTATATGAGTTCCAGGCCCTGGAAAAATTATTAGTAGCGTTCGTTGAAGATTAAAAAATATATATATATTCTCCTCTACTTAAACTACTATACATACCCGAATCGTTATGATTGGTGGTATGGGGGGAATGAGTCTATACACTTAGATGAGGGGGCGAATTTTTGAATTTGCATAGCTGGATAAAATGAATTTTCCACTAAAATTGATTGCATTTGACACAACTTACTTTTCATTATAAAAGTGTCTGGTATAGAATTGTGGACATGAGTTAAGGGGATTTACCTCCTCGCTAATCAATTTCTATGTCACTAAATTTATTTTAGATAGATTCATAGGCGTAGGCAGATTTTGGGAAGGGTTTAAATTTCGCGAGTTTAAACATTATTACCTTTAAATTGAACTAAATTGTATTATTTCACCATATTCCATTACCTGTTCTGTGCTATTTGTTATGAACTATGTATGCCAACATGTTAGGAACGAGAATTTTTTTTTTAGTTTGACACCACATCTTACTACCCGTTAGTATTATACGCTTAAGTGCTAATTACACTAACCTTATTTTCAGTGTCCATCACAGTACTTTAGCATATGATTCTTTATTAATATCAGATGTAGACAAATTGTAAAGTTAACTATTGTAATTATTTTATTATCATGTTTATAATTTCAACTTGCCTCGTGTACAATTTTAACCAAGCTACAATTCAGTTATTGGGTTTATTGTGACTGTACCTCTGTCCCTCTCTGAAGGAGTTCCCTAGCAAAGGGGATAATACCCAAAACCAGGTCAATGCCGCTGTTGTCGACAAAGATCGCTGCACACTTGTGGGGTGGACCCTTCAGTCTCTCCATCCATTGAGACAGATAATCCACCAACCATGGACGGGCTAGAAGACAAAATGAATTGTTCAAACTAAAAATATTTTGAATCAAATCTGAATTGAATATTTTATAATTGAATGTTGACGAATCCAAATCAAATAATTAGTGTGGTATGCCATGTTTTTTCGTGCAGATTGATGTTAAAAAGCAAACTTTTGCCTGATTATGAATTTACATACCTTAAGGCAACAGAAAAAAATAGGTTGGAAATTTTATAATAATCCAAGATGGCGTCAAGGAGTTTAATTAAAGTCGTGTTTTTTTATCTTAAAAATTTTTTTAACTGCATTTATAATAGTGTCAGAATTCTTGCATTGTTGAAATATATAAAGGCCGAGCATATTTAATGTGGCCATGAGCAAAAAAGTATCCGACTAGTGATTCAATAGTTGTCATATGTAGTGAAAAATGCCTTTCCCTCGTTGCTAGAATTAAATGTAGTATTGTTTCAAACTGATTAATGTAAGTCATGATAAATTGTTGTACTTTTTTGTAACTTACTTCAAAAATCTTATATTTTTAAAAAATACCCAGGGTTTCTAATTTGTCTAAAGCCTCTAAGGTAGGTACCATAAGGTGTTTTCTTTTGATCTATTGGAAAGTTGATTTCTTCCAGGTAGGATTGTTTCAATGACAACGACTACTCATCGAGGTCATCTTTATCGTGTTGTTCATTCACTAGAAACTGTTACAGTGCCAACAAGGTTACAATGTGAAGCTCAAGTGATCTGTACAAATGTCTTCCATTGAGCATTTTTCTAACTGTTGTAGATGAATAGATACCAGTCTCTACCCATGCTTGATCTATTCCGCTCTTCCCTTCAATATATTTCCAAAATGCGCAGTGTCCAAAATGTTACATGCAGTTCTCCAGAACAAAATAGAAACTGTTCTCTTATATTCTCTACTGAAACCCATAGTTTCATTGCATATCGTACAACTGTAAGTCAAGACTCAAGATGAAATCTTTTCAGGACCTAATATATTTGTTGTTATTGTGCAGGCTTGCATCAATCCCACATATAAAAGTCATAGCTAATTATTGGAAGAACTGATGTCACGTTTGTTGAAGGTGGTGAAGGTGTCAACAAAGAGTTAAAAGCATCCCATGTTCTGGAAAATTTTTGTTTTAATTATCTTCATCGCCTGGAAAATGCATATAACTGGTAAGCCGTACTTTATCTGTTTTCATACTGGAATCTAATACATTGGTATTGTTGTTTAACTCAAGTGGGAAATGTTCTTTCTTCGGTGACGATCATTCACAAGAGAGTACAGTAGATCCTCTTATAACGTTGTGCTATGTGCCTGAGAAACGCAACTTTATAAAAGTTATGTTTTCCCATAAGAATCAATGATAAGTGTAAGAGTTAGGTTACAAGGCCCCGCAAAATACTTACAAATACATGTAGTATCATATCTCAGAAACAGCTCAGGACAGGAATACATTTAATTTCGAGACGTGGGTGGGACCGGCTCACCAATCATGATCCTTTCTTTCCCCCTCATGTGTCACCATGGCGGCCAATGGTTGAAAGAATGCGCGGATAGTTGGTTGCTTAGCTGCACGTTTATTTTCTTTGTAAATTTCCTGGTAACATGTAAGGCCCTCCATGACAGTCCTGTGCACTCTTGCGCTGCGTTCTACATCAGGGTCTTCATCGGCCAAAATCTGAAGTCCTCCTTGAATGCGGTGAAATGCAGTAGCCATGCTCTTTGTAGTAAATGTGCGTGAAGGTTTGTCCTCTTCACTGTCAGATTCAGGGCTTGGATTTTGGGCCAGCTCTTGTAGCTCCTCATTACTAAGTTCCTCAATCTTGGCGTCCATCACCTCTTCTATGTCCTCCATTTCCAGATTCTGTAAGCCTGCTTCAGGAGCAATGTTGAGGAGGTTTGTGTTTGCGCTTGGCACAATCTCTTCAAATCCTTTAAAATCTGTGACGCATTCAGCCATAGATTTTGCCACACCGCGTTGAGGCACGTATGGGAAAACCTCTTGCCAAGCCATGGATATGTTGTTGCTCTTTGTCCAATGGCAGCAATGTAAAGTGTGAACTGTGTTCGTCTTTTCATTGTAAAAGCCATATTGTATTCGTCCCTTTTATATGTTTCTATCCACTTTTCTTATACCTTCTTACAAATATGATACAATTACCTCATAAACAGAAAAGAGGTTTTCCTTATAGAGGTTTAATGTATTTTCAGAATTATTGGGATCGTCCATTTTTGTTTGGTTCACTAAATGTGCTGTACCATGCAGTGTGTTCTTACCACGAGTTGTCGCCTCAACAAAATCAATGTTATCTAATGCAAACCATTCAAATTATATACTGATTAACCGTGATGGCAGACATAGTCCTCCAGCAGAATTGATTTCATTTTTAACAGCCTCTTCAATACTGGCTTCTATAGCGAGAAGTTTTGAACATGTAGTTGTCATTCTCAGATCAACAAGTTTTGAGATCTTGCATGTTAGCGCAGGTTCAGGGCCAATCCAAGTGATAAAGGTGTTTCACAACCATTTCTGAGATTACTTTGGTTCGTAAGACACTTGTCTTGCCAGTTTTACAGGCCTGAACAAAGTGTTGAGCTAGGAGGTTGGCAATGCAATTTATATGTGACGTTCTCCTATCACCTTGAACTGCATAAAGCAAAGGAGGGGAAGTGTAGTCAGTAAATGATCCAGTGAATCTCCACTCTTCTGACTGATGAATGAATATCTCTTCTCAAAATTTTTATTGTCTTCGTTAGAATTTCAAAGTAAATTTTAACATCACTTGATTTTATAAATTTTGATATCACTTCTTCTTTGAATTTTGTAGAAAGTATTTGATCAGGTTTAGTTTTATCCAAAGGCTTGTTAAAATTAACGTCCTCAATATTTTCCAAATTAAATTTTTCAGGTACTGTTAAAATTTAAGATTTTCAGGTATGAAGCAGCCATTTTCTAGCAAAAGGTTTATGTAGGTGTTTTGTACATCATTTATGTCCACCATAATATGATTTTTGAGTGATTGATACAATATATCTAGAAGTTCAAGTTCTGATTTGATTCGACTGTAGTTGACACATTCTTCTTCGTCCTGGTTTGTTTTATCAGAGTCTCTTTTACAATTTATTAAACATATGCGATGGTATTTCAAGTCAAAAGCTCTGGCAGCTAAAGGGTTATTGATACTAACAAGGGCACCGAGTCTTACACAAAGCAAATCAATCTGTCTTCTTTCCGATTGATATTAGTTTTATAATAAAGGAAATTGATAAAACTAAAGAAAGAGGAAAAATAAACTACTAAGAATAAGAATAAATTTGATGAAGAAAGCCCACCTAGGGAAAGAGGAAAGATGTGGGAGGAATCCAATGCACAAAGGTGACATCTTCTTCCTTTCTTCTGTCTTCTATAGTAGAAGTAGTCACACACATTTTAACACAAATATAATAATATTTCGGCATTGTTGCCTTTATCAAACACAAATAAGAATATTATTATATTTGTGTTTAAAATGTGGTGTGACTACTTCTACTATAGAAGACTGAAGAAAGGAAGAAGTCACCTTTGTGCATTGGATTCTTCCCACATTTTTTCCTCTTTCCCTAGGTGGGCTTTCTTCATCAAATTTATTCTTATTCTTAGTAGTTTATTTTTCCTCTTTCTTTAGTTTTATCAATTTCCTTTATTATAAAATTATCTAGCCATTGGGCCACCTCATTTTTGAATCGATTGATATTAGTTGTAAGCTCAAATTCGAAGATCAAGCCTCATGTAAGTTTTCTTCACAATCTTCTTGACACAAGATATGTTTATTTTAATTTTAAATTTCAGATTAAATTCCATCTAATCCGAATCTGAGACCTGTTTGGATTTGAAATTTTGACTATAAAAATGAATTTTTCAAATATTAAGACTCGGAATCACAAACACATTCTGAATCCTAACTATATCCAGATTTGAATTTGAAATTTTGAAGCATTTTTCAGGCTGACTCATTTAAGAAATTCTATTGTATTAGAGGACAACTTGGAGTCACCTCCAAAACACCTGAACCCTCCCTACCTTGAATCTTGGCACGAGCCTCGTAAAACCCAAAGTCTGTGTTCTCCATAAGTTGAGCGACCTCCTGTGCCCCCCAGTCGAACATGTTGCCCGCAAGCACCGATGTGACCAGCGCCTCTTGCCTGGGGCTCCACTCCAGACCGTCCAGCCATTGCAGTCGTTTACTCAATAGCCGCAGCGCCTTCTCGTTTTCTTGCTGCTTTTGCTGTGGAAACAGTGTTGTGTGTATTCTAGTATATAGCATGGTACTTTCTAAACACACAACTCACAGAATAACGTGACTCTAAACAGCAATATTTAACACTAAGTCTGGGTGAATCAAAGAACTTCTATCTCGAATAAAATTTGAATTTTCGCTTAGTAACTCTAATAAAATCCCGTGTTAACCACAGACCGGGAGAAGTGTAATTAGTCAGGGAACTTGAAAGCTGAGAAATAACTCACTCAAATAAGGGAATATTACGCATCACCAATATTAAATCAAAATAAGAGAAAAGTCAGTATTCTATTCACTTAGCTCATCTATAATATTGAATAACATATGGCAACCAAAGTCAAGTAAACTAATAACTAACTTAGAATATGTTGTGTTGCTTTGATTATTTTCTTCATTTTAACCAAGGTCATATATTGCGCACGCGGGGAAATTGCTTAGGTTTAGCTGGAACAGAACTTCTCAATCAAATTTATAAGATTGTCAAATTACAGAACTATGCCCTAAATTTTAAATCTATTTGAATGATTATATATAAATATAGTGTAATCGAACTAACCTTGCTCAGCTCTCGGTAAATTCATCTCCATTCATAGCATCTGCTGTATTTCATGACTTAACAAGTGAGAAATATTTGTTTGTACCACGTGAGAGAATTAACCAACAGTAAATATTCTATTTATTCCCTCTCCCAACACAAACATTCATACAACCAATCAGAGATCATTGCTGATAAAACATTGTAACTGCATCTCAACACACACACATGGGAAGATGAGGTCAGGAAGGGGTTAGCTTCTAGACTGGTTGGCTATGAGAATAAAACATGGCAATACTTCATTCATTCAAATATGTGTTGATTTAGAATAATTAAGGGGTTGAAAACAGTGAGCTACCAAGATAACATCTGCACAAGTATTTCATTACATTCACTTGCTAGAGTAATAAACAAAAAAACCTATGTATCAATATTCTGATTCATTCTTTGATTTTCTTAACAAATCTTGTGCATGTGCATAACACAGATTATGCTTACATTGTATCAATTATTGAAGCTTTTATCATGATTGACTTTAATAGTAGCCATGAGACTATGTTTACATTTATTTGCATGTATTTCAAAGATTGATATTAATGTTTTAACAGTAAATAGTTAATTCAGATTAATGTTGCATATGTTATAATCAAAATTTAAGGAGTAGAACTAAGAATAATTATTGAAATGTTGTATGTTTGTGAGAATTATATCATCATTATGAACAGTTTACAGCAACCGGCCGGGTATGTTTGAAAAATAAGCCTCTCCAATGTGTCCTTTCTCTCCAGAACCTCTCCTCCTTAACAAAGACCCAGTCTTCTCCTTTCTTCTCCTCTGCACGCCTTTAACCCGCCTGTCCTTTGGTCTACCTCTTGGCCTCCCACTTCAATATCCAGCATCATCTTTAATATCTTCCTTTTCTTAACATAACTGTGCCACTTTAGTCGTGCCTTCTCTTTCCTCTTCTTCACTGTCTCCTCATCTATTCCTCTCACACTCTCATGTCTTGTCCTATCCATCCTTGTCACTCCTGTAGTACTTCTCAAACTGTCATTTCCTAGCCTTGAATTCTGCTTCTATACTGCTCCTTCATTACCCACGTTCCCCTTTGTATGTCAACATTGGTGCATAGTACGCCCTGTAGATCACTCCTCCACACTTCCTCGGCACATCATTCCTTCAAATCATACTTCTGACACTTCTGTCTCTCAACGATTCCTCTTCTCTTTCTTCCACTTTCCTCTATCACACTCTCCGCCATCTTCACCTTCCCCCCTCTCCTTCTGTCTCCCATCCTTGTCGTAATCACCATCTCACTCTTCCTTACATTAAACCTCATTCCATGCCACTCCACCACTCAAAATGTTGGTGGTTTGATCATTAGTAACATGGTCCTTGATGGAAAAACTCCTTTAGTGTAAGGCGAATGAAAATATTATAATTGTATACGATATTTTGTGTTCCTTGTTTAACTCAGCAAAGAGAGTACTGTACAGCTGTGTTCCAGTTAGACAAGGAATGGTGAGCTATATAAACACTGCTAAATTGTGCACATCCGTACCTCCTTTTCACTAATTCATTTTTAAAACTCTACTTAGGGACTTTTTTTTCCTAGCACCGCTTATTACGACTCGTTCAGGTTATACACTTATGTACTAATTACACTAATTGCTTAGGAATTAGACAGGTTTAGTTTATAGGAAATTCATATTAAGAGATAAATTAATGGTCTGGGTTCTGGTTGTAAGATTTGCCTAAATTAAGTTGGGTTTAGCCATGATAAAATATATTTTAAAAAAAATGATATTTTTCATAAATTTTAAGATTCAGAATTGAAAAGTGAAAGAAAAATTATTTTTTTTCACATCATAAATTTCCTCAAGAATTCCAGGATTTGAAGGTTTTAAAGGCCCCACCCCTAATTTGTTCCCAAATGCAAGTGATAATAGATAAATATGGTGATAAGAATCTCACCTCCAGATATGGGTCTGGGAAGTCAAACTCCCTCATGTAGTGCTCAATCGTGTCGAGCAGACTTCTCACCGACAGGCTGCCGTAAGCGCTGGAACAAGTGCAGGCAGGCTCTCGACAAAGATTTGAAATGATAAGAGGGAAAAAATTCTATGCTTGTTTTAACTTCAAGCCCAACAAACAGTTATTTTCTTGCCTTCACAAAAAGACAAACAATAAATTTCCGAAAGTATGGCAAGTTTAATCAAATGTTGAATATTATTAATTATATAACTTTCTAATAATCATCAATTATTTATAACATTTTCACAAGTGGTGAAGGTAAATGCAAGAAAATGTTCAAGTTGTCTAATGTCTTATTTTTCCTAGTTGTCATTATCTAAAGTATTAACAAAAATAACATTATTGGGCTTTATTTTTTTCACTTTACACACTTTCACTATAACTGGCTGCATTTAGAGTTTGAGGGTGTAAAAAATAAAACTAATATCTGATTTGGTCTTTTGACTTTCCTTCACTTCAATGAAGTGTCACAAACAACCAATGAACACAATATTCTTCAAAACTTAGCAGTTAGTCTGTAAGTTGTGAAGCCTATGAGGATTATGAAAGCACTTGAATTCCAGAACCCGTTGAGTAAAATAATTATTGGGGGGGAGATATTTTAAATAGTGAATGTTTGATTACAAAGGATGACTAGTTGTTTTAACCATTCTAAGGTCAATAACCTGTCCTATGTGCTATGGAAACCCAAACAAGTGGGAAGAAAGCTCCTATAACTTAAGAGGGAGTTAAAGAAAGACCAAGACAGCAGAGGTAGGTGAAAGTTTGAAAAGGATGGAGATTGTTTTTCTCGGGAAGAGTGTTGTGGAGATGGGGAGGGGTGGAGTGATAAGGTGAGAGTGGGGAAGAGGGGGGAGAGTGGGAGAGGGGAAAATACAAAAAAATAAAAATTTAAAGACAAAACATAAAAACTTTGAAAACTTAACATGAGAAAACTGCTAACTTAGATCAGTCAAAGTGTTATGTAATTACCAGGGCCCGGAAGTTGATGAGTGACCACGCGATGAAAACCGAGGCAACACATCCCATATTCTAGGAATCCCGCTCACCTCAACACCGGCGCAGAGTTCTCCGCTATATCTTTTACTATGCGTCAATAACTCAAAATGTATACAACATTTTTGGTATGTATGGCCGAATTAGTAAAGATCGTTAAGTTAGGTTTGAAATAAATAAAAACTCGAAATAAACTTAGGATAAACTTCAAATTATCTAAAATTTGAATTAAGTGTCTTTCTACCATTTATTTAAATAATAATTTCAGATAGAATCATGGTGGGTTCGAACTATCCAATTTTTTTAATCAACTTAAGTCGAACTAGACTGATCCCACTGTATTTGGTATTCGTTCGAGACTATTTGATTTAAAAAAAAAAAGTACTACTGGTATACTCCTAGTCAGTTTAAATCACTCACAATGGCTGTATCTTGAGATACTGTAGGCGCGAAACATATTTCTCCTTGAACTTCCTGGCCCTGTCCTTGGCCGTGTCACTGATGGGTTGGCTGCTCACCGCCCGGCTCTCGTACTTCCCCGCGGCCTCCTCGAAACACCGCAGCCAATATTCCCTGGAATAGCAACAAACATTTTCATGGAGGGCATTAAACTATCTAGTCTAGGTTTTTTTTTCCCCAAAAAAGGGTGAATAGTGTTCAGTTTACACCAAAACAAAGGTTAATTTTGAAATAAATATAATTTTATATAATCCTTTCGACTCATCCCTATCCTTAAGATCGGGTGATTAAAAAAACTCGTGACTCGATAGTTGAATAAATGAAGTCTTCCTTAGTTTACCATTCAAGTTTTCTGGCACTGAACTTACTCTGCCACTTATTAAAACCATGAGAAACAATTTAATTCAGTTAAAATGTGGCTTCCATATTAACTATTTCGTACAGTTGGCTACGTTTAGAGTAAACATGCTGTGAGCACCTGGCCTCTGTGTCCTGGGTGAGATCAACGGTGTCTGGAATATACAGAGCTGGGTGGGCCAACAGAGGGCAGTATGTAACGGCAGAGTCTCCCCGGTCAATCTCTAGCTGGTCCATAGACACGCCTTGCACCTGAGTGGGTATCTGCGTGTGCAGACCGGAACTGCCGGCATAGTTCTCCAACCAGGAGTATTTGTCAGCATCTAGAAGAGGTCTATGAGTGTAAGAACTGTTTTCTGTCGCTACCTGGTGGGCAATTTATCACGATGGAAAGGAGGGATGGTTGGATAGGAGCGTTGAAAATAGTCAACCTGCAGTTTCGATAAGTTTTATTCAAAAAAATTAGTGATGTAGTCAGTAATAATGGATTAAGGTTAAAAAGAATCATCAACCAAAGTCACCCATTCTACTAAACAAACCTGTACGATAACATTTCTGATCTAGCTCGACCTCAAACCGGGGACAAGAGCCCGCGATGCCCTCCCACCGAATACTATTCTAGTTTCAGCCCTTCTTATATAAGTATATCTTTATTCCAGTGTTTTTGTTTAGTTCCATAATACTTTGTTGTAACTGTTCACAAACTAAGCTGATTGAAATAACAATGTTGTTATATTATTGGGAACTGTTCGCATTTGGCTGACTCAGGCTTACCACAAAATAAATATATGTACTAGTTGACATCCCCAAGTCCTCTCTCGGAATCTGAGAAATAGTACACATGTACTAATGTATGGAAGGATGGGTACTTGAAAACTAAACGTCTATTACTTTGATTCAACTTTAAGATCGCGAACAGAGTCTATTAATATTTCCTTTTGTCTAGTTAAAAAGAATATTGACGTTTATTAATTATATTAAATTTAGTTAAAAATGCTAATTTGAGTCCTTACTTTTTTTGTACAACAAATTTTATTCTTAAAAATGAATATTTGTTTTTGTGTGTTATGGATGGATCTTTTACAGAAATTCAACTTAAAATATTTGTAGTATAGATATGGTTTTATTTGTGAATTCTAATAAAACTCAATGTTTTCATTCGGACATAGCACAAAGTGAAAAATACTCCTCACATACCTCCATAGTAAATAATTGTGCAATAATGATCTCAGTAATGGGAAGTCTGTTTTTATCGAAAGATAGGATGGATCTCAATATTATATTAAATTGCTCAGATTTACTCAAACTAACACATACAGTAGAGTTTATAAGGATGTGTTATCTTACAGGGATGCATGGATATATGACAAAACAACACAACAACAAAATAAAGAGAAAACAATTGCGTTATAAAATTCTGATATCTACATTTGTTTATATTTTTGTATTATATTGTTTAAAATATTTATATTTAGTATTTTTTTTAAATAAATATGGTATGAGTAAAGTTATTTTAACTGTTCTGCGGCTATGTAGTTTGAGATTACGCTCGGCTCACCTCCTTCAGCACCTTTGAATATGGTGTGTGTGAGTAAAGTTATTTTAACTGTTCTGCGGCTATGTAGTTTGAGATTACGCTCGGCTCACCTCCTTCAGCATCTTTGAATATGGTGTGTGTGAGTAAAGTTATTTTAACTGTTCTGCGGCTATGTAGTTTGAGATTACGCTCGGCTCACCTCCTTCAGCATCTTTGAATATGGTGTGAGTAAAGTTATTTTAACTGTTCTGCGGCTATGTAGTTTGAGATTACGCTCGGCTCACCTCCTTCAGCATCTTTGAATATGGTGTGAGTAAAGTTATTTTAACTGTTCTGCGGCTATGTAGTTTGAGATTACGCTCGGCTCACCTCCTTCAGCATCTTTGAATATGGTGTGAGTAAAGTTATTTTAACTGTTCTGCGGCTATGTAGTTTGAGATTACGCTCGGCTCACCTCCTTCAGCATCTTTGAATATGGTGTGAGTAAAGTTATTTTAACTGTTCTGCGGCTATGTAGTTTGAGATTACGCTCGGCTCACCTCCTTCAGCATCTTTGAATATGGTGTGAGTAAAGTTATTTTAACTGTTCTGCGGCTATGTAGTTTGAGATTACGCTCGGCTCACCTCCTTCAGCATCTTTGAATATCGTGTGAGTAAAGTTATTTTAACTGTTCTGCGGCTATGTAGTTTGAGATTACGCTCGGCTCACCTCCTTCAGCACCTTTGAGGAAGGCTCCGATGGCTCCCAGGTAGCCCTCGTGCCTCAGGAACAAGGCTTGAACTTGACCTCTGCTCCAGTAGTTGATGGAGAAAGAGATCGTGTGCATGCTGAGAGGATGGTTGCGCAAGAAATAGCCTCCAAAATACACCTGCATCAAAACGGGGCATTAGGGGGGATGGGATTGTAATCGGTCAATTCAGAATAACCTGCACAGTAGGATTTCGTTAGAAACAAACTTTTAGAAAATGCAATCATATTTTTAGCAGTCATTATTTTTGTTGTTATTTTGTTATGTAGGTCAGTGCTTGCCACGAGAGTACTTGTTTCTAGTGAGCTCCGCAAGTGACCCCATTAGGTGATATGCTGGGCAGTGAGGATATTTGTGTGGAATGTACTAGAACATTTTAAGGACAACAAAAATATATGTGTCGTTCTGGTCCTTGTAACGTATCTAAGTTTTATTTGGAGTGTCTGAGAATTAGTGAGCGTGAATAAGAGTTTTTCACGAGTTGCGGTGTGATCCCTGAAATGTTTGGGTATAATATCGTCACCAAATCTCAATCTGCCTCCTCTCTTCGGAATAGAAAGTTCTGGTTCCTCAAGTTTTATGCACATATGAACAATTACTCAAGGCATCTTCAAATGAACGTGTATCTGATATGATTAAATTATTAAATTCACTACTCACCTTGGTTGAAGGATCTATCTAATCAGATAAAGGAATTGCCGAGTGACAATACTGTCCTAAAGGCCCAGAAGGCCCCCTGCTCTAATTTCAGTGGGGACACAATGCTTCTCCTTCGATAGCTTCTCCTACCTCCAAAATTGGGACATTTCAATCAACTTCCTCTCAAGGTTCCCCCAAAAAGTCATTATTTAACCCCCATCTCGACCACCTACTGAGCCTGCAAGCACAGATGAAGAATTTATATAAATGTCGTCAGAAAAACAGGTCACCTGATTACAACGTGCGTGAGGAATCACTGACTCAATGCCTTTGCTCAAGTAATTTGCTGACTGGAATTAAAGCCAGTACTAGTCTATTAACAGTCAACAAAGTATTTTTTAAAAATCTCTGATTGCTACTCGATTTTCCCCCAGAAGTGTCTTCTCTTCACATCGAGTCCTATTTGTTTACTGTTTGCTGATCTCAAACTATTAAAACTTGCTGATTGTTTAGATTTGCAAATAGACATAAATGGTATATTATGATAGTCAACTAAAAATGGAATGTCAATCAATAAATCCAAAACTAAGGCTATAGCCTCCCCCACCCCCTAATACCACTGAATATGCTAGTGTTGCGTGGAATTCCATCACCTTAACTGACCCTCAGGTTGTAAAGTGTTCAACACAAATTTGTTGCTGCTTGCTATGATAAATTCTTTCTCAGCTGTTTTTACAATGATTATGATAGAATTCGAAACCTTTTAGGGCTCCAAACACTCGTCTCTTGAAGATTCTATTGAGATGAACTTTTTTTTTTTTAATATTTGTAATGGTAAAATTGGGTAGCAAGACACAATGCTAAAAAAAAAAAACTTGCCAATATTTTGTCAAACATGTGAGCATTATTGTCCCCTCTTGTTCTTCTAGATATCCTAAAATATTTTCTATCGGTAACTCTTACAAAATCAGCCCTTTTGGTTGTTGTACAAGCAGTGTTTACAATGCATTTATAGAGTTTGATTTTTACCATTAATTAAAAGCCAAAATAATTAGATTTGCTTTTAAGAAACACCTGTAGAATTAGTTTACTAACCATTTGTTTATTGTAAACTGTTCCAAAAAAAAAAATCTGAATCTTTTTTTTCCCTTGCTTTCTTCCCTACCATGTTTATTAGCTATTAAGTTTGTTCATTATAATCCCCTGTAAATAAACATTTTGTATTATTATTTTTTTAAATTTGAAAACCATATGTTGTTCTGTATCTTCAGTGCTAGTCTGTGAACAAACACATTTCACCCAGGTTTCACCACACACAAACAGATCAGTATGTCAGGTCTTCAGTCCGCCTTCCAATCCAGTGGAGCGTAGATGCACGCAAGTTTTCGTAGGGAAAATGTCATCAGTTGAACTGCAGCAATTGTATGTGTCTCTTAAAGGGGGGGGAAAAACACCACAGAGTGTGGTGGAAAGAGTGGTTGAAACGGGTGAATTTCACCCATATAAATCTGATGCATCAAGAAGAGAGATTTATCAACTCCTCAATAAATTAGAATAAAATATTTTTTTTTAACCACGTGGCCATGGCCAAATAGCATATGAAACACAATACTTCACTAAGTACGTGGTGTGAGTGAAGAACGAGCCAAATGAAGACTTGGCCGGCAGAATGCATCCCCCCCCCCCTCCCTCCTTCAGGTCAGTCCCGCCTAACGGGCAGGGCAGCCTGCAGGTAGAACTGTTGTAATTCCAACAGCCCAAATGATTGGCCGGCAGGCCACCTCCCGATCGTCAGTTAAACCTTTAAGACTTCAAATGTTCAGGCCGATTGGAAGGCGAAAATGTATGTGTATGGGAGGAATTAGAGGGCTTGACTGTTGGTTAACACTTTAATAAGGGAAAATAAAATTAAATGAAAAAAAAAACTCTCTCTCTCTCTCAAAAGTGACAGAGGAAGATCACATGACTTGATGTATGAATATATATAAAAGTAGATTACAGTGCACCAAGGAGCTGTACAATTTATACTACCTTGTTCAGTTTATGCATCATGGCGTAGAGACAAGCTATCTGACCGATATCGTTGCTGATAGTGAACAAAAGACTGCGTGCAATGTCTGCTTCTGAGAACCTCGCACCTGAGAATAGAGAGTTATATCAACAAGAGCCTGTACTTCTTTGTTTTAGATACAATAGTTAGTATTATTTGATAAAGATATAAGCCATATTCAAGTGTGTGTGTCTTGTAACAGATTCAATGATTTACTTTGGACATTTATACATCAGGCTGAGCTCTCGTAACAAACTAAGTTATGTTAATTGTTTGTACTAGCAGCCAAGTTAATGTGACCTTGAAGTGGCAGTTACCCAATAAACTTTGGGCTCTGATAAGATTATATAATTCAACAATTGAGCTTAACAAGTAAACTAACAAACAACTAATTTAAAATGAGTCATTCTATTTATTTTCTTAGGTAAATAGTGATCAAGAGTTGGGACCTAGGATATTTTGAGGTTCTGCTTTAACACAAATCAGTGGCACACCCAGGATTTGTTCTTGGGAGAGGTGGTGGGGGGCCTTTAAAAAAACATAATAATGGCATCATTTTCCTTCTCATTCAAGGCTGAACTTACACACATTATTGCATGTAAATCTATATTTAATTCGGGTTCTAATTTGGTTTTCGTTAGGTCCATGTGGCTGAAGTAACCGTCAACGTTCATGTGGCTGAATAACCTGTCAACGTCGCTTTGGAGTGGGTAAGTAACTAATAGTGTTATCGTAGTTCTATAAAGAATTTTAACCCATTGAATCTCTGTAAGCACATACTTCTGACAAAAGAAAGAACTGTTCTTTTTACATTTATTAGAGAGAGAAAGAAGACTGTATTAACCCCAATTTTATTAAATGTAAAATTAAGACGCAGATAACACAACATTGGCGCTTTTCATTCACTCTACAGTGTACAGTCCTTATAAAAGAAAGCCTGGCCACTTTGAACCTTTAGCGCTGAGCACTGAAATTACTTCATTACTAAATTGTTCAGCCCATTCAGTCAGATGTTTCCCATGGGATTTTTGGGGTAAGTTTTGATGTGCCGTAACGTAAAAAATGACCTCTTAGGCATACTTGTTGAGATTGGAATGGTGCAGAAAATCTTCAACAAATGGAATACATTTGGATACAAGTCTTTGTGGCATCTGTTGAGGGCATCAATTTCATTGGTAAGAGGAGTATTTTCATTTAATCTAAAGGCTTCACGGCATAGGCTGTAGCAAGTTACAAGTAACACTTACCCTCCAGCCATATGGACTATTATTTCATCCCGCCTGGCCGCCACCTCCTAATGCACTCACCTGATCAAATTAAACGAGGTTTAAGACAACTCCCTGTTAGCGAAAGAAGACCACATCTGGAAACGTGATGGCCGCTACACCAACTTCCCCTTGTTTGTTTTTTTTCCTTCGGACAAGTGACACCTTTTAGTTAGGGTTCATATATATTATTTTTTCTAAATTCTTTTTCAACATAATTAATTCGATGTCTTCAAAATTATTTGTTTGGAATTGTTATAACTTTTGTTTTCGAGGATGAAGTAAATTTTCGGTTTGTTGGCTAGGGTAAAGCCATGATTCACCTTTGGTATTTTTATCTCTTGAAGTATTTTATTTTTACCCGAGCATTAAAGTAGTTCCTGTTTCAACGTTTGATGATTTAGTTTCTTAGCGCAGTTATGTGGGCCACAGCCATCTTGCACATGGAAATGAGGCGTTGGTTACTGAGTAAACATATTCCAGTTAAACTGAACTAGTCACCATTAGATGGCAGCACACTTTTGGATTTTAATTTTGTAAGCTATCATGTCGTTTAAACTTATTTTCTTCATAATTTACTCTGGAGCCATCAAGTGGCAAGTTCCTTAATGTCAGTATGTAAATTGACGTAACTATTATTTCATGATATAGCTTGTAGAGTTGCCGCAAGATGGCAGGACCCTTTTAATTAAACTTAAGATTTGTTAAATCCTGTTTTCTTAAATGCTCAGAGTTTAAAATTAATCGATTTAATATTTATATTTTTCACTAATGATCTAAAATGATTGTTCGTTACCTAAATATTGTATTTAAAATGTTATTGTTACATAGTTTAAAGGCCACTGGTTAACGAGAAGTTAGTTCTAACAATTCTCCTCCTCATTAACAGACTAGGTATTAGAAGGTTATCTCGTCACTTGGATATGAACATAAGATTTATTTTGTTTGTTTTTCTTGCGGTCGCCTTTGTATTGTGGCTTATCAACCTATTGTTAATTTGATTTGCTTGTATTATACTAGAGTCCTGTTTGGCACCCTTAAGGCACTTGTGTTTCGATTATGTCTAAAATTGATACTAATTGTACGTCGCTCGGACAATTGAGCCTGTTTTCTGGTTTCCTCGTAGTCCATATCTAAAGTTGGGCTAACACTCTATTATTCTCATTAATGGCTTAACCATGAGAATTATCATTTCTCACAAGGGGGGGGGTTAGCAAGGCGAAGTCCTGCAACTAGCACCGGAGTTAATCATTGTTGTAAAATTCAGCCAATTTTAGAAAATGCACAGCCTTTTCTTTAAAAGAAGTTTGTTCTGATGAAAATAAACACCTAAAATGTTTCGATATGTCTTGATGTTTCAAAAATTTGTATTGAAATTGAGTTTGTGAGGGTATCAACCCATGGTAAGTAAACAGCTCAACGGTTCATTATATTCTTCCTCACTATCGGCTGAAACATTGCACCTTTGAGATTGTCTTACTATACTACCACCCTTGGAATGTTTTTAGTGGTTCTTAAATCTTCTGCTATTTTCTTACAATATCAAAGAGTTTATTGATGTTTTCTTCATAATTCCTTCTTTAACTTACCAACAAATGCTTTACATTTAACAGCATACGCCACTTCTATATCGCTGGTTTGTAGTTTATTGCCGAGTGATAAAGCGTAGCTGAGACATTTTTTATGACGACAACAATGATCCATTGAATTCTGTTTGTTGAATGGCAACTCCTAGTAGGTTAGCATTAATGACTTGTCTGCACCACCATCCCATGTTTTGATTTCTTCTATGGCCCTTTAACAGGGAGCATCAAGTGAACCATCACCACGACTGAAACATGCCGTTCAACCCATCTGGTTGGGTACAATAACATAACTTTTAGCTGTGAATCTCAGGAGTTACCCTATTTACGTGTTTCTCCTGAGACATGTTTTACAAGGGTGGCTTGTCACTTGCCACTTCTATAATATTAAATGTAGCTGAATTAAAAAAAAAAAATGGATCTAGGGGGAAGGGGGGGGCTTTAGACCCTTAAGCGTACACCCCCTTCCCCTTGATTATAAAATAGTCCAAGGGAACATGCTGAAAGGGAAAAGATGATGGTACATTTTAAGGAAATGCACTAGAATTCACCTTTTGAGAAAATTTTCAAGGGGATATAAATTAACTATTAAAACCAAACCAAATTACTTTTACCAATCGAAGGGATATGGGGGGAAGTAAGGAGGGTTGTAGTGAAAATTATTAGGAACATCTGCCCCTAAGTAATTATTAAAAGGAGAAACTTTGCCAATCAAGAACTTGTGGTATGCACAAGTAACACAAACACAATGACACGATATGTCGACAAAAACATACACAAACCTGATTGGTGTTGCTTTCGTTGTGAGAGGTCATTGCTTTACCGAACGAGGAAGCAATGACATGTCCTGGCAATCCTAACGTCTTGTAATCTCCTCCGTAGATGTCCTTCACTAACATATCTATGTGACGATGGTCGCCCTTCTCGGCTAGAGCCAACAGCTCATCAAAACCCTGGGAGATATTCATAGCAATTAAATAAGTTTAGAATGTGGAACAATATACAAATTAATTAATGCATATTTTTTTTACTGGCACTGCATCTTACTACCCATTCAAGTGAGAGACACTGTGATTGATGCATTGTGTACTGATAGCGGCAGACTTGAATCACAAGCGTGAATGCCATTACTAAAATATAAAGCTAAGCATTGCTTTTTTTTTTAAGCGCCGCACTAATTAAACTAATGGGTTGGGATGTGGAGGGTTGAATTTAAAGGAAGTGTACGCGCATTTGTGTGGAGATAGAGTAGAAAACTACTTAGTAAAAACCACCCACCTGGATTCGAACCCTAATCCCCGTGCCATAGCCAGTCCAATCTATTTTTTAGAGTGACACCTTAGAAAATGTTGTCACCAAAGTAGGTCATTGCTTGATGATGTCCAACATATCTAAACTTTGTTTTATTTTATTAATTTCAGTGTAATAAATCAAGTAAAACACATCAGAGTTAAAAATAATAGTTGGTGTATTGGATGACGTTTAAGTCGATATAAAACTACAAGAAAGGCATAACATGTTACAGGAAGAACCTTGAATGAAAAGAGATGTGGATTCAAAGAGTTCACAAAAAGTAGTTAGGCATATCTGTTTAATTTTAAAAATGAATTCACTCTTTCTCAAAGATAATAACTAGGTGACAAATCCAACAAAATTTCATTATATTTTGTTTTGTAGATTAGTCTAAGCTCTGTATACAAGTTGAGTTTCTAACGCAAACTTCAGACACATCAGTTAAGTGAGCCGCTTAAAGTAAAGTTAATCACTGCATAAACAATTAACTGACTTTAAGGATCAACTTTTTGAACATTATAACTATAATTATCATGTGTATATCTGTCATGATTCCGTATGTTTGGTAACAGCTGAAACCCCGCATCGGTGTGTTCTCACTAACGCCATCAATGGTGAGACTGTGCCTATGTGCCTATGTATTAGTTATTACGATAATGTGTTAGTGAGAGAGATACATTATTCTCTCGAATATATATACAGCTTATAGAGATGATTAGACATGTCTAGATGCAAGCTATGCCGCCAACATAACTATCCCCTCTCTATCCCCCAAATAGGAAACGTTCCCCAGAAATCAGTCAAAGTAAGACTGCTACCTTGCTTGGTTTCACTATGACGTAGCTTAATATAAGAATAGGGCCATGGTGTAATCAGTCAAGGTAAGACAGCTGTCTTTCAGGGTAAACTGAGTGTCCCAAGAGATGAAAAATCTAACTAAAGTAAGTAATATAATTGTAATGATGAGAGGAAATGAAAAATAGTCAAGAGACACAACCAGATTATAGTTTATTAATTAGGATGGCATAGTAAATACGATTGTACCTTGGCCTTGGTGAGGAGTGAACCTAGGCCCCAAAAAGTCCCGCCTCCCGTGGCTGTGCCTCCGATACGTTCGTAGGCATCTTCTGACTCCACCTAAATTATGGTTTATTAATTATTACCAAATATATATTGGATGCATTTATTGTTAATTTGTCTCAATACAAAAAGATTACATTAAATTTATTTCTAAAATGATTTCAAGCTTCAATGACTTAAAAGTCCTTCCAGATAACACGAAGATTTGGACATTAAACAACAACAAAATTGAGGACCATAACATTATAATTTAAATTTAATAAATGAGTATATGTTAAATATTTTCCAAATTTTATAAAATTACCAATTATATCGCAGAAGTAAGGCATTTTTTTTTATCTCTATCAAATGTGCATAGTTTACGAAAACACTCGTCAACTATAGTGATTTAGAAAAATGCTTTGTCCAGTTACAACAAAATTAAATGGTAAATTAAAAAGTAATAGGTCTTGGACGCTCCAACTAAATAGAAATTAACGTTTACGTAAAAAATACTTACCATCCATGACTAGCAAATAATTAAAATTTGACATGAATTAAGATATATTTATTAAATTAATTTTATTTGATATTTGTTCCAGAAGTAATATATTAACAGCCCAGCCCAGCCCCCCATTTTTTTTTAACATTGTAAGATATTTTTGCAACAATGTCAAATGGGGTGACCTGGCGGTATAGGGGTAGGCGTCAGGCTTCCGAGCTGGGGGTCCGGGGTTCAATCCTCGGTCCCGGCACAGATTTATTGATTACCAAACCCTTCCTTCACCTCTGACAAGTGATATCAACTTGTGAATGTGGGGAATGCCAGGCCTCCACCGTGGTTCGGATCCACGTTAACTGTAGGTCCTACCATTTCATCTCACAATCACCCTACCATTACACATTAGCGTAAGTGCTATAACCCGAATGGGTAGTAAGACACGGTGTAATAATATAATAATAATAATATAATAATAATAATAATTAATAATAATAATAATAAATAATATAATAAATAATAATAATAATAATAATAATAATAATAATGATGTAATAATAATAATAATATAAATATTAAGTTTGCAATATGAATGATATATGTTGTGATATGTTGATGGATTTGATGATGTGTTGATGTAGGGTATTAATATCATGAAGTGAGGTTGTTGATATAATCAGGAAAGAAGGATTAGGGTATGTAGATTGAAAGAGAAAGACTATAGGACAATGTACTGGAGACAGGGGAGGAGAAATGGAAAGATTGAGGGAAAACAAGCAACAAGGGGAAACTCCTCGGTGGAATGAGGGACCAAGGAGGCAGTGGGCCAGAATATGGCCATCAGGGAATGAATGGTTCCAACGGAGGACCGTGGAGCGAAAAAAGGTGTATAAAGCGAGGGACCGCAATATCTCCATACTTTTCTGTCTTCCAAGGTCAAGCTGTTCAGAGCTCAGGGATATGTTTCTAACCATTCTTCAAACTTTTGAAGCTTTATGTTTACTCCCACCTCTCCATCATCAGCTTCTCCTACAACGCCTCCAGCCAATAAGAATGAAGAGGTGTGACCCAACCTTCTTCGGACGGGTTCTGTCATAAAAGGGCACACTGTCCACAGTAGCATTCCCCATGAGGGAGTTACAGGAACGCCATTTTGAGTTCAGATAGGATCTGTCTGTTTACGGCTTTTCTAGACATGGACAGTGTGTGAAGAAATAAGGTGTAGGAAGTGTTGAAAAATAAACGGGTGGAAGATGAAATAGTTATGTGAAAGGGGGAGGTGGGGGGGGGGGGGGGGGCTTTAAAAAACAACAACATAATAATGTCGACATTTTCCCTTTTCATTCAAGGCTGAACTTCCACACATTATTGCTTGTAAATTTATATTTTAATTCGGGATCTAAACTTGGTTTTCGTTAGGTCCATGTGGCTGAATAACCTGTCAACGTCTGCTTTGGAATGGGGAAGTAACTAATAGTGTTATCGTAGTTCTATGAAAGAATTTTAACCCATTGAATCTCTGTAAGCACATAATTCTGACAAAAGAAAGAACTGTTCTTTTATATTTATTAAGAGAAAAAGAAGACTGTATTAACCCCAATTTTATTAAATGTAGAATTAAGAAGCAGATAACACAACATGGGCGCTTCTCATTCACTGTGCAGTGTACAGTCCTTATAAAAGAAACCTCGGCCACTTTGAACACAAGGGAAGTGTGGGCTGTGTGAAAGTATGAAGGAGAGGACATAGTGGTTAAAAAAAATAATATATATTTAGCACCGCGTCTTACTACCCGTTCGGGTTATACACTTTAAGTACTAATTACGCTAATGGATTAGAATTGGTAGGTTGAATTAGAGGAAGTGAACCCGCATTTGCGTGGAGGGAGAGGGAAAACCATTTAGGAAAAACCATCCCCAGTTCACCCGACCGAGATTCGAACTCTCGATCTCCCCGTCCTCAGCAGTCGAGCTCAACACGACAAGCGTGTTAGCCAACTACGCCACCGAGGCGGGTTTATATGGTTACAAAATGGTGTTTGCGGACGACCTGATGGTGTGACGAAACAAGGAGATGGGAACGCAGGAGTAGTTGGATGTATGGAATGAGGTGGTAGTACAATATAGAATGAATATTAATATAAAGAAATGTAATATATTGGAAAAAGTTAAAACTGTATTAAGTAGTATGTAGATTGTGTATTAATCAAAATAATTTTTATGATGAAATATTGTTGCTGTGATGATCAAAATGTATTCATGGGAATAGACTGGGAACCACTCAACATTAGAAAAGGGTAAATATTTTAATGGTAATGTTGTGGAAGCTTCTAGAAACACATTAAGAAATATTAAGAAAATCATAATAGGTTCTTTAACGTATGGAACCTTCTAAACTCTTCTGAAAAACCTATTTTGTTCCACAAATTGATTAAAAGCTCTGCCTATAAAAAAAACCTTATTACTAGACAGAGCAAGGGCTAACAATTTTAACATGCGGAAGTAAGGAACGTTTCTCTAGAAGTCTTGACTTGAATGTAAGACACACTTGTAACATTATACTAGAATGTATCTCTGTAAATAATCAATGTAAAATATACTTTGGTTTATCATTGATGATTCATTTAATTAGATTAACGTAGAGGTACATGTGCAATTCTGTGTTATCTTATCAAAGTTTTAATTACTAAAAATACCCAAATTAAATAATTATCCTTTGAGATAGAACAGAAGAGTAAATTGATGATTACAACACAGAAGTAAAATAGGTATATGAGGGGAGTAACATTAGGAAACAAGTCCGTGCTGTCTACTTCAACTTGATCAATAAATTCACGACTTTTTCCATGATTTTCCCTAATCATTTCCTAAAATTCCCGATTCAAAAGTATGTCACACATCTCTATTATCACCCTCCCCCAGGTTTTTTAGTAATCTTTTTTATGAATAATAAAAGGTTTAAAATATAAATAATCATGGTTTTTTTAAAATTTGTATTAACATAGTTTACTAGTAATTAGAAAATTATTATATATATTAAACAGCTACAATCAAAAAAGACAGTTTGAATCACAATGTAATTTATTGATTTAGTGATTATTATATTTCATATTTTGAGTAAAACAACATTTTTCCAGATTTTTTTTTTTTTTAGTCATATACCAAATTGTCGACTTATTCTAATTTTTTTCCGACCACTTCAAATTGCCAGGTAATTCCAGTTTTCCCAAATTGTAGACACCCTGGCAACTGAAGAAAGTGGAAAGTTTCAAGTACCTGGGAAATTTTGTACGGGAAAAAAGAGAAAAAGAGAGGGAAATTGTAGAAAGAGGGAGGGAGGCAAGCAAGGCCTTTTACAAAAGTGTTAGAATTCTGGTCTGGGCTAGAGATGTTCTGATGAAGTTTAAAGAGTGATGTCTCAATATTGCAGTATACATCAGACACCTAGGTGATGAAGAAAGGGATAAGGGCAGGATATAAACTAATATGAGAGGGACAAGGATGGACAGGGTGAGAGAATGAAAGAGTGAGTGAAGGAGGATAGGATAGAGAAGGCAAGAGTGGGATGGTATGGACATGTGAAGAGGATGGAAGAGGGGAGGATTCCAAAGAGGATGCTCAAAATGGAGGTGGTGGCAGAAGGCCAAGAGGAAGATCCAGAGAAAGATGGATAAAGATAGTGCGGAGGAGTGTGGAGAGGAATGGATCGGGCCGACGTGGAGGAAGAAAAGGTGGTAAGAAGGACAGATAGAAGTAAATGCAGAGATCTATGTTCGAGACAAACCTGCCAGTGGCAGGAAAACTGTCATATGTGATGATGATGATGTATGATGATGATGATAACTCACAGTAAACTTTGTCTTTGAGTGACAAAATTTATTCTTTTAAAAATATTATTATTTTACTATATATCGATTAAATTTTATTTCAACAAAAATTATAATATAACCTTAATATTTTATGTTATGATTTAAAATGTTCTTATGGCTAAATTCGAATTGTTACTTACCTGGAGAATTGCAGATAGATTATTTTTGCAAACAAACTACAGTGAGATACAGCAATGATTTCCCTCTAACATTAATCCTTATGTTAATTGACATATTTTCAAGCAATTTTTTATGTCTCTCCATATTTGTGAGCGGTCGCTCCTAGACATGTGTTACACCGAGTTGTCCCGAGAGATGAGAGCCTCGTGTAGCAATCAAAAGCCCAGATATTGCTTGGTACATGAGGCTCTCATCTCTCAGAGAGAGAGAGAGGTTTTAATGACTACCTTGAAATATGTTTCAGGTCCCATGCAGTTTTTCAAGACACATTATATATTATTAGAAACATTTATTACACCTTACGTTGCGCCATCTAATATAACATGCTTAAAGTGTAATTGAAATGGTTAGAAAGTGATACAGAGTTACTAAGTGAATTTAGACTTGACTGATGTTATGTTGTGTTTGCAATTATTTGCTCTAATCTGAGATACATTTATTTAAGACTGTTATACATAATAGGTGTGACTTGCCAAATATACATTTGATTGTTCAGCCCCATATCAAATACAATTTAGTGTCAACTAGAAATGTGCACCTTCAATATGTGTTACTTTCTCGAAAGATTTGCTAATTCTCTCATCACTAAGTTCTCTTTCTTTCTGATTATTAACATACCAAACTCTTCACCAATCAGAGGGGATTAAATATGCTAACGCCCGCATGGCAACTAGATTTTTGTATGTCAACAAGTGTAGAATTACGAGTAAACAGCTACTCATCTTAATCTAAATGTAGACGTGGCTGTAGATAGCAAAATAAAACAATGAAAACTGATGAAACATTCAGAATTCCTCAAGGCCTGTATTTGTTTCCCATGTCCTGGTGTGATCAAGTTAGGAATATGATAATAATTGATTCATTTAAGTAACATTTCCATCTCCCAAGCTTCACTATCCAGGTAATATTAATTAAACAAGTGTTTGTGATCTTCCATTTAAAAGGGGTGGATAAATCAATCTGTTTCTGTTTGTATTCCAAGCTTACCTTCATGATGCTGACTCCTGAACCTATGTTGACCAGAAGGTAGGGGAATATGTTGGGGTCAGCGGTCTGGAACTTGTACTCTGGGTTGCCATGACGCTGGAAAACAAATGCTTCGTCCGAGATGTTCTTCAGAAGAAAGTTACATCCCTTAATGAGGCATGCCATCTCGTCTTCCTTATCGACCCTACAAGAGTAGTCTGTTGTTTTGGAGAATTTGTAAATACAACATTTGGGGGGGCCCACCAGCCATTACAATGTACAGGATACGCACAAAGTCCATACATCCTTATCCGTTCTAAGTCCGTATACGCCTATAAGTCTGTATACCTTTATAAATCTAAGTATTACAAAAGGTGTGTCATAAGAATCCTAAAAGGTACCTCTTAGAAATCCAAAATATCTTGTCTGTGTCCCACCGTGGTCTGTGTCCCATCGTGGTCTGTGTCCCACCGTGGTCTGTGTCCCACCGTGGTCTGTGTCCCACCGTGGTATGTGTCCCACTGTGGTCTGCAATGCCACATGCGACGCCAAGTTCTGTTGCTCATGCCGATCAACATTCTTATGACACTTTCTTTAAGGTTGCACACACTGCATTTTTTGGTTGATTGTTTGTTGAATAACGGTGCTTGCGCTCCTCCTCCTTGATCAAGCCCTACAGTGTGTTATACAGTGTTATCAGATCAGGTCTTCTTGGAGGCAACGGAAGATGAGCAGGACAATTCTCCGAACCTTGTTCGGTCCAGCAATCTTCCAAGACTGCGTTCAGATTATGTCGTAGAGCCAATGCAAAGTGGGCCGGCACCCCGGCATTGGTCAGGATTCTCGTGTCTCGCATTTGTGGGACAACCCGGTCGTCGATCATTTAGAGATAACTGACATGATTAACAGATTAAACAAATGTGTTGTTGTCATTACAGCCCAGATCATGACACGAGATGGATTCTTCTCAATTTCTTCAAAAGTGCGGATTTTCTTTTCCGCATAAGAAGGCATTGCAACTGTGGGAGCTGCGATAAGTTGTGCATTCATCTGAAAACCTGACAATTGCCTGCAGAGCCAATGTTAGAAATTGTTGCAGCATATGAGCAAAAGTGTTCACATGTTAGTTACTAACGTCAGCTATGGGTACATGGACTTTGTGTGCACCCTGTATAAATAAAGCTAGACCTGGCATACATCTTGTCAATGTTTTAGTCAATATATTATGTTAAAACTATATAATAATGTTAGTTTATCTCTGGTATATATTATGTGCATTCCCCCCCACCCCCCAAAAAAATATATATTGATGTTATCTTTAGTTGATGTGTCTACTTTTATTAAATAAAACTTACTCTGTGAGTTATTCAGATTTATTTACTTAAACATATTTGAAATTTGATTTAATTTGAAACCCCCACCAGGTGGGCATGCAGACAAAATGTCAAGATCATTTAGTCTGTTTTGCCAGTGATGGGAAGGTTTAGATTTAATTCCCAGCTTGGTGTCAACATGTTTCGCGTAATCTATCGAGACAAATATACATTTCTTCAGGTCTACCTTCCTCATTCCTTCTTCATTAATGTAACTAAACCCGAACATAAGATGTGCATATAAAAACACGGAGATATTAATAAACGTATCAGTGGTCACACAAGCATAAGTGTCAGCATTGTCTAGTCTGGTTCAATGGTGACTAGGATGTTAGGGTTTGAATCCTGGTCAGATATATTAAGTTGTTTCTCACTACATCTCTAAACAAATGATGACACATTTCCTAAAATTCCATCTTCTACACCTCTATTATATTAATGAAGATTTGTAGATAGCTCAAAGGGATATTATCTGCTTGACATATTTTGACGAGAGTTTGTCGTGATGTAAATACAAAGTTTTGTAGGGTGACATAATATAATAATCCTGGTGGCCTTTACAGTCAAGTTAAATGATAAGACAACATTAATATGGCAGAGTTTGTTGAAACTTCAGAAATGTTTAGAAATCAGTTATAGTGAGGCAATGTTTACTTGCTTGGTCTCCTCACGGAGAAAGAGCTAGACAAATAACAACAAAACATGTTTACAAGTCTAGATGTCTTTATTTTCCCTCCTAGGAAGAAATAAATGACCAAACGAGTGTCATCTCTGGTAATTTATCGAGTTCTATAAGTAATACAAAACATGCAAATGATGAAACATCGCTGGATATCCAAAAAAAATTTATTAATGGGATTAAACTTTTAATTTGAATATACACATGATAATATTGACAGTTGTTGAATATCTGCCACGAGCATCCATCGCAGAATTCGAAACAGGCTTTTTTTTTAAAGATAAATATTCCTAGTCGGATTGTGTGACAAACATTCAAGGACTGCTTAGATTACCATTTGTAGACAATTATACTAAACATGTCTACTGAAGCAATGTTTGGCTTCAACTTGTGAATGTGGGGAGTGTCAGACCTCCACCGTGGTTCGATCCCACGTTAAAATGTAGGTCCTCCATTTTTTCTCACAATCACCCTACCATTACACATTAGCGTAAGTGTGTATAACTCAAAACGGGTAGCAAGACGCGGTGATAATAATAATAATGATAGTAATAATAATGTTTGGCTTATCTTTGTTAAAAATCTGTGAGATTAGTGAACTAAACCCACCCCAGAAAGCCCACCTTAATGGTCACAAGAAATATAGTTGACTGTTCAAAACTGTTTCATAATAGTTTTAAAAAAAATGAATGAGTCATCCTTCAAATCTTCAATCCTTAAGGATATTCAAGATTCAATAAAAACTACTAATTTATGCCAGAACTAAAGTGGCAACTAAAGAATTAATGCAAACAAAATTAGAATCAAAACAAAACAAATTATATTAATTTAGGAAAGTTGGACGCCGATACTTGTCAAGTCTTGTAATTGGTAGGTCCAAAATAAATCCTTCTCAAAGAAGTGTTGAGAACTCACGACAAGCCCAGTTTCTCTTGGAGCAGCTTGGTGTACTTGTAGGCACCCCCTCCGGTAGCCTTGATCACCTTCCCAGCCATCTTCTCTCGACTTCCCACCAGATTTCCTCGCACAAAGTCCAAGCACCCCTCAATGTACTTGGTCTCAAACTTGATGAAGTGAAGACGAGCACCCTCCGACACTTCGTACACGCGGTGGTCCTGCAAAACGACCCCTCGCGCTTGTTCACTGACAAGGTTAGCTGGGTTAAAAACCCGCCTCGGTGGCGTAGTTGGCTAACGCGCTAGACGTGTTGAGCCCGACTGCTGAGTACGGGAAGATCGAGGTTCGAATCTTGGTCGGGTGAACTGGAGGTGGTTTTTCCTAAACGGTTTTCCACTCTCCCTCCACGCAAATGCGGGTTCACTTCCTCTAATTCAACCTTCCCAATTCCTAATCCATTAGAGTAATTAGTACTTAAAGCGTATAACCCGAACGGGTAGTAAGACGCGGTGCTAAGTATAAGTATATATATATGATATAAGCTGGGTTAAAAGTGCCTTGAGCCTCTCGATTCTAATGAGCTATAAGCCACACCAATAGTACTTGATCAATCTTCACCTAAACAGGATTAAAAAATAAATTTCTAGCCCACCTTTGCTCTGAGACAAACACAACGGCGAGACCTGTGACCGTTAATTAACGGGTTAGTGAAAGTTCACACATCCCGTTTTTACCGTGTGCACCAGTATTAAAACCCTCACAGGTGGCTGAGAGGCCTAGGATGTAAGACTTGCAAATGCACTGGAGGTGGTTTTTTCCAAAGTGATAGTTTATCACTAATAGCTCCTTATATTATAAATATAGGCTATTTAAAACAGTCTCAAATATGCTAATTACAAAATGTATTTTATCATCTACTGATTTAACCTATATAAATTGCAAAGCATTCATCCTATTCTATAACGAGAGCCTACAGTATTTCAGTTCTACAATTTTTTTTTTTTTTTTGTAATAAACAAAAAAAAAACAATAGTATCTCAGTAAAAATAATTTGACCTATGAATACATCCCAAATGGTGAATCACTATAATAATACTAATTATTTTGTTTCTAAAGCCAATTAAAAGTTGTGTAGCATAGTTGTGCTGAAGGACTAACCTCGTCTGCCGAGTGAGAGGATCCATCTTCCTTCTCGGTTTCATAAGACACCCGTCTATGTGATACGGTGGAGTAATATGCTATCTTTGTTAACGACCCACCTATGACACAAGAGAATAAAAAGGAGCTAGCATATGTGATCTAAACAATCAATAGCCTCTAGTATTTCTCATATTATGTGTTCTGTCTTACGACAGGTTCATTCCTTCTGTCAGTGAACTTAGACCACCAATGCACCCTGTCCTCTGTATCCTCCTTCAGCTCCCAGAATTTTCTTCTTTCCCTAAAGTCATCTAGTATTTGAATCCTCCTTCTTCCTAAGCTCTTCTTTCCCTCAAATTTTCCTTCTATGACGTCATGCAGAAAACACTTCCTAGTTCCTCCTAAGGATGTATCCAATCCAGTTTGCTTTGCACCGAAGAACTACATCCAAAATGGTTCTCTTCTCACCCACTCTTCTAAGGAGTTGTTCATTTGTTCCCCTGTCTGTCCACCTGATCTTGTCGAGTCTTCATTAGCTCCACATTTCAAATATCTTCAAGTGTTTCATTTCCATCTTCTCGAGAGTCCAAGTTTTTACTCCCTGAAGGTCGATGCTCTAAATTTATAATTTCATCAGTTTCTTCCTCAGTTTCCAACTCTACTTGCTGGTCATCAGCAGTAACCTCTTCTTGTTGAAAGCTTCCTTGGCCATGACAATCCTTGATATCGTTATTTGGTGCAGTAGGCATCCTTTGTCAGCAGCTTCCCAGGTACCTGCTTGAAATTTAATTTGCCTCTGATTTATATTATAACAATAATTTACTGAGTTTTTCATTACTATCCAACATGGCTTTCAATAAATCGTGGCATATTGGGAGATTTTTACTATTTACAGAGGTTTTAAATTCTTCATTTTATTTTTAGTTTTGATTATTTTTTAAGTGATAGCTTATATATTTATTTTTGTTTGTTGATGTACATATACTGCAATTATCAAGTAAAACTATGGGGATAGCTTAGTAAATAAAGAGGGAGAGATTCTAGAAACTTTTTCTTGCTTTTTCTGCTTGCTAATGCCCAAGGCCGTGGTCAGGGGTGTTTTGAAGCTTCCCACCACCCAAAATGTTATGAATAAAATATATTTATAGCTTTATTTATGGTTCAAACAATATCAAAATTATGGTACAAATTCAAATTAGGGGGCTTTGTTACCATATAAAAACACTTCAGATAGCTTCTAGAACTGTATATCATTTAGAATTTTGTCTAGCCTCCGGCAGTTATGGGATGTGCCCACCAAATCCCCCCCCCCCACCCCCCATGAAATTATCGGCTGGCTAAGGCCTTGCTAATGCTAAACCTAGCCCAAAATTAGGGTTCATTTAGTACAAGGGGACGGGAGCTCGACCAGCGTTCTCAGCTATGACCCAAGAGTTCAACCTCAATTATAGGAAGTTATTTTCCTAAGTATGAACTACTTTGGGGATACTTTTCTCTTAGTAGGCGAATGTTGATGCAACTAAAATTTACCTTTTTCGATTGTGGTTTTAAATGTGTGTAAAAATGGCAGAGGATTACACAAACATGTAATTATGTATACAATCCTGAATTTTCTGGACTTAAAGTTACAATTAATTTACTGAGAATATTAAAAAAATATTCTAGTAACAGAATATAAAATAACAGGTGCAGCGACTATAGGCTATATTTGGAGTAATAAAATTGTAATATTTTCGATGTATAAAAAATTTAATTAAACGCAACTACTATTAATTTATTTACCGTTTACTTACCAATATCAATTGCAAATCTTTTTGCATTTTTTAAGTTTCGAAAAACTTCCACAGAATCTGGTAATTTTATACTTTTAGGATGATTTTTCTTGTCCATTTTCATTTTTCATTACCTAAATAATTTAAACTTTACATGCGGTTTTGCATTAGCGTGGCGAAGGTACAAACTACAAAGTTACAAAATCATAGATAAGTGATTTCACAATGGTTATTTGATTAATTTGAACTTAATTAAAGGTACTAGTAAACAGAGATCAGTAATACAATAGAAAGAGTAAACACAATTGTCTTGTGCTTGCTTGATTTGATGGTTATAAAAAGTCGTCTGCTAAACGGTTGTTCCAATAGTATTAGGTTTTCAGTAAAAATGACCAATCAGAATGGCAGCGCGCTTTATCCTACAATATTATTGGTTGATGTATACAGAATGTTAAAGAAGCACCAGGAATAACCAAAAAGTTTACATTTTGAATCAATACATTTTAACAATTAGTAACATCTATATTAAAAATTTGTTCAGTAATATTATTAATTCTTTAAAATATAGCTATATTTTTCAAACTCTATTTATTTCTTTAACATAAGGGAATCTCTCGTAAAATTGAAGAAAATATGTCATCAGTTGTACAACTCACATAGAAAAAGGAACTGAGTGAAGGCCCAGACACAGACTCCGTATCCGTAGGTCCGTGGTCCGTACTCCGTGCTCCAGGTCCATAAGAAATTCTACACGCGATCACAGTCTCCGTATCCGTAATCACGTGACCGTTTCAACCAATGAGGTAGTATGAGACTTCATCCAATCAAAAAATTCGAAAGAAAATAGTTTACAGCACAGAGCGCGCGTCAAGCAGTCAGCTGATCAAAGAAACCAAAAACAACTTTGTTGAGAAAACTTGTCTGCCAAAATATTCTCTAAGTCGAGTCCAGTTTAACTTACATTCTTTAGCTGCACAAATATTTTTTTAAACGATATATTAACTTTTTACAATTATTTATACACTTTTCAATAGTCCTAAATTATTCTCAAAAATACACTAGAAGAATCCAACCGGGTTCAGAAACGGAATGGTATAAAGCATCATTTTCGTGTTGTATTGGCCTGCTGAAGACGAGATCGGGGTTTGAATCCTAGTTGGCTCTACTGAAGGTGGGGTTTTTCAAAATGGTTTCCCACTTTCCTTCCATGTAAATGTGGGTAATTACCTCTAAAATGCTTTCGTCCTCGTCCCTATCCCATTAGAGTAATTATCTATATACATATATGCCTGAACAAGTAGGACAGTGTGATAAAAAAAAAATAAAGACTACATTTGGGATATTTGAAAAGATTAATAATTAATTTGTCACTGTGTCTTACTACCCGTTTGGGTTGTACATTTAAGTATTAATTTTGCTAATGGGTTGTGAATTGGGAAGGTTGAATTTAGAGGAAGTGAACCCACATTTGCATGGAGGGAGAGTAGAAAACTATCTAGGAAACCCCCCAGTTCACCTGAATGAGATTCGAACCTCGATCTCCCCATCTTCGGCAGTAAAGATCAACACAAATCTAGTGCGTTAAATAACTACACCACCGAGGCGGGTATTTGACAAGATACTTCTATGTGCTAAAAAAGCAGAATTATTTAAAAAAACAACTTTGGGCTTTGCCTGACATATTAGGTAGCCCCTATGAGTGGTGCTGGCCTTTGCGGCTATCACAAACTTGCAAGTCCTATTTCAATATTAATTACATGTGCCAAAGTACACCAGGGGGAAGAATGCCACACAATCTGGCTAGAGTGGTTTAGATTTCACTCATGCGAACATGTTCCTAGCTCAGGTGGATTTTCTAATTGTCTAAAAAAGGACTAGGCATAGTAAAATATATGAACAGATACATTATGCATGTAGAGCCTGAAGACGGGGAAATCGCCGTTTAAATTTGGTCGGGTGCAGTGAGGGTGGGTTTTCCACTCTCACTGTAGACAAACGCAGGTGCACTTCTTCAGAATTCAACCTTCCTGATTCCTTCCTCTGAACTCAACCCTTCTGATCTCTAACCCATTAGTAATTTGTATACAGGCCTATCACCTGAATAGGTAGTAAGACGTGCTAAGAAAAAAAGAATGGTTTGTATTACAGAAGTACTAACATGTCTCTAGTTCAGATGAATTTTCTATGAGTGCCTATAAAGGACTGGGCTTAAAAAACAGAGAGGTTTGGGTTACACTATTACAAATATTTTTCTAACTCGGGTGGATTTTCTAACTGCCTAAAAAAGGAGTCACCCTGATAAAAAAAAATACGAGTAGTAACTATTTATGCATATATTTTTTCCCCCTCGTTTTCATAAATAAATGCAACATTTAAAAAAAGTGGTTTGGCTTTCAAAGTAAAAGTAGGCCTACTTGTAGCCAAAAAGTTACCTGGTATCCCGATGATTTCTGAAATACTTAGCCAGGCAATTTCCTTTCTTAAAGCGTCTTTAAACTCTTTAAGTTTTTTACTAAACAAAAGAGGCCTTTGCCGAACACAATCAATAAGAAGAGAATCCATTTCAAAATCACTATTATCCATATTTATCAATTAGAAAAAGGTAATGACGCTAGTAAATGGAATATAAACCAAATAATAGGGGTGTTGAACCTACAACAGCAAAGTCAATATTTCTGAGAACTTGATATTTCTCAGAAAACACTTTCCTAGAAGCCGCTCTTCCCGGAGTGTTTAGATTTTTTAAAATGTTTCTGAAATAGGTCCGCGTGTAGCCATATTTTCATTTTGTATATGTTTCCATAGCGACGGATTCTATCACGATATTCTTTCTTTATTTCAAGGCGCATGCGCATATTTACTTGGCTGTGATTGGTAGTCCGTATAAACGAGTCCGTAGAAAGTTAAAGTTGGGCAACTTCTACGGAGTAAGGACTTACGGATAAGGACTCTGTGGCCAGAGCAATCTGATATAGTAGCATCGATTTCTTACGGACCACGGACTACGGACCACGGACCTACGGATACGGAGTCTGTGTCAGGGCCTTGAATCGCCAATCGCCTGTCTTTTCTATGGGAGGAAACAGGCTGTTCCAACATACTAAAAAACAATTATTTTCAAAGGAGTGGAACTGTTCCAAAAAATCGAAAAGAACAAAGCTATTAACCAAGAAATTACTGCATTGGTTTAGTTCAAATGTTATCACGTGATATCAATGTCAACATAATTTCCAGACGCAAAACTCGTATTATAGTAACCAATGAAAATAATAATAGGTAAGCTGACAGCACTAAATGTTCATACTTGCTCAACAGATGGCTCCCACACATTAGTTTCTGTGTAGTCTATCCTATATCATTAATAACATTTAAAACAATATTTTATAGATTTTATGCACATTTGTTGGATCACATCATTAAATCTAATACTATTGATTATTAAATTTGATTCAATACAGTTTATATATTATTTTATATGTAGTTAATAATGAAAGTAAAAAACATGCATTCAATGAGGTTTTAATTTTATTTTCTATAAGTAAAGATTTGAAAGTTGAAAGCATTAGCAGAGTGGCGCAGTTTTCTGCACTATCATACTGTTGCGTACAGTGTTTAAACAAATTTTAGATAGGGATACCATTGTGCCTCGTGCCAATGCCGTCCCGTATATTTAGATTCAATAAGTGTACAGGATTTAAAGATTGTCATTTGGTGAAACATTAGTTGAACGTCCGATTGGTTGAACGAGTGACACTATCCAATACACTAGACATTGGGCAGCGCTTTAATCCTTCTTTCCACATGTCTTTTTCAGTGATTAACTCCCATGAATTCATTTTAAATAAAAATTAAAAGAATTTGCTCACATTTATCATAACGATCATGTTGAGAATGATCAACTACCGTTTCATTTATTAAAATGGCAACACTACCTGTTTAATTTTATACAAATCACTACTTATATCCCACAGACAGTTAAATTGTCTGTAACAGTCCAAAAAATGGGTTGGTTTGTTCGTCTCGCCACTTAAATATAATTTTTGAGAAATCTTATAACACAATGTATGTAAATATATAAATTAATCTTTACATTGAAATAAAATTTAATTCGTATACGTGTGTCATACGGTTCATTTTGTTTTCCTTTTTCAATAATGATAGTTAACCATGAAGAAATGTAGAACTCCTTTTCACTTTTAATGAAAGTGTGAAATAATAATTCAGTCTAATGAAATGCGTGTTTAGAAGTTCATTTTGTAATCATGTTTGTGAATGAGACATAAATCATAATCCTTACCTAGCAAATTTATTTTAAACTACATGTTTATTTTTCAACCTTTGAAATATTTTTGTTTAATGATATAATAATGTAAAATATGTTTAGATTGTCAGTATTGTTCAAAGTTTGTAAATGGAGAAAGCTGTAAATATTCGCACAATCCTCCGTAAAAACCGCCAAATCGCTAAGCCTCGTTCAGTAGCTTACGCAGGATTGTCAAGTAGGGGTGATTCAAGGAGGGTTTGGGGGCAGGTCTCCCCAACAGCCGGAGGAATTTTTTTTAAACATTATATACACCTAGAAACTTTTTAACTGGTATTTAACTTGATCGTTTATATTTTTACTATTATAAATGGGATAATCTAACAAGGTAATAAATAAATAGGCCTAAATTAAAGTTGGCTTAGACGTCATATAGGCCCAATGTCACAATAATCACTGATTGTTTATAGTAGTTTTAACTGGTCACACCCCCCATTTTATTTTCTCTTCGGACCTGTGTTGATTCCCAAACTACGGTAGAGAGGGAGCTTGAGCCCCCTCAAGGAATGGAGGGAATATTGGGAAGTGGGAGGCTTCATCTGGAGGGTTATATAATGTTTTCCCTAAACATTTATATTAAAACTAATTTATTTTTAAGACTTATTAACGAAAAGGTCATTTAACAAAATATGAAATGTAAATTAATTTTTTCAATAAAGTGATATGGCCATAGAAATACATTAATGGTGATATAATTTAATTACTGGTAACTGTAAAAATAAAACAAATAATTTTTTTTTCCAATTAATTATGTTAAAATCAAAATACAATTGAAATATCATAAACGTATAAATATGCAGTAAATAAACACGGAATTATACAAATTAAAGGGGTAAAGTGAATTTTTTTTTAGAATAAATAATATTTAAATTAAATGCAAAGGATACAACTAATTACAATTTAAAGGATCATAATATTTTTAGGCCTAGCTAGAATTTAACAAGATATTTTGTTATTAGTATACCAACATTTAAGACAGGGTTGGAAAAACCTAGGTTGGACCTATTTTAAAAAAAGTCTGACCGAGTTTGGTTGTATTGGGATTTATTGTCCTTATTTGAGTTTAATTTTATTTAACATGTATGGTAAATAAGTTAACAAATCAAGTAAAATAATTTAATAATTATTTGGGATCAACTAAAATATATTTTAATGTATTAAGGGACTAATAAATAGAAAACACACTAATCACTAACTTTTTTATGTTGTTTATATAAAACAATTTTTTTTAAACTAGGTAAACTAATTATGATAAATTGCGTTTACTGAAAAATTGTAATTTATGTAGCCGCTAATACTTATTCTAAATTCACCTTTACTAGCTCTTAACACATAAACATAATTAGTAAATGCGTATAAATTACCCGAACGAGAAATGAGACGCAGTGATTAAAAAAAAGGCTCCAATAGAGAGACCAGTTATCATCACTCTTCATTTTCAGCCATGTTTTTATAAGAGCTACTAATACAAGTGAAAAATGCGTGTCAACACAACTAGTATGTTAGTAAGCTAATACCACTAAACTTGCATTAGTCCACTAACAACGTGTCAACGGGACTTAAGGGAGAGTCTCGTAAAATTGAAGAGAATATTTCATGAGTTTAACAACTCACATATAAAAGAGAACAGAGTGAAAAAATCGCCTCGGAGAAACAGGCTGTTCAACAGTACCCAACATACTCCAAACAATTGTTTTCAAAGGAGTGGAACTTCCAAAAAATCGAAAAGAACAAAGCTTTTATCCAAGAAATTACTACATTGGTTTAGTTCTAACGTTATCACGTGATTTCAATGTCATCATAATTTCCAAACACAAAATTCGTAATATAATAACTAACAATAATATTAATGATAATGATAGTAATAATAATATAAATAATAATAATAATAATAATAATAATAATATAATAATAATAATAAAAGGTAAGGCTACAGCAGCTGACAGATTCATACGAACTAAATTTTCATACTTGCTCAACAGATGGCTCTCACACATTAGTTTCTGTGTAGTCTACCCTATATCATTTATAACGTTTAAAGCAATATTTTTTAGATTGTACGCATAAGTGTTGGCTCACATCATTAAATCTAATATTATTGATTATTAAATTTGATTCAATACAGTTTATATATTATTTTATATGTGGTTAATAGTGTAAGTAAAAAACATGCATTCAATGAGGTTTATATTTTTTATTTTCTATAAGTAAATATATGTAGATATACATATATATAATCTCAGAGGGAATCCTAATCCTTCCCGTCCAAAAACGAAATATAATTTTGTATAGGGATACCGTTGTGCCTTGAGCCTACGTCGTCCTGTAACACAAACTAATTAAAATGAGGTAGAAGAAATCTATGTGATATATTGTCGGGGCTAAGCTTATGACATTAATTTGCATAACAATGAATAATTTCATTGGAAATTTTTTTAATGAAAATAAAAATTAAAGGAATATGTGTACATGTCTCATTATCATGATGATCAACTACCGTTCCATTTGTTAAAATGGCACTACTTGCTGTTTCGTACATGTGACACGGTTCATTTTGTTTTCATTTTACAATAATGATTGTTAACAATGAAGAAATTTAGAACTCCTTTTCACTTTTAATGAAAGTGTGAAATAATAATTCAGTCTAATTAAATGCGTGTTTAGAAGTTCATTTTGTAATTATGTTTGTGAATGAGACATAAATCAGAATCCTTACCTAGCAAATTTTGTATTAGTTTTGTTTAATGATATAATATGTAAAATATGTTTAGATTAATTGTCAGTATTGTTCAAAGTGACTCACCAGTCTTTAAATGGAGAAAGTTGTAAGCTTGCGCAGTAGCGTACACAGGATCGCCAAATAGTTGTGACTCAAGGGGGAGTTCGGCAGCAGGCCTCCCCAAAAGCCGTAGGCAATTTTTTTTACAATTATATACACCTAGAAACTTTTTTGGAAGGTATTTAATTGGTATTTGTCAACTTGATCGTTTATATTTTTAATAATATAATCTAACAAGGTAATAAATAAATAGGCCTAAATTAAAGTTGACTTAATCGTCACATAGGCCCACTGTCACAAAAATCACTGATTATTTATAGTAGTTTTAACTGGTCACACCCCCCATTTTATTTTCTCTTCGGACCTGTGGGCATTTCCAAACTACAATAAGGAGGGAGCTTGAGCCCCCTCAGGCCCCCTCTTAGTGGGTACGCTTCTGGCCTCATGACGTCACTATAGGTGGAGTTGCCCAGTGGCGAGAGCTTGGGTTACACGGGAATAAGGGGGCAGGAGGGAATATTGGGAAGTGGGAGGGTTCATTTGGAGGGTTATATAATGTTTTCTCTAAACATTTATTAAAACTAGTTTATTTTTAAGACTTATTAGCGAAAATGTCATTCAACGAAATATAAAATGAAAATTAATTTTTTCAATAAAGTGATATGGCCATAGTTAAACATCTCCTTTGTTTTATTTACTCTCCATATAACTTATAACGATACTGAGTTTGTTTTGTATTTGTGGACTAATAAGCCTATTGCAACAGAAATACATAAATGATGACATAATTTAATTACCAGTAGTTGTAAAAATAAAATAAATAAAATTGTTTTTATCCATAAAATTATATAGAAATCAAAATAATAAACGTATCAATATGCAGTAAATAAACACAGAATTATACAGATTAAAAGGATAAAGTGAATTATTTTCTTAAAATAAATAAGATTTAAATTAAATGCAAATGATACAACTATGCTAATTACAATTTAGAGGATCATAATATTTTAAAATATACATCTACTTTTGAGCGGGAAGCAAATGCTATCAGTTTATATTTGGATAACCCACCTCGGCGGCGTAGTTGGCTAATGCGCTTGTCGTGTTGAGCTCGACTGCTGAGGACGGGGAGATCGAGGTTCGAATCTCGGTCGGGTGAACTGGGGGTGGTTTTTCCTAAATGGTTTTCCACTCTCACTCCACGCAAATGCGGGTTCACTTCCTCTAATTCAACCCACCCAATTCCTAATCCATTAGCGTAATTAGTACTTAAAGCATATAACCCTAACGGGTAGTAAGACGCGGTGCTAAATATTATTATTATTATTATTATATTTGGATACAATTATTAGAACATCGAACTACTACTGATTGGCCCAGGGACGCACAGAGAAATTCTTCTTAGGGGGGTTCCAAAATAGAGACGTTACACGTCAATAGCCAATCCAATCCATTTTCCGTATAATAATCATACTTTGAACTAATTACTTTAAGAGGCTATTTATACACAGACTGTATTGAGATACTGGGATATTTTCCACCACTGCTTCATTCTGATTTAACATGGATAAATAATTGCTTTTTATTTAATATTTTATCTATAAGCTACATCATGTCCGCCAGAGGGGGGTTAGGAATCACTGGACCTCCCCCCCCCTTGTGTGTGCACCCCTGGGTTGGTCTTGAATGCATTAGTAAAAAAAAAGGCCAATAGAACTAAATCGGGAAATATTAAGTGTCAGTAAATTAAAATGAAAGTTATGTTCACTGGGGGACACCTTGGGCGTAAGGCGGGAAGATAGGTTGAAAATTATGCAGGAAAAACATTATTTTTAGGCAATTCCATTTTAGAACTATAAATACAAGGCAAACATTTATTCATTAAATTCAATGTTGAAAAAATCCTAGTATGGCTTCTTTCATTGAATTAGACAGTAATTGTTGTTTGATTATTTTTAACATTTCAAACCTCATAATTTTATTTAAATAATTAATTGACCAGCTTTGTTGATTTAAGGTTGCTTACAAACCTCCTTTTCTTTGTATATGACTTGTGTCTACTGAGAAAATGCGGACCACATTTTGAGAAAAACTTCACTAGAAGTACCAAAGATTGTTGTGTATTGTGATATTGAGATCATTACATTCATTAGTTTATGAATGTGTGATAAATTTACCGTGTATCGCATACTATTATTTATACTATAAAACAAATCAGAAATAACCACAGTTGATTAATTAAGTACTGTACCATAATTAATATCCTCTTTTTTAGGTGTACAATATTAGTGTTTAACGAAAACAAGTAGACATTATATTTTATGTGAGGTATATCATTATAATTTTATTAATCATAAATTTAAAGCCTGAAACTAGGTCCAATAAAATACACATCCTACAAGTTTAAATCAATGTAAAGAGAATTGATAGGTAGTGACATTTGGAAGAATTTGATGATGTCATTGTTGACGTCAGCCACGAAACAACGTCACCCAGTACACAACAGTTAGTAGTATGTCTTGCGGTCTGTGTGTTTCGGACGGTTCTTTCATTTATCTTCATAAGGATTTATTTATCTGTATTTGCCTGGTAGTGGTCTTTTTCGTGTATAATTAGTATAATTAGTATAATCAGTCGGTTCATAAAGTGCAAGTTAAATACCTGAAATAAATAAATAGATAACATGAGTTAGGAATCTTATATTGTGAGGAAATGTACCCCACATTTCAGTGGAGAGCCGTTTTGAAAAAAGCACCCTCAGTACACCCAAATGACTGAGATTTGAACCTTGGTCTCCTCTTCATCGGTAGTCTAGTCTACTGTGAGTGTAGGTAGCTCATTAGACCACTGAAGTGGGCGGTTTAGAATCGAGGACACGACAGAGAAAAATGATAAATCAGCTTGATGACTTGCGTTATATTTAAAAGTTGAAATAGTTACAGTGTTCGAAATTACATTTTAAGAAACATTTAATTGAGTTATAATTCAAATACCAGCTTCGGAAACTCCTTGGTATGATGCGCTAACCATAAAGATTGCAAACATTACTTTATATAGTATACATTAGTTTCATGACAGTTACAAACTTCCTTTGCGTGCTCAGTAAAACAGGTAACCACTTTGTGAATCACCATAGCCAACCGCCATGGTAAGCACGAAATAAAACTAGGGTGATGTTCAAGTAAATCGTTATAAAATACACCATGGTGAACCCTTTTCCTCCTGGAAGCTCTTCACTGTACCGTGTGTACCAAACTTAGACGTGTGGCACATCTGGTAGCCCTGTAAGCTCTTCACTGTACTGTGTGTACCAAACTTAGACGTGTGACACATCTGGTAGCCCTGTAAGCTCTTCACTGTACCGTGTGTACCAAACTTAGACGTGTGGCACATCTGGTAGCCCTGTAAGCTCTTCACTGTACCGTGTGTACCAAACTTAGACGTGTGGCACATCTGGTAGCCCTGTAAGCTCTTCACTGTATCGTGTGTACCAAACTTAGATGTGTGGCACATCTGGTAGCCCTGTAAGCTCTTCACTGTACCGTGTGTACCAAACTTAGACGTGTGGCACATCTGGTAGCCCTGTAAGCTCTTCACTGTACCGTGTGTACCAAACTTAGCCGTGTGGCACATCTGGTAGCCCTGTAAGCTCTTCACTGTACCGTGTGTACCAAACTTAGACGTGTGGCACATCTGGTAGCCCTGTAAGCTCTTCACTGTACCGTGTGTACCAAACTTAGACGTGTGGCACATCTGGTAGCCCTGTAAGCTCTTCACTGTACCGTGTGTACCAAACTTAGACGTGTGGCACATCTGGTAGCCCTGTAAGCTCTTCACTGTACCGTGTGTACCAAACTTAGACGTGTGGCACATCTGGTAGCCCTGTAAGCTCTTCACTGTACCGTGTGTACCAAACTTAGACGTGTGGCACATCTGGTAGTCCTGTAAGCTCTTCACTGTACCGTGTGTACCAAACTTAGACGTGTGGCACATCTGGTAGGTTTCAGTCTTACCGGAGAAGTGTGTTCGGTCCATTCACGGAGTGTGTGTGTTTTGAGCCCCCCGTTTCCAAGCATACCTCCTCAGTTCTCACTCAAGGAAGGCAAATGCTAAGCGCTGATTGGCTGACTGTCCTGCACCAAACCTCCACTTTATACTTTGTTTAACTCCACATGCAAATGGAAATAGAACCTAGCTTCTGGGTAGCGACAAAATAATAAAATAGTAAAAACCATGAATGGAAATATAATTTAAACAATGGCTTCATAGGAATTAAAATTACTAGATTTAAAAATTAAAGAGTCTACGAATATAGTTAATGAATTGAAATTTATAAGTTAGATTGCTTACAGCTTTGATCAAGGTTTGAGCTAGTTAAAATTAGCTTAGAATAGACAAATGAATGAAACGTGCTGGAGAATATTAAGAACACAATGTGCCTAACTGGTTTAATAGCAATCAATACTACATAATTAGTATGTTTCTTCAGTATAATCACAATGAAAACATATGATTACCGTACTGATGAATTTGAAGGGGGAGAATTGAGTAAATAGCACATCTCAAAGTGTTTATTCAAGGCTTAACTTAATCTATAATTATCATTACTAAATTGTTTGGTTATAAGAACAGGTGGTGTTCGATTATAATCTTAAGTAGCCTAAACTATGATCAAAGGTGTAAGCAACACATATTATACAAAATTTCAATATATTAACTTTATTTATGGCTATTAACTTCTCAATTTATTCATTTTCATTCTTATAAAACCATTTTTAGAACCCATACAGATATCATATTCTGAAAATTGAAAAATAACACCTGGATACGGGAATCGAACCCGGGACCTTTGACTTAGTACGCCACTGCTCTAAACATTGAGCTATCCAGGATTTGTCTTGCGCCCCCAGGGTCATTCTTCACTCATATTTTAAGGCAGAGTCTGTGATGCTAAATCTACATGAATGTTCTTTTAAAACTATCTAGTAGTGAAATTAATCATAACTATTCTTCCAGTTGATATCACAGCACCTTGTCTTACTATACATTCGGGATTTGAATTAGGAAAATGGGTTAAGGAAGGTTATAATTAGATAAAGTGTACCCACATTTGCGTGTAGAGGGAGTGGAAAGCCATTTTAGGGAAAAACCCCTCAGTACACTCGACCGAGATTTGAAGCACTACCTCCCCATCACCAGCAGTCTAGTCTAAGACAAGAGTAGCGCTTTAGACCGCGCGGCCACCAAAGCGGATCATAGTACATTCATAAATTAATCCTCTAATTAGTAACTATTACAATACCTTGATTTTGTTAAATATTTAAAAACTCTTTAAATTAGATTTTAAAACATTCCTTTTCTTTAAACTAGCAGAGTCAAATTTCATTAACAACCATTTTTTTAATGACTTTTAATATTTGTTTTTTTACTAACATTACTAAGTTTTAAAATAATATATTTATCAACTCCTCAGGTGGTTCATGAATAAACTGGTGCTTGCAGACTTCTAGTAGTCTTTTAAAATGATTGTGTGTTGAAATAACATATTTAATGAGGTATTTCACATATTTTCAAATATATATATCCAGTTTTATCATGCCTTTGAAATGTTTCCAAGATGAGAAGAATATTGCGTGTGTCAACGTCAAAGCGAAGGAGAAATGGATTTCAACTATGACATAACAAAGCTTGGTAACCCCTAATACATGTTTTATTTTTTTGATTGAGCCCCACATATTGAGATGAAACTTATAGACAGAAGACACAATAATATGTTATAATATAATGACCGCGAGAACATTGACTAAATGTCGAACGTGGTTAGGAAGTAAACTAAATTATAATAAAGTTGTTTTATAACATTCCCAAGACGTGTATTAATCACAACTTGTGAATGTATGGAATGCCAGGCCTCCATCGTGGTTCGGATCCCACGTTAAACTGTAGGTCCTCCATTTCATCTCACAATCACCCTACCATTACACATTAGCGTGAGTGCGTATAACCCGAATGGGTAGTAAGACACGATGCTAATAGTAGTATAACATTCCGTTTTTTTTTATCGTGTTTATATGATTTTAAATTCAAAACAAATGTTAATTTTCTAATAAATGAAAATGCACTTATATTTTGCTCTATCTGAGGAAATTTTGAACCATTAAGAAGGTGTTAAGATGTGAAATAGAATAAGTTTGGAATATTATTTTGTTAATTTTAAATATTACATCCAGTTGTATTGCTCAGAGAAACCAGATGACCAGTTGTAGATAATTTACATAACTAATCAATGAAAGATTCCAAAGTCATCAATACGATCTGAACTCAAAATGGGCTTTGCTACAAACCTTGTGAGTTGGACGAACAACAAAATTGACCCAAGTGATTTTTTTCACCTGGGCAAGATGACCAATGTATCCTTAATTTCCTAAAATGAAGGTGAGTAGACGATCCCAAATGTATGGATTCAATACATACAAAAGGAAGATAGGTCATAAAAAACCTAAAAACTTTATTTGAAAAATGACGCCTAGATACGAGCCTTGGCTTGGCATAATGTTCTAATCTTAACCTTCCAGTCTTTGATCAAAAATATAATCTAGACCAATTCTCAAGCTTTTACATTCAAAGTCAAGTTTGAGTGAGCTTTTCAGAAAGTTCTCAAGTATCAAGTTAATTTGAGCTTGGGTTCAATAAATACATTTTTAAAAAAAAATCTAAGCCATTTAATGCTCTTTGTGTTAGAGCCATATTTAAACGTCTTTATGGAAACCACAAGGAACGCGAGCGACGTATTAAAACATCTTCGATTTTGTCATGTGTTTTAAATATATTTGGATGTTTGCTTACGCCACTGGGCAGTGTTTGGAGGTCGTCTATGGATATTTAGTACCAAATTTGTCGCTAGATCACACATGAATTTGTTATTTCGATAGTAACAACCAATCTTTACAGCTGTCATTGAGTCGAGTTATAGCGAACTTGTTTGTGATTACTTTGTGTTCTTATCTGTGACTGTATTGTTTTGTTTGCGTTTTATACTTATTATGGTGTTGACTAATTGAGATATTTATAATGAATTACATAAGGAATCGGATACAGAGAGTGATACAACATCCAGACAAGTAGAGAGTGATACAACATCCAGACAAGTAGAGATTGATACAACATCCAGACAAGTAGAGAGTGATACAACATTCAGACAAGTAGAGAGTGATACAACATCCAGACAAGTAGAGAGTGATACAACATCCAGACAAGTAGAGAGTGATACAACATTCAGACAAATAGAGAGTGATACAACATCCAGACAAGTAGAGAGTGATACAACATCCAGACAAGTAGAGAGTGATACAACATCCAGACAAGTAGAGAGTGATACAACATCCAGACAAGTAGAGAGTGATACAACATCCAGACAAGTAGAGATTGTTACAACATCCAGACAAGTAGAGAGTGATACAACATCCAGACAAGTAGAGAGTGATACAACATCCAGACAAGTAGAGAGTGATACAACATCCAGACAAGTAGAGATTGATACAACATCCAGACAAGTAGAGATTGATACAACATCCAGACAAGTAGAGAGTGATACAACATCCAGATAAGTAGAGAGTGATACAACATTCAGACAAGTAGAGATTGATACAACATCCAGACAAGTAGAGAGTGATACAACATCCAGACAAGTAGAGATTGTTACAACATCCAGACAAGTAGAGAGTGATACAACATCCAGACAAGTAGAGAGTGATACAACATCCAGACAAGTAGAGAGTGATACAACATTCAGACAAGTAGAGAGTGATACAACATCCAGACAAGTAGAGATTGGTACAACATCCAGACAAGTAGAGAGTGATACAACATTCAGACAAGTAGAGATTGATACAACATCCAGACAAGTAGAGAGTGATACAACATCCAGACAAGTAGAGAGTGATACAACATCCAGACATGTAGAATGAAGAGTGATGAGTCCTCCTCACAATATGGTTATAAAAGGTTTAACATAATAAGGTCATGCTTGAAAAGCTGTCAAGTTTATACTCGATCTTCTAATAAATGTTTGAGCTTGAGTATTCGATAACTACTAGTTTAACACACGCCATTATGTCCTTGGTAAACTAAAGATGTAAAGTAATAATTAATCTAAGTGGGAGAGCTAAACAACAACTAATAACATATGCATTACATGAAGCAAGGATTTACAAATACTGTAATTATATACAAATGTACAAGAAAGTTATTCACAAATGCAAAATTTCCTCTCCATATCATTACCCAATAAAACGCCAACTTATGTAAAATATTGGGGGTACTGGGACCAATGGTTTCAATTTGATGCTACAAATTTTACATTTTCAACGTCATGAGGAATAAATACACTCCATCTACAGTTTAAGGTTTTTTTATTTATTTTTTTTTAAATTATAGGAGATAACATAATGTTGTCACCTAACATCACATACATACATACAATTTATTACACAAACTTATTGAAAGTAATATTTTTTAATATATAATTTGGACTCTACTTTTCTTATGAACATGTCTCGAAGAATAAGATTTCTCTCACTGCGAGATCTTAGGATACAACTAAGCAAGATCTTATAAAGTTGTATTTCAAAAATTAAATTTATAACAAAATTAATAATAAAAAACTTAAAAATCCAGGTCAAAGAGTATCATCCCCCTTAATAGTTAACAGAAAATTCATTTATAAGGTTTACACATTCAGTTTTTTTGGGAGGGTTACTCTTAAAACTACTACAATTTTGAGTTAGCCTACTCTACATTTTTACAATAAAAATTTTTGACAGTGAGTAAAATATGGTAATTATTATTTCCTAAGATATTAAAACAGAATAGTTTATATACATATATATATATAAAAAAAAGAAAGTAATGTCTTTAATGTAAATGACTAGGCTTCTACAATGTTAAACAAAGACTTTTCACGGTAGGAAGAGATTTCTAGGAAAAACCCTTTGAATAAATTCTTAGAAACAAAGTGTTCAATTAGATTTAAATCTCTACAATCACAAGGAATATAATGTTTACTTCACGTATTGGAATAAAATTGTAGTAAAATATAATCCTAGTAAGTAGTAACCTGACCTGTGGAGCAACAAGAAAACCACCCTAGAAACTCCTTCCTACTGTGAGCAGCCTCTAGTACTTCCGCCATGCCGAGTATCGCAAGGCTTTAGTCATATCACTTGTAAGGGATATGTTTTTAGTATTCTCTCTTCAATACATGATGGCTTCATTTCGTAGTAAATATAAATTAAGAATGCAGAGCCAGAAATTTTTTTTTAACAATTCAACTTTTAAAGGGGGGGGGGGGCAGTCCCCTCATGACAATTATTGGGGAGAGGGGGCCCACAACACTCGGGGCCCCTATGTTTACCCACTAAAATGAATTAGTGGTGAAAATGTCCATATCTAATAATACATGTACACACACAAATTTGGTTTTCTAAAACGAGTGGTTTACATCCACTAACATGAACCATTTGTACAGTAATATTATCACAAATCTAATAGATTAAGACTTCTTCTTTATCTTTATCATCATTATCATCATCATCATCAACTTTTTACAGCTAGTGGCAGGGGCAGTTTTATAAAATGACTCAATCTTCCTCTATCCTTCCACCACTATTCCTGTTTTAATTGCTTCTATTCTCCTCTCAACTGCATACTTTCTGTTGTCTGCTCTTTTCATCTTTTTCTTGACCTCCCTTGTGGTCTTTTCCCTACATAGTTCATATCCTACATTTTCTTTGGAATCGTTTCATTCTCCTTCCTCATTACGTGCCCATACCATCTCAGTCTTGCTTCCTCTACTATCTCATGTACTCCAACATCCTCATTACATGTCCATACCACCTCAGTCTTGCTTCCTCTACTATCTCATGTACTCCAACATCCTCATTACATGTCCATACCATCTCAGTCTTGCTTACTCCACTATCTCATGTACTCCAACATCCTCATTACATGTCCATACCATCTCAGTCTTGCTTCCTCCACTATCTCATGTACTCCAACATCCTCATTACATGTCCATACCATCTCAGTCTTGCTTCCTCACTATCTCATGTACTCCAACATCCTCATTACATGCCCATACCATCTCAGTCTTGCTTCCTCTACTATCTCATGTACTTCAACATCCTCATTACGTGCCATACCATCTCAGTCTTGCTTCCTCCACTATCTCATGTACTCCAACATCCTCATTACGTGCCCATACCATCTCAGTCTTGCTTCCTCCACTATCTCATGTACTCCAACATCCTCATTACATGGTCATACCATCTCAGCCTTGCTTACTCCACTATCTCATGTACTCCAACATCCTCATTACATGTCCATACCATCTCAGTCTTGCTTCCTCCACTATCTCATGTACTCCAACATCCTCATTACATGGTCATACCATCTCAGTCTTGGTTCCTCCACTATCTCATGTACTCCAACATCCTCATTACATGTCCTTACCATCTCAGCCTTGCTTACTCACTATCTCATGTACTCCAACATCCTCATTACATGTCCATACCATCTCAGTCTTGCTTCCTCCACTATCTCATGTACTCCAACATCCTCATTACATGTCCATACCATCTCAGTCTTGCTTCCTCCACTATCTCATGTACTCCAACATCCTCATTACATGCCCATACCATCTCAGTCTTGCTTCCTCTACTATCTCATGTACTTCAACATCCTCATTACGTGCCCATACCATCTCAGTCTAGCTTCCTCTACTATCTCATGTACTCCAACATCCTCATTACATGTCCATACCATCTCAGTCTTGCTTCCTCCACTATCTCATGTACTCCAACATCCTCATTACATGTCCATACCATCTCAGTCTTGCTTCCTCCACTATCTCATGTACTCCAACATCCTCATTACATGTCCATACCATCTCAGTCTTGCTTCCTCCACTATCTCATGTACTCCAACATCCTCATTACATGTCTATACCATCTCAGTCTTGCTTCCTCCACTATCTCATGTACTCCAACATCCTCATTACATGTCCTTACCATCTCAGCCTTGCTTCCTCTACTATCTCATGTACTCCAACATCCTCATTACATGCCCATACCATCTCAGTCTTGCTTCCTCTACTATCTCATGTACTTCAACATCCTCATTACGTGCCCATACCATCTCAGTCTAGCTTCCTCTACTATCTCATGTACTCCAACATCCTCATTACATGTCCATACCATCTCAGTCTTACTTCCTCTACTATCTCATGTACTTCAACATCCTCATTACATGTCCATACCATCTCAGTCTTGCTTCCTCCACTATCTCATGTACTCCAACATCCTCATTACATGCCATACCATCTCAGTCTTGCTTCCTCTACTATCTCATGTACTCCAACATCCTCATTACATGTCCATACCATCTCAGTCTTACTTCCTCTACTATCTCATGTACTTCAACATCCTCATTACATGTCCATACCATCTCAGTCTTGCTTCCTCTACTATCTCATGTACTCCAACATCCTCATTACATGTCATATCATCTCAGTCTTGCTTCCTCCACTATCTCATGTACTCCCTGTACCACATGGATGACTTAATTCCTAATCTTGTTTCTCCTCGTGACAATTAACATACTCCTCACAAACTTCATTCCCATGACCTCCACTTTACTCGTTTATCTTACACTTAATGTCCAAGTTAAAATGCTGCGTCTTAAGATTTTAAGTTAAGACTTTGTCCAGTTAAGAATCCAACGTGCTTTTAATGTTACATATAATGAGTGCCTTTTTCAAAATTATAAATTGATGTGAGAATTTCTTCCCTTATAAGTTGTTGCTAAAAGAGCATTTACAAATTGGTAGTGCAATGTAAAACTCATTTTCCAGGACTAAATAAGGTATTCGAGCTAAATAAACTTACATATTTGAATCATTGCTAAATAGGTCAAGAAGTAAACACAAAATTATTTAATATTTGCAATAGCTATTAAATAAAAATTGTTTGTAAAACTGAAAACACACAAACCAACTTATTATTATTTCACTAGGAAGGAGAAAATTTACCTAAAAATAAACTCAATTATAAAACTATATCAAATGAAAATCGGTTGAATGTTGATGCAATTTAGTTGTAACCAATATCAGAAGTATACCATAAGTTGAAAGTTATGTTAATAGTACACAGAGTATCATATTTATGTCACAATTCTTGTTTTTTTTATTATTATTATTATTACAATTATTATCATTTGATTTTTTAATTCTGATTTCTCAAAATTAAAAATTCAATCCTTTTCTACTAATTCAACTTCACATTAAAAATATGCTATTTATATATATAGCATTTGATAATGTGACTGAAATAAAAAATAAAGCGTGTAGATAATAAAAAGATACTTAGACAAAATGGCCATGTTTGAAGTAAACAAAGCTCATGTTGGGTACATTTACAGTTTGCCAGTAATAAAGAGAAATGACAAAATAACTAATAATGGTCTTGTTGACAAATCACTCAATTGAGAATTGCTATTTCATTTAACTGCCAGAACTTTTACTCTCTGAGGTTCGAAAATATTATTAAGAGTGCTTCTTAAAAACTGATAAAAAATCAAGAATATTGATGAATCAAGTTTGGCATTCTTAGTTTTAAAGCCCTTCACACAATTTAAATTACTTCCAACCAATAACTGGATAAAAAAAAGTTCATAATTTGATCAATGAGTCAATGACTGTCTCAAAAGTAATGTTATTTTCAAATGATTGTGGAAGGGTTATGAACACAACTCTCCTACCTTGGGTCATTTTTACCAAGTTTCAGGTGTTTTGATCGAAGGAGGTTATATGGGGCATATATGCAGTAGTCCGACGATACAAAAGGTATGAAGAATGCTCGAAAAAAGTTGTGAGACCTGTAACATATAAATATTTGTTTAAATGTAGACCATTGTTGAGTTTTTACTGGACTTTAAAATCTACAATTCACACTTATAGCTTTATAAAAGAGATAAATACTTTTTCATAGCTTTACATTTTATAACTATTAAATGTGTATAAAGGTCACTAAGCAAAGATAGTTTAATTCCCTTTTCCTCCGTTTTGTGTTTTTTATTTCCTCTTTTAGGAACTCGTGTTGCTTGTTTAAAACTCCCTCCTGATGAGTTTCCATTGAATGAAACCTAGGTATAGGGATTGGCGGTAAAGATCAATTTGATTCAAAAGACGGTTGTTACCTCTTTATCTAATGGGAGAAGTGTGAACTGTGAACTGTGTTCTCCTAATCTTAAAATCCATATTGTGCTTGTTCCCTTTTATGTGTTTTTATTAGAGGTCCACAAGCTAAAGTTCAGCGAGGGGAATTACAACCCAATACCCATTGAAATGTGAAAGGATGACAATCTTACAGATTAAAATAATTTCACCACAATCAGTTTAGTGGTTCCTAAGATATTAACTAACAAATGAACAAACATCTGACCTGTAGTTTACTGGGGACTTGAACCCCAGCATAGGAGTGTGATATATATATTCTATATATATCGAAACACTATAGAAGTGTACCGCTGTAGTAAAATGGAATCAAACTGTGGTTCCATAAAATTATAGACAGACTTTGAAGAGAAACATCAAATTTAATTTTAAAACTTAAATATGTTTAATCAGATAAGCTATAATAAATTGTTTAGTTTAACTGGAAATAAAATTTGATATGTAACCCTTAATATAAATATTACATGGTTTGCTTGGTAGTCTATTAGTTGTTTTTTAATTCAGTTTTTCATAAAGAAATTGACACTATTTTAGAGTAGTCTTTAGTTATTATTGCTGTTAAATGTGTGGAATATAATAATTAATCATATATAAATTCATAATTAACTATTTACAGTGATGAAAGGGGGAGTCTTGCTTTATATTTTAGCTAAAGCAAATTACATTGACAAAATAGCGTGTGAGGTGGTGGAGTATATAGAAACTAAAAAAATATGGCGACCCGTATGATAATGAGTGCAAGCATAATTAATTATCTTAGGTATGTATCAATCAAACCATTTTGTCAAACAGGATGAAAAGGTAAAACAAATTTAGTAAACCAAATCCAGGGTTGCCAATGATAGCTTTGATTTCATTTCCCTGACCAAAATATAAAACATCCCCGACTTTTCCACAAGCTGCTGGTAGCATGGTAATAATACTTGTGGAATGTCAATTTAAGATAATAACTACAAATATTGAAAATGGCCCCCTCTTTCCCCTGATAGGAATGTGTATCGATATTAGATAATTGTTGCCAATACAGTGTAAGTAGGAAAACCACACTCCAGACATTCCTATTCTATAGACATACCATCACACACCTTTTGATTTTTTAATATATTAATATTATTATCACCGCGTCTTACTACCAGTTCGGGTTACACCCACTTACGCTAATGTGTAATGGTAGGGTGATTGTGAGATGAAATGGAGGACCTACAGTTTAACGTGAGATCCGAACCACGATGGAGGCCTGGCATTACACACATTCACAAGATGTCTTGTCAGAGGTGAAGGAAGGGTTTGGTAATCAGATAAATCTGTGCCAGGACCGAGGATTGAACCCCGGACCCCCAACACAGAAGTCCGACACCTTACCCCTAGAGCACCAGGTCACCGACACCTTAGAGGTGTGTACAAATTTGTTTATAGTGAAACAATAGCCGGAACTATTGTTAATGCATTTTAGTGAGGATTACTCCATCTAGATATCATATTCTGAAAATTGAAAAATGACACCTAGACACGGGAATCGAACCCGGGACCTTCGGCTTAGTACGCCACTGCTCTTACCACTGAGCTATCCAGGATTCGTCCCGTGCCCATGGTCATTCTTCACTCATAGTTTAAGGCAGAGTCTAATATGGACGTGCGGAGGTCGCCAGCTTTATAAACACGTGATACACAAGATCACAGCCATCAAAAAAATTTGTTTATGTTATCAACTACAATCAAAGCTCATTCTAAGCAAGTGACATTTTCAACCCGCCGTAGCCACAACCAAATCAGGTTTCACAATAAGAAAATACAATACATAGTATACCATCTTACCTCAAAATAATTGATTTCGTTTCGAAGACACCATTAATAAAATAATCTGCAATTTAATGGAATACACTAAAAAACTTTCCCTGACTTTCCATGACCAGTTTTCATTTCCCTAACTTTCCATGTCAGTGGCAACCCTGAAATCATTTGGGCATCGCAAAATGTATTAAAAGACATAATCCCTCCCTTGTCCCCACCGAGAAATAATTTATGGAATTAAGGCCTTCTCTATAACTCCAGCCTCGGCTGTAGCTAAGCAATCATAGCATACCGCAGGCGGCTTGCTACCTTTCAATGTCGACCGAGTGTACATATTACACTTTTGCATCAAGGTGTGCTTCACTAGCGTGCAATGAGCTATTTGTGTTGTAAAGTCACTATCAAAGAAACAAGGGACACACAATGCAAAGCAAAGAAAGAATATTTTTCAAGTTTAAAATCTGAGCATTCAGAGCACCAGTTTCTATTCCTCTTTCCTATACTTTCATCTAGTCATAGAAAAATAGCTCATTTCTAAATATGTGATGAGAGTAAGAGGATTAAAAGGATCAAAATATTTTAAAATATTGAATCAAGCCAGTGAAATTGCAACTCAATGTGTATTTTTTGTAATTTATTTAAACTAAGCTTTTTAGGTGTGGAAATAGGAATGTTTGCCTGAAACGAATTGAAAGCTGATAAATATTCCAAGCAAAACATCTTCCCCCTCTAGACTGACCTTGCCGCGTCCAAGAAGGGCACAGACTTAATGACCGTCCAATCGGAGGAGAGTCGAGAATAGTTAGGCTCCCAACTGGTTTCCGTATCCAGATCCAAGTCCACCAAGAAGTGGCACTCGCAACGTCAATCTGATAAAAACCAAACATTACTTTTAACAAGAGAATAATTAAGATATTAACTACTTTAAGTTTTGAATAAAAATCATAAATATTCCCGTTAAACATCTTTTTAAGTTCACAAAATTAATAACTACGCTAAATTTACCATTCATTAGTTAGTTTGGTTATAAAAGCAACTAAACAGTAATTTTGCACACATTCTTCAAAAATCATTATTAATTATTCTTTGGAAAAAATGGCACCAAATGGCTATTTTAAACTAAACATTGAAAGGGGGATAGAAGGGCAAGGCCTTCACACCAGAACATTGTAGGCCTCATGGTTCACATTTAAAACACAACAAAACATATAACTACAAAATGTTCGGGGTACATCAGTCTTATTCTTCCATAGAAGATAGTAAAGTAGAGACTAGACTAGGGTGGCACGGATAGAGGTAGGTCATGGTCACTTAGATTCTGTTGTTGCTTGTTCAAACTTGTCTTTACTCTTGATAGATGGATACAATGTTGTATTTATTTTATATTATATTTAATTATAGCATTATTAAATTATAGTAAAGGTTAAGACTTATATTTAATATTAAATAATTGAATTATTAAGAATTAATATCTATACCCTGTTTTGGTTGGAAGAACAGGAGATAAAATTCAAACATATTTCTTTGCGCCCAACACAAATAACATTTTACCATATTATTTTTGTTATTTTATATATAATAATATTATCCATCAAAGGTGATAGCTGTAGATAGCATCACTTGATGTATGGATATATTAAACTTGTTTTAGTAACTTTAGTAACTAGCTTCTACTGTTCTTCCTACCAAAATCATACTATAAGTCTTAACTTTTACTATATTCTTCACTCCTTACGAAAGATCCATTTAGAATGTTTTCTAAAATGTTATTATATTCTCATTTATTATTTATCATTATTAGAAATGACAGACTGATGTTAGTAGGTGTGTGTGGAAGATAAGGTGAGAAGGTTATCTAAGGTTGAGACGGGGGATTTGGTTATATATTGGTGAGCTAGTTCCCTCCTATGAAACTGGGAAGCATTACAACTATTAGGGAGAGCTCGCATAACTCTAGTACTATAGCAAGAGTCAAAATCTGAATTATATGTTTGTAAATGAAGTGCCACTGGTTTGTCAGGGTTGTTGTGGTCGGTGTCAAAACGGTGGCCATTCGTTGTCCGAGTGTTCCTGTGGTGAGGCCAATGTATTCAACAATGCTGTAGTTGTATTGTAGCTGGTATAAGATTTTGTGTGGAGCAGTTAAAGTTATTCTGGTTACAATATAAAATGTGACCGTGTTCTTTTGTTTCATCTTAAAAGCCGTTATGTTTGTTCCCTTTTTTTATTCCTTTCTATTCCTCTTTCCCTAAGTAATCAATTTTACTCTTAGTAGTTTATGTTTTATATTTTTCTAGTTTTATCAATTTCCCTTATTATAAAATTATTTAGCCATTGGTCCACCCCATTTTTAAACATAGTTAAATAATATATAATTAATTTTATTTTATTTACTTTTCTCAAGGTTAAAAGAGCTATATAGCTGTTAATTTTCTAATTTTATTCAAATTTCTTAGAAATTGAATAAGATAAAATAACTTGAAAGAAAAGATTGGGGTAGTTCTCCCACTTGTTTATTTAAATGAGTCGACACTCACATATCTGCTGGGCTCCTCCTTGTTCATATCGTTCATGTGTAGTGGTATCACTGATGTAGCATTCAGGCCCTTTCTGTATGGTTGTGGTAGTTGGCCGCGGAACTCAGACTTCACAAACTGTAGCTGCCATCTTGTGGACAAAGTAATGATTAACACTTTGTTATTAAGGGTTTGGCCAGACTGACAAGCATGCAAGCAAACGACTGAGTGGCCAAACTTGTGAGTGAGCGCGTGATAAGCAGATAGCTCTCAATAGTTGTTGACGAGGAGGCAAAGGTTTGAATCTTGGCCAATGTGTTCTATTTTATATTTCAGTCACTCGCTCCAGTCTGGCCATACCCTGAGGTCAAAACAAACTTGCTCTTGACCTCAGCTGTGGGTTAGTGTGTCGAGGCTTTGTGGTTTCTAGTTCCTCTTTAAAGACTTCAGTTTGAATACCAGTAGGGTCAAATTTTAAAATGTTGTAGGCCAGCTATATGTATAAACAAACATACACACACAGAATGCATCTGTAGAAATCTATAGATGTCTTATTTTTTGGTAGATATGGTTATATTCAAGAAGAGAGTACCTATGCAGAAGAATAATTTCCATCAAAAAGAAAACCAATTTGTAAATTGTAAGCTATGTACAGCAAGCAATAAATATAATTTGTTAAAAGGAGTATTGAAACACTCACCGATTGTCAGGCAGGAAGAAACTGGTTGGGAAGCGATACCATTCCTTTCCTACACATATGTTAATGTTCTGGTCAGCGGACAGTTTGTTATCTCCAGTCACGTTGCTCAGCTCCATAAACAGGTCGAGAGGGGCATGGTAGCCTGACACAACAGAACAAACCATCTGTAGTTATCTTAGAATCAGTTGTTACATCGTAATTCATTATGTCTTCATTACAAGACGGTGAAATTGCCATGACTAAGATCATTTCATCGCATAAAAAAATATTTAAAATACAAAAGGTAGTGTTATTTTTGCTTTTACTTAATAGAAAATGCACTTGACATGTGTGGTTGAAATTTTTTAATCTCTCCGACAAAAGATTGGTGCCATGGACCATTTGACCACCAAGATGAGTTATTTTATCGTTGTTTAGATAAAACACAGAATCCTGATGTAGTAATTTCCAGTTGCATCACTTACCGTTGTAGAGCGCTGATATCCTGGACACTCCGAGTAAGGAGCATACCAAGATGGCTGACACCATGATGGGCGCCGTGTGGGACAAGTAGTGGGCCGCCTTGGCGGCTCTCCGAACCAGAAACCTGAACCAGAGCTTCTGAAGAGCGTCAACTGTGATGGCTCCGGCCAGACATATCAACGGGTAGACGGGAAACAGGAACCTCTCCTCCTATATAGACCCGTCTCACTGATACAAGAGTAATACAACCTCTCCTCCTATAGAGACCCGTCTCACTGATACAACAGTTACACAAACTCTCCTCCTATAGAGACCCGTCTCACTGATACAACAATTACACAACCTCTTCTAGAGAGACCCGTCTCATTGATACAAGAGTTACACAATCTCTCCTCCTAGAGAGACCCGTCTCACTGATACAAGAGTTACACAACCTCTTCTAGAGAGACCTGTCTCATTGATACAAGAGTTACACAATCTCTCCTCCTAGAGAGACCCGTCTCACTGATACAACAGTTACACAAACTCTCCTCCTATAGAGACCCGTCTCACTGATACAACAGTTACACAACCTCTTCTAGAGAGACCGTCTCATTGATACAAGAGTTACACAATCTCTCCTCCTAGAGAGACCCGTCTCACTGATACAAGAGTTACACAACCTCTCCTAGAGGGACCTGTCTCACTGATACAATAGTTACACAACCTCTCCTAAAGGGACCTGTCTCACTGATACAATATGATCCGAAGCTAAGCAACCTCACTTCCTTAAGGATATTCAAGATTCAAGAATTTCGAGAAAATTGCAGATTCAATCTTTTTGATCTCAAATTTTTATTCCAAATTTATTTTAGAGCTTTTATATTGGTAGTTTGGTTTGACATAATCATATGGCAAACTAAAAACCAAACCTTAGATAACCAATTTACCGCTTAGTTGAATGTTTAAGTGTTATAATATAGAATGTTAACATCGTGAATGTAATAAATCATCAACCTCTCTACAATGTTTTCAGACTTGGGATCTGTCTGCAACATGCCGATTGGTAAAATAGTACATTCCCCCTGGGTATACTTTTATTGGTGCCTCAAACAGTTCTCTTGTATTTATTTAAGGGCATTACAATATTCTTTAGGTAACTTTTTATTTGGCAGATAAAACAAAATGGCAGATTTTCTTGGCCCTCGAGGGTTTTAGCCAGAGCTACTTTTAGGTTTACAAGATGCTGGTTTAAGATTAAAAATATTCTAATATGATATTTATGTTGTTGTTTTTTTAAGAAAAAGCAGGTTTAATAGCACTTAGCAGCACAGTAACCCTTAAATCAGTAACCCTTGTACTAAATTTATATCCTACAGAGATTCGAACCAGAGTCTTTACAGTGAGTGTCTAATGGAACAACTCGCCCTCATACCTTGTGTGGCTGCAGGACGAAGACCAACAGCCAGAGGTAGAGCGGTTGCAGCGACAGCCAATAAGGTAGACAGGCTGGATGGCGGTGATTCAATGGCACCAACAACAGCACCAATAGCTACCACACAAGCACCATTCATCACTTTTAGAACTTTTCATCATCATCATCATCTTCTTATAATAATATAATATAATATTTAGCACCGCTTCATACTACCCATTCGGGTTATACGCTTTAAGTACTAAATACGCTAATGGATAAGGAATTGGGAAGGTTGAATTAGAGGAAGTGAACCCGCATTTGCGTGGAGGGAGAGTGGAAAACCATTTAGGAAAAAAAAAAAAAAAAACAGTTCACCGACCGAGATTCGAACCTCGATCTCCCCGTCCTCAGCAGTCGACCTTAACATGACAAGCGCGTTAGCCAACTACGCCACCAAGGCGGGTATCATCTTCTTCCTATCATTCTTTATCACTGGCACATGTGCCGTTATCTGGTCCTCCCTTGCAATTTTTTTCCTACATATTTCGTCTCTATTATTCTCTTTGAGATTCTTTTCTTTTCCAGCCTCATCAAAACTTTACCTAAATTTCTTTATTATAGTTTGTGAAATGTTTGGGTAGAAGTAACACAAATATAATGTCTTTATTTTTGCCATTTTTAATCTAATACTGTTATGATAATTTACAAATATAAATAAATGATAAAGTGGTTCATTAGCAACATTCTATTAAATTATTTTCTTACCCATAGTAAAGGATAACATTTCGTCCCAACACTAGCAGTTGGGGAAGTGACCATCGAATAACTAGAATCCTTCAAGATATTTGAGGATTCAACGAAATAGCACATTCAAGATCAGAAAAATATATTTTTATTTTAGAATAATTATAATTTGTTTTAGAACTCTAATACTACTTATTATAGGTCAAACTCAAAAACCAGACCTAACACCATTAAATTACTATTTACCAATTTTATAGTGAATGTATTAGAAAAAGAAAATGTCAATATTTGGTTAATATTTCTATTTCATCTTATGTTCCTTTCTTTCCTTCAACAGTTTGAAAAAAAGGAAACGGGTTTGTGGGTAAAATAATAGATTCGGCCCAACTCTACTCGGATCACAAATTTGCTTACAATTTTTTTTTTAAAGAGAGATATAAAAATATGAAAGGAATAAAATGTAATATTCTTAATAGGTTCTATAATGTTGGCAACCAAACTGGTGAGGCATGGCTGGATGGCTCAGTGGTACAGCACTGGCACACAAAGCCTAAGGTCCCCGGTTTAATTCTCGTGTTCAAGGTGTCATTTTTCACTCAAATGATTTTGTGTTTGCTATCAGGACTGATCTTGTAGACATTTATTTATTAATTTATCTTTACTTTCTGTCCTGAGGCCTAGACTGTAGCTCAGGACCTACGTTACATTGTTTTGCTACCTCCACTAATTACTAGTTTATCCAATTCACACTCATATTAATTAATTTGGTGTTGATTATAGCTCCTGAGCTAAGTGTCCCTATTTCCCTATCTTCTAATTTTATCCTCCTGGTTGGTCTGCCCCGGGTATTTCACGCACCCGGCACCCTGCCCTGCCGTTTCCGGATCTAATAGTCCTCGGATTGGCGTGAGCCCCAGTGGGGGTGAGCATTCCCCTATAAGTGAATAAATGAATATGATCTTATGGACAGCACTCATGTATCAGTTTACGATATACATGAATTAGCGAGTTAATCGTGATCAACTTACAAGGAAAACGGGTGTAAGCAGGGCTGCCACAAACACAAAGTTAAAGTTGAGGAAACCGTTGACGAAGTAGAAGGTCCATGGTTCAGTACCGTAGAGGTTGGGCCCATGGGAAGTGAAGACGTTGTAATAGAGAATGTTGAAAGGAGCCACCACAAAACGATTGTAGTAGGAGGAGTCTATTAAAACCATGGGGAGCTGGACAAAGAAAAACATGTTTGCGTCAACAGCTCAGATAAACTTAGAGTTGGTGGATAGAGTCAACAGCTTCACAAACCTAGAGTTGGTGGATAGAGTCAACAGCTCTCACAAACCTAGAGTTGGTGGATAGAGTCAACAGCTCTCACAAACTTAGAGTTGGTGGATAAGTCAACAGTGCAGACATCAAATGGAGGGATGCAGGCCGTTCACACGTCATAGTGTGAACCGTGAGTTATTTTCAGTATATTGAGGCGCATTGTTGAATAGACACAATTGAAAATGCATATGGGGTATTCAAGGTTTTGATTATTAAAAATAAAACAACACATACACTGATAAAGTTATAGCTAAATAAGCAATTAAATTAAATAATAAAGATTCATAATTAACCAATAAGAAAACATAACATAGAATTATGAACAAATTAATAATGATAAAATTTAATTATTCAAATATTTAAAGCAGTCAAAAATATGTTCATTACTAACATAGTTCACAATAACAATCAATGTCTAGATGTCACCTGTGTCATTCATTTAAATCACCACGTTTCCCGTGCACAGCACACCGGACACGCTAGCCCACACACTAGACACGCTAGCCCATACACACTAGACAAGCTTTCCCACACACTGGACAACCTATCCCATACATAGACACACTAGCCCAAACAGGCCCATACACTGGACACGTTGGCTCATACACATTGGACGTACTAGCCCATACACTCGAAATACTGCCAACTCCCAAGCATGCTAGCCTGGACACGCTGGTCCACTCACTTGGTTATCCTCGACTCAGGCTAGAGCTCGTTCGCTGACCACCAGCCATGCATTTATATATAGAGAGGCCACAGTTAAGAGTCTGGAATCCTCCGTTTCTATAAGATCATCATCAACTCTTTCCAGATCACTGGGTTGAAATAAAATGAACCTATACCCTTCAAGACTTGCCCCCCCCCCTCTAAACTCCCAGCATATGGAGAGAGACGGGGGGAGGGGGGGGAGCACCCGCCCACAAATGACAAGTGTGCCCTGCTAGCAGTCTGACACTAAGCTTGTTAAGAGTATATTACCTAAAAAGTTGTCAGTCAATTTATTTTGTGATCGCATCGTCTAAGGCATCACTCTCACAATAAATTAGACTGTAGATGATAAGATAAGAGTTAGAATCTTGGTAGTGTGCGCTAAGATTCCCTTCTTCCCTCTCTCCCTCCCTCCCCACAAATGGGTTTTCGCTCTCCCTCCCATAAATGCAACTAAATTTATTCTAAGTTCCACATTCTGCATCCCTACCCATCAGTGAAAATATTCCGCATTCCTACCTGCCAATGTAAATATTATACATTCTTACCCATTAGTGTAAATATGGTGATAGTCAAAACAGAGAGTAGTACACGTAAGCACACACATGCGCACACACACACACACACACACACACTCTAAAGTGGTCAGCACAATAGAAGTTTGGGTGATGATTTCAAATGCAGATCCCTAGGCTTGTATAAAGCTACATTTAGTTTAGATGTGGTTTAATTTGTGACATGATTTTAATTTTTAATTCAAGTTTTCCTGATGGCCAACAATCAAACAAATAAAATACAAAACAAATCAATGGTTGGAATCGAAACATTGACTTTAGAATCAAAGTCAAACTATTGAATACACACCATTCGTATGATTGCATTTATATTTTGAGTGTATTTTTTGGTCCCGAAGGTACTTATTAATCCTACTAATAAATATAAATCAATATAAACACTTACTAAGATTACTGCAGTAGAAATGGCACCCCATTGAAAGAACTTGGAAAACTGTTTTCTCCGCGCTAACATATCTAGCGCAATTGGAACCCTGTTAGAAAAAGAAAAGGATTAAACTGTTAATCACACCCAATGGCTTGACTCAAACAATATTTATAAAATTAAAAGACACAAAAAAAATTGAAATAATTGGTCGAATTACACTTGAAATACTATTTTTAAGGTTGATACCTTAATTTAATTGTATTTGTGTATTTTTTACCAATCCAACCAAGAATTAGGAAACTGAGGAGAAACTTCTGGGTTTAAAGACATGAAATCTGTTCAAAGGTGAAGAACCGGCAGAACTTAGGTTCTGAACCAATTAAATAAATCTCCGGTGTTTGTAATTTACAGATTTACCACTAATCAACCTGAAATAAATTATTATTATTATTAGCACCGCATCTTACTACCCATTCTGGTTATACGCACTTACGCTAATGTGTAATGGTAGGGTGATTGTGAGATGAAATGAAGGACCTACAGTTTAACGTGGAATCCGAACCACGGTGGAGGCCTGGCATTCCCCACATTCACAAGATGTCTTGTCAGAGGTGAAGGAAGGGTTTGGTAATCAAATAAATCTGTGTCGGGACCAAGGATAGAACCCCGGATCCCCAACACAGAAGTCTGACACCTTACCCCTAGACCACCAGGCCACCAAGTACATCAAGAGGAAGCTTGAAAATGATAGAGCATATAATTTTTTTATCTCGGTCACTAGCTTAAATGATGAGCTCGGCTCGAAGCTTTAAATCCGAGTTCTCACAGATCCCTAGTAAAGAACGATAGTACATATAAATAAGAACATGTATTATTATTATTATTATTATTAGCACCGCGTCTTACTACCCGTTCGGGTTATACGCACTTACGCTAATGTGTAATGGTAGGGTGATTGTGAGATGAAATGAAGGACCTACAGTTTAACGTGAAATCCGAACCACGGTGGAGGCCTGGCATTCCACACATTCACAAGATGTCTTGTCAGAGGTGTAGGAAGGGTTTGGAAATCAGATAAATCTGTGCCAGGACCGAGGATCGAACCCCGGCCGCCAGCACAGAAGTCTGACACCTTACCCCTAGACCACCAGGTCACCCAAGAACATGTAATTCAGACAATTAACATAAAGGAAAAGCACTGGAATTATTTAAAAAAAAAACATTAAATTTAGTTGGAATCCTTCAATAAATCCAAATAAATACTCTTATTGGCACTAATAGAGCATTTTAAACTGACCCTAATAAAGCGGCAAACGGCCAACTCAGGTAAGTGGAGAGAGCGGTGGTGAAGATGGCCAGTTCGTATCTCCTCTGGTACCAAGCTCCAAATGATAGAAGACACATGTACCTGAAAGATACGATGAATCATACACATATTAGGTCCTACATATTATCAATAGTCTCACATGTCAGTGGTGCCGTTGACGATGTAGAGTAGAGTCCCTGTCTAGAGCTAAGTACACTCTACACAACTTCTTGTACAATATCTTGGTCACATCAATTGCATACAATATTGTGATTTTATAATAAAGGAAATTGATAAAACTAAAGAAAAAGGAAAAATAAACTACTAAGAATAAATTTGATGAAGAAAGCCCACCTAGGGAAAGAGGAAAGATGTGTGAAGAATCCAATGTACAAAGGTGACATCTTCTTCCTTTCTTCTGTCTTCTATAGTAGAAATAGTCACACACACATTTTAACACAAATAAATAATATTTCAGCATTGTTGACTTTATCAAACACAAAGAAAAGAGAGTACAAATAACACAAACAATGGATGGAGAGTTGTTTACAATATTCAGTTAAATCGTTGGGTTCTGAACATAGCTCTCCACAGTTTTCCAAAGTAGAGGCTACCCCAAGCCTCTAATAGACAACCAAATTCCAGAGCACTCTCCAGGGATAACCACGACCCTCCAAAAAAAGTTGAAGACATCCCTCTCACTACCCAATACCATCCTGGTCTACAACGTATCAACACCATCCTTAAAAGTGGTTACAAATTCCTAACCAGTTTCATCCAGACCCAAAACCTTCTTAGTTCACCCCCAAGAGTCACTTTCAAACAGCCACCCAATCTCCACAATATTCTAGTCCATCCTAAACTTCCTGACCCAAGAGAATCCGAGAAGAAAAACCAACTACCAAAGGTTCACACCCCTGTGGTAGCACCCGTTGCAGCACATGTGGAATCCACCTACCAGCTACGTCCTTCAACAGCAAAGTAACCAAATTGGAATACAAAATCCCTGGTTATTACAATTGCAAAACCAATAATTGATATATCAACTACAGTGCAAATCATGTGATGCAAATATATAGGCCTCACTACAGGTTCTCTCAGACAGTGAATGAACAATCATCGTTTTGACACAAACCACAAAGATCCAGACAAGCCTGTACCCACAACCAGGACTTTCAAACCTGCTACACCACCAAAATATTAAGAGCATTTCCCAAACAGTGCAACAGTTCTCAACTTAGACAGTGGGAACTGGCCCACCAATGGATTACCAAATCAAGATTACCATCAGGCCTCAACAGAAGATAGTTTATTTCTATAATATTATTATATTTCAAAATTAACATTATTTTTATTATTATTATTATTATTTTTATTTTTTTTCCTTATCTATTATATTATTATATTATTATTATTATTATTATTATTATTATATCATAACATCAACATCACATCATCAGTTTTCTATAAATATTAACCATAGCCAAGAAATTTATCTTTACTCCCAAAAACAGTTGGCACAATGTGTTTCTAACAGTTTCATTCAAAATTCAAAATTCAAAATGGAGTAATCCATTGTTTGTGTTATTTGTACTCCTCTTCTTATTTGTGTTTGATAAAGGCAACAATGCTGAAATATTGTTCTATTTGTGTTAAAATGTGTGTGTGACTACTTCTACTATAGAAAACAGAAGAAAGGAAGAAGATGTCACCTTTGTGCATTGGATTCTTCCCACATTTTTCCTCTTTCCCTAGGTGGGCTTTCTTCAACAAATTTATTCTTAGTAGTTTATTTTTCCTTTTTCTTTAGTTTTATCAATTTCCTTTATTATAAAATCATCTAGCCATTGGGCCACCTCATTTTTGATACAATATTGTGAGCAATGCAATAGTTTCTTTGCTTATGGTTGAATCATAATAGATAGTAAATAAATCAATTATAAGTATATTGTGTTTATTATAATACAAATATAACTTGAAATTGTGACAGTTTTTATTAATAATGTGATGCCTAGTAAATATATTATCATATGTTCAATCAGTTCAACATGACAGACAGGATTTTCTAATGTAAAGTTGTACAATATATCTCTATAAGGAAAACCTCTTTTTGCTTTATGAGGTAATTGTATTATATTTGGAAGAAGATATAGGAACAAAATATGGCTTTTACAATGAAAAGAAGAACACATTTTTTTATTGTAAAGTTGTACAATATATCTCTATAAGGAAAACCTCTTTTTGCTTTATGAGGTAATTGTATTATATTTGGAAGAAGATATAGGAACAAAATATGGCTTTTACAATGAAAAGAACAACACAGTTCACACTTTACCCCATTACCATAACCATTATTTCTTTAAGAGGCAACCATTAACGCTTTGTCCAGTGCAGCAGTGTAAAGTGTGAACTGTTTTCTTTTTTCATTGTTAAAGCCATATTGTGTTCGTCCCTTTTATATGTTTCTATCCACCTTCCTAACCTCTTCCAAATATAATAAAGTTGTACAATTAAAATGGCCAACATAGGACATGTTATTTTTCCCCGAAAATTTATAAAATAAGTTGTGCAAATTAAATCTTGTACAATCTTTGGTGTTCATACGACGTCATCTTTAGGTTACAATTACTTTTAGTAGAATAAGTTGTGTCATGTGTACCAGTCTTAATGAAAGGGAATGGTTCCTAAGTGAGTATTTGATTGTAAATGTGTGGAACGATCCACCCAGTGGGTCGTAATCACTCACATGGAAAAGGTGGAAGGTATGAAAGCTGTGCTGGCCACGAACATTCCAGCACTGAAGACCATGAAGGCTAGCATCAGTCGGCCGACCTGGACACCAAACTCCTGGCACACGCTCCTGAAAACACACGCATTACTCACAACAATGTTAGGTTAAAATACTGACATGTTTGTGTGCGAGTATTGTGAAACAAATAACTGCGACAAGTTGAGACTGACATTTTTGTCAAGTAACAAGAACTGCACATATAGGCAAGTTCAAGCAACAAGACGACATTTTTTGGTAGGAAATGAATATTAACTAAGTTGGACTGACATGTTTGTGTGCGAGTATTGAAATGAATTCAACTAACAGTTGAGACGCATGGTGCAGATATTCATAAAGTGAGACTGACTTGTAAAAGTAGACCTCACAGAAGGCACAAAGCAGTCCAAGCAAACACCGACAGAAGTAGAAGAGAAGTATTCTGTTGGGCTGCAGCAGGTGGTTGTACGCCCACACGGGTACCATGTGAACCAGGAGTACGTGTAAGAGCGCAGGGCATATTCAGGGCTGTATTCCCACGTCTGGAAACCCTTTCCAAACAGCAGGAAGTGACTCTGGAACAAGAAGTTGTTTTAGGTCAGTGACAGGACTCGACACCGTGTAGAATAGTCAGCCAGTACTCTAATCCAACTTTGATCAATTATCAACATTTTTACCATCAACAATTAACCAGTTAGAGTCAGGATAAAATAACTGAGTGGTTTTTAACAATAAAAAAAGAGGTTAAGGTAGTTATCATACATTTTGAATCTTGGAGTGTTCTTGTAACAACAGTTGATTAAGGAGATAATGGGTGGGAAAAGCCTTCTTTGTTTAAAATAGTGAGATAAAGTGACTTTATTAACTTTAATAGTGACAAAAAATGATGACCAAATATAGGCCTATCCACCAAAATCTCCTCTAAGCTCTTAAACATCTATGTCATTTTTCATTAAAACATTAGATATTACAAATAATTTTAATAAAATATTGTTAATTTACTTTATTAAAAATATATATTTAAAATACTAAAGGAACATTGATAAAAAAACCTTAGCTCTTTGGTTGTGCAGTCCTAGAAATTGATGTTTTATGAGCAAACTTATTATTTTCTAGTCAGCCTAGGCCCTACATCTCTTTTTATTGACACCTCTTCTTTTCCAGTCAACCTAAATCTCTTTTTATTGACACCTCTTCTTTTCCAGTCAACCTACATCTCTTTTTATTGACACCTCTTCTTTTCCAGTCAACCTAAATCTCTTTTTATTGACACCTCTTCTTTTCCAGTCAACCTAAATCTCTTTTTATTGACACCTCTTCTTTTCCAGTCAACCTAAATCTCTTTTATTGACACCTCTTCTTTTCCAGTCAGCCTACATCTCTTTAGATTGGCACCTCTTCTTTCCAGTCAACCTAAATCTCTTTTTATTGACACCTCTTCTTTTCCAGTCAACCTAAATCTCTTTTTATTGACACCTCTTCTTTTCCAGTCAACCTAAATCTCTTTTTATTGACACCTCTTCTTTTCCAGTCAACCTAAATCTCTTTTTATTGACACCTCTTCTTTTCCAGTCAACCTAAATCTCTTTTTATTGACACCTCTTCTTTTCCAGTCAACCTAAATCTCTTTTATTGACACCTCTTCTTTTCCAGTCAGCCTACATCTCTTTAGATTGGCACCTCTTCTTTTCCAGTCAACCTAAATCTCTTTAGATTGACACCTCTTCTTTTCCAGTCAACCTAAATCTCTTTTTATTGACACCTCTTCTTTTCCAGTCAACCTAAATCTCTTTTTATTGACACCTCTTCTTTTCCAGTCAACCTACATCTCTTTTTATTGACACCTCTTCTTTTCCAGTCAACCTAAATCTCTTTTTATTGACACCTCTTCTTTTCCAGTCAGCCTACATCTCTTTAGATTGACACCTCTTCTTTTCTCATTTTACCTTCTAACATGGCATAGGCCTACATTCTTCAGGCAGCGCATTCTTTACTCCACTTTATGAACTAATCTGTCAGTAGTTTTACTTTTTGAATGTGCCTTCTCTTCTCGTGTTGGGATGGAATTAGCTTTCTCTCTTTTTGAATACAGATGACCTCCACAGAGATTTAGCTGCCCATCGAGTAGACCATTTGGGCGTTGCCCAAGGGCAGCAACGAGGAGGTACCCTGCCAGGATTACCAGACGAGGAATATCCCCCAGACAGGAGTCCGAGTCAGGGCAGTTTCCACGAGGGCGAGAATGCATCTCAAGACTATGATCTTTCAATCTCTACCCGGCGTTACCCTTTGGTGATAATAAACAAATTTTGTAATTGAAAATGTGGGATATGGTACTTCAAAATTATGGTAAGTACACAAGAAAAAGATTCACTCCCATAGGCTAAGTGGCTTTTCGGCCATATTGTTTAATATGGCTGGAACCTGAGATTTCCCGTATATATGTCTGTCCATATAAAGCATTAGACGTATTGGTGGGTTTAGATGTACGTTCTTTACTGGTATTGTAATGACTCTGTTCTAAAACACATTACGCAATTTTAAACTAAAATAAAAACTAAATTTCCCATCTATTCGAAGTTACATAAATAATCCGCAATAACTACATTACCACTGAACAAACAAACCAGTAAAACTCAGAAAAATATATGTTAATGACGCCTTGAAACTGATAAGTCAAAATAAGTTTAACATGAATTGCTAAAAACAAAAAAAAAAGTCAACACAGTTTATAATTTCCCAAGCTTCAATAGTGTAACTTAGCCTTCCATGGGTCAATACATATGAATTGTAGGCTAACTTATAGCTACAACACAAACTACATAGTTTAAAGTATATTATGACCAAATGGAAAATCACTAACAGGTTCCCAATAGTTGAATGTTTCATCGCAGTCCGAGATGTGACTCCAGATGGCCGCACAGAAACGTGCAGAGAGCAATGCTTTAAAAGCTGTGTCCCCTTTTGGAAACACAATGCCATGGTCTGCTGGGTTTGGTGTTACCCCTTGGTAATCTAGTCTGGAAATATCATACAGTCAAATATTAAAATACCTCTGCATCAAACTGATCAGAGAACACAAAGTTGGTAAAAACTTTACCTGGTCTCCTGATAGGTGGGAGATATTTTGTAATGAAATAGAGCAGGGGTCAGAAAACTACATTCCGTGGGCCAAGTCCGGCCTGCGAGCTAAGAATGGATTTTATATATTTTCAAATTTGAATTTAAATTAAAAATTTAAATTTTTAACATTCTCAACATATTAATCTTTTTTCATGAAAAAATATAAATAGTTCTATGAGGCTATGAAGATGTGACTAGACCCTTTATTTTTTTAAGCCCATTGATGAAGCCATAATTTGTATTAAGCCGCTTGTAATTACTTGAAACAATATGTTTTGAATGCATGAGCTCGAGATAACCTCACTTTATTAATAGGGATTATTTGGTTAATGTAAAATTATATACTGTAAATTTTCAATTTTATATACAAAGGAAATTATCTTACAGCACCTTGAAGAGGGTGAATATTTTTTGTTGTTTAATTTCCTTAATTCCTTCTTGGCTACCTGTAAGTTTCTTTGACGCAAGGGGGGCGCCATATTTGTGATGACAGATAATGTTTATCCACAGATTACATAAACGAAACGTAAAGTTTGCAACTTTATTTCATTAATCGTATTTATTTTATTTTAACATCATGCGTTGAATATTAAACAAGCTAGGGGAAAGTCACTTAAACAAAATTAATATTAGGAGCTTAGCAAGGTTGTTGTTACTTTACTATGCATTAAAAAAAATTAATTTGTTTATGTCTACATCACCGTGGCCCTTGATTACAAGGTTACAAAATATCTTGATCCCAAGGGACTCGACACGCATGGGGCCACAAACATCCGAATGCACTATTTCCAAAACTTTGATGTTTTCCGGAACTTATCTTGTAGGAAAAGGAACTCGGATCACTTTTCCTTTGATATATATATATATATATATATATATATAATATATATATCACAATCATTCAGCGTATCACTCTTTTCGAAATCAAAGCCTTCCAATGTTTCGTTTTTGCACGCCAACTTTAAATCTACTTCATTAACGTGAGCAAGTTTTTCATGCCATTTTTTCTATTTCATGTTCTTCATGCAATTTATTTTTTACTTCTACAGGCTTAGAATAAACATAATAGAACCCATTTGGACTTTTTAGCTTCTAATACTTCATTGCCTTGAGGATCTGTTACTAAAGCTTTGTTCTTTTAAACAATAAATGTAACCCTGTTTAATGAGTCTATAATTTAATTTATATTCCGTACCTAGCTAAAACTACAAATGTATTATGTTGGGTTGGATGAAATTGGCGTTAACGCTCGAGGGATCTTTCAGAAAGATTATTTTAAAATAACAGAAGCCGTGGTTACCCTATGTAAATAATCAATGCTTGGAAGTATTATCTAACAACATTATGTGTGATAATTTTAAACCCCTGTTCTTAATTATCTCTTATCTATGCCCCTGTTTCGTTTCACGTAGCCTTAATTTGAATATCATCTACCTGTTGTTTACTACTTGTATCAACAATCCGCGGAGAGTTATAATAACAAGTAATTGCTAGCGCAGTACTTGGACATTAGGTGAACTACCCATCGTGGGTACATAATTTCACAACTAGAATGCGCCACGACAGAAGCCTAGTAAAACGGATATTTAATAGAACTATTTGAATATTGATGCGATGGAGTCCTTAAAAAAATATTTAAAATACAATTTCAGCTAGGTATGTTCTACTTACCCCATATAGTCCCTAATTTTCCAAAGTATTTTTCTTTAACATTTCTTTTTTTTCTTATTTCTCATATATATTTTTCACTTTTTCAGCAAATTTCTCCCTCTCTTTTAAAACCTCTTTGGTGTTTATTTGGAACTTTTTTTTTCTATTATACTCAGCAAAAGGGATTTTGAAAGGATTTGAGCAGATTATCAAGTTCTTGTTTTTAATTTGGCGTTAGTTTAGAGATGTTTAAAAAGTTTTGTATCGAAATTTTCAATCAAGAGGGAAAATGATTGTAAAGTACAATATCCACTCCAAGTTGCACAAAACAAAGCTATAAAGAACATATTTGATTGACTAAACTTATACAATAATAAAAACCTAAACATAGAAAATTACATTATCTATTTTGGTCTTCACAAACTCAGTATCTTGTTATTTGTGCTCTTTAAACTGAGGAATTTCGCAGACAAACTCAACACTAAGCACAGTTACCACATAATAAAGTCTGTTCAGCGTAGGAATTGTTTTCTGAAAGGTCTTTTTCCCTACCAGAAATCTATAATATAGTAGGATATTGGTAGGAAAAAAGACCTTTCAGAGAGTAATTTCCTACCGTGAATGAAGTTTACATGTTGGGGATTTATACCTATATTAAATTAGAACAGAGTACGGAAAAAAACACGCTCTCATTTCATGGCTACCAAATGTACAAAAAATCTAAATATACATAACACAGTTTTTTAGAACAAAAAATTAAGATAAATTAATCAACTTAGTAAATATCAAAGTCCTAGTAACAAAAATTTATCAGAACCTTTTTGAATTATACTTTACTAATACTAATTACATACTTTAATAACATACATAATGATAATATGAACCAATATTATATTTTCTAGAACAACTATATCAAAATAAATTAATTAACTCAATAATTCTCAAAATCCTGGTAACAAAAGTTTATCAGAACCATTTTGAAATATAGAATTATTATATACCTTGTTTTCTATAAATATTATAATAAATATATATATATTATATCTAAACTTAATAAAAAAAACGCAACATGTAACACATTCTTCTAAAACAAAGCATTATAATTTATAACATTAATTATATTATTGAATTATATAATATACGTATTACTGTATGTAAAGCTAAAAGATGCACACTCGCCGTTTCTTAGCTAGCCTATCTTACAATATTGTATTTGCAGATACGTAACGGCCTTTTATTATATTTATTTACATTTACTGTACAATCACTGTCAGCCATTAAGTAAAATTGAAATTGTTCAATTAAATTTTTAAGATCTTCCTTCACCTAGAGGTCTGCTAAAGAAGATATAATGATATGAATTATCATTTCATAATAATTCAAATCAAATAATTCCCACCCTAAATATTTTCAAATTAATGAACCCATTTCACAAAAATTTAAAATTCAATGAATCCGTGTGTGTGTGTGTGTGTTGGAAAATCTTCTCAACAAATCTGGATGGTCTTTTTTAGATTATTGACAACGACTTTTTGTCGAACAGTTTAAACTTCGCCCTTCTTTAGTGGTTCCGAACCAATCCTAGCGAATTGTGTTTTCTTTCTCTGTCATTTATAAAAGCTGATTACATCCTGATGAAACCTAACGAAATAAGAACCTTCCAGAAGGAGAACTATAGAACTATAGGCTATACCATCCTCACTCGTCCTGTAACCCTCGCTGTAGATAGAGTCCGCAACGCGCTAACGTCAACATTCAAACTTTCAAGCTGCCGAGATTCTTTCCAAAGTCCCCCCACACCGGCCGAGCTTCTTCCAAAGTCCCCACAACGGCCGAGATTATTTCCAAAGTCCCCCCCAACGGCCGAGCTTATTTCCAAAGTCCCCCCACAACGGCCGAGCTTATTTCCAAAGTCCCCCCACAACGGCCAAGCTTATTTCCAAAGTCCCCCCACAACGGCCGAGCTTCTTTCCAAAGTCCCCCCACAACGGCCGAGATTATTTCCAAAGTCCCCCCACAACGGCCGAGATTATTTCCAAAGTCCCCCCACAACGGCCGAGCTTATTTCCAAAGTCCCCCCACAACGGCCGAGCTTATTTCCAAAGTCCCCCCACACCGGCCGAGATTATTTCCAAAGTCCCCCCACAACGGCCGAGATTCTTTCCAAAGTCCCCCCACACCGGCCGAGATTATTTCCAAAGTCCCCCCACAACGGCCGAGATTCTTTCCAAAGTCCCCCACACCGCCGAGATTATTCCAAAGTCCCCCCACAACGGCCGAGCTTATTTCCAAAGTCCCCCCACACCGGCCGAGCTTCTTTCCAAAGTCCCCCCACACCGGCCGAGATTATTTCCAAAGTCCCCCCACAACGGCCGAGATTATTTCCAAGCCCTCCACACCGCCGAGCTTCTTCCAAAGTCCCCCACAACGGCCGAGATTCTTTCCAAATCCCCCCACACCGGCCGAGATTATTTCCAAAGTCCCCCCACACCGCCGAGCTTCTTCCAAAGTCCCCACTTAAGTCCAAGTTTGGTTAAGAATGAGCTCCCTTAGACCGTTGTTGCTTGTCGGGGTTGTCATGGCAACATTCCAATGCAGTTTTGTAACCTATGTCATTGTCATTGTGTTCCAGTGTTTGTCAGTCCTTAAAACAGACGCGGTTCGGTTAGTCTGCTTTAGCAGTGATGAAGGTTTACATCCTGACTGAGTATATTTAAAAAAATAAATGTTAACATGTTTTCCATTCTACCCCCACGCAAGTGTGGGTACATTACTCTAAAATTCTTCCTTCCTTCCTCTCCTCCTTGTCCAATTATCGCAATTAATGTATGTGCCAATCCAATCGGGTAAGCCTAGATGTGGTGAAAATGAAAACCAATATAAGTTTATGAAGTAAAACTCTTCATACTTACCAGCCTCGGTGGCGTAGCTAGCTAACGCGCTAGTTTCGTGTTGAGCTTGACTGCCAAGAACGAGGAGATCGAGGTTAGAATCTCAGTCGGGTGAACTGGGGGTGAGGTGATTTTCTCTAAATGGTTTTTTTCACTCTCGCTCCACGCAAATGCGGGTTAACTTCCTCTAAATTCAACCTTCCTCGATACTAATCCATTAGCGTAATTAGTACTTAAGCTTATAACCCGAATGGGTAGTAAGTCGCGGTGGTAAATAATAATATACCTACTTAAGCCTGTACAGACTAAAAGGATTGAAAACCCCATAGAGCCCATTGTACGTGAGATGTCGGTTAGTCCCTTGTCGCACGCAAAGCTACACACCCTCTGCTCGCCATTCTTATGGAAATGACAAGTCACTCCAGGGTAGCCCGGGGTTGATACGGGTCAGGGTTGTTTTGGACCGCACACCTCCGGGTAGAGAGAGGTAAGCAAGGAAGTAAGCATGCGAGCTTAGACCGTTACAATCACGTGATCTCTCATTGTACTCGTCTCTCTCTGTTTACTAAGCGGTCGCGTTCTTCACAAAACCACATTTACTGTCCAATAGCACAAATATTAATCATCAAAATGACTATATAATTTGAATGTTAGATACGTTCTCCAGTAAATGATCAGCCTCTCACGACCAGAGTTAGGCTTCCAGACATTTCCCATCCAAGCCTAACTTGGCTAGGGTTTGGTAATCAGATAAATCTGTGCCGGTACCGAGGATTGAACCCCGGACCCCAACACATAAGTCTGACACCTTACCCCTAGACCGCCAGGTCACCTGAATACCTACTAGAGACGGAATAACCTAGATATTTGAGACAGGATTAGTTACGCTCGAAACAGAAAGCCTATCGAAATGTGGTTTTCTGCATTCTTCACTTGGCAACAGTGAAATAATTGCGGTTTAAAAATGTTTTCATGTTAGTAATTATATTCAAATTATGTAATGTTTATTAAAAATATTATAAAATGATATAAGAGATCTCAACACGAGTGTTTTCTCAAGTAAAATACAAAAAAAAACAACACCAGACGTAGCGTCATGTTCAAGCTGTATTATCTACCTAAGTTAAATATTAACTGAGGTTCTTAAAACTCCTGACTATCTAAAGATTTCACTTGCTCGAAGATAAAAACAAATTTATTTAAATATTTTACTTTTCTTGATGTGTTGATCCAAATAACTAAGATCTGTAAAACACACAAGACATGTATTGTTTCCCTAAAATGCCGCCAAAAGCAGCGTTATTCGCTCGCCTGACATAGGAAGCTATCTAATCTTTTTAATTGCTAAAATGTTTTTTTTATCTTTCAATGTCATTATAATTATTATTATAATGACTATGTGTTTAAATATTTTGTGTTTTCATCATAATCATAACATCATACCACGTCGGTCTTTTGCCACTCGTTTCGGTCATTCCTACTACCCACCTCTTCTCTTCTCACCTACCCAGTCTTCTCCTCTTTCCTCCACCTTGCCCAGTCTTCTTCTCTTTCCTCCACTTAGCCCAGTCTTCTCCTCTTTCCTCCACCTTGGCCAGTCTTCTCCTCTTTCCTCCACCCTGCCCATCTTCCCCTGCGTTTCTCTCTTTCCTCCACCTTGCCCAGTCTTCTCCTCTTTCCTCCACCCTGGCCCAGTCTTCTCCTCTTTCCTCCACCTCTCTCCCTCCACCTTGGACCAGTCTTCTCCTCTTTCCTTCACCTTGGCCCACGTCTTTCCTCTTTCCTCCACCTCTCCTCCACCTTGGACCAGTCTTCTCCTCTTTCCTTCACCTTGGCCCAGTCTTCTCCTCTTTCCTCCACCTCTCTCCCTCAACCTTGGCCTAGTCTTCTCCTCTTTCCTCCACGCGCCTCCACTCCCTCCAACCATCCATCTGTCCCTCGGTATTCCTCTCGACCTTTTACCTTCAACCTCCTTATCCAATACCCCCCCCCCCCCTCCGGGCATCTTTTCCCCCTCAATTCTTCTCACAAGGCCATACCACCTTAGTCGTGTCTTCTCTATCCTGTCCTGAACTAGATATTACTTTTCTATTCTTCTTATTCTCTCATTTCTCATCCTGTCAAATTTTGTCACACCCGATTCTATTTCTCAGAAAACTCATTTCACTCTCTTGCGTTTTGATTCTATCCTGTTTCTTCATTACCCTCGTTTCTGCAGGGTACGTTACGTTAATATTTGCAGGTAAAAAAAAAGGTTTTGTGTTTTTAAGGTTTGATATTCATACTAAGGTAATTCTTGTTACCAACTGGTCCGAACTTTGTGTAAGGTCAGGATGTCCTTGTGATTTCCAATGCATTCATAGGGTTGAAATCTCTCGACTAATAAAATGAACATTGAGATGGGTCAGTTCTTTCGACATTTAATTTTTTATTTCTGATCTCTCTCATTTAGTTCGATTACCGTGATGGAAAAAAATACTTTATTGTTGTTTGTTACGTTTAAAGATATTTTATATAACTTTTCGGAATTTATAAATCTAAATTAATAGGTAGGTTAGTGAATATTATGTCGATGACTGTTATGAATTGGGTAAGACAATTCCACAATGCAGTAGTGAGTAAAAACTTGTGAATGTGGGGAATGCTAGGCCTCCACCGTGGTTCGGATCCCACGTTAAGCTGTAGGTCCTCCATTTCATCTCACAATCACCCTACCATTACACATTAGCGTAAGTGCGTATAGCCTGAACGGGTAGTAAGACCGGTGCTAATAATAATAGTGAGTAGAAGATTTTGATAAAATTTGTTTTAAAAGAGTGGTGGGTTTAAATAACTCGGGGAGTGAAAATTCACATAAATACCCCAGTTTCATCCTCACGACTTCTACAAGAAACATTAATATTGGAGGAGGACGTATTTTGAGAGTCCTAAGTGATTTTTTTTAATAACATAATCTAAAACTTCGGTAAGAATTTTTATTTTTCTTATCTTAAACCATTACGGTAGAATCTAAGCAAACATTTCTTATTAAAAAACAACTTACCAATTCATTTCATTTGTGATAAAATAACTATTCTTTGTGAACAATTCTCCATTACTAAAAGAAGTATACATCTGAAGAGATAACTATCCTGTATTTAACAAACTTTCTATAAATTAACAAAAGGGAATCCATTTTGATTTTCATAAGCGTTGTTCCTGGACCCATCTTGAAGACTGCAAATTAATCTCTCTAAATATAATTTATCTTCGTTTTGAAAGTAATTAAATACATTTCATTAATAAACCTTTACAATTAAATTTTGACTATTCACTCGGAATTAATCTGAATCCTATCAAAACAAAAATTTGTATTTATAGTCTTACGTAAACTGTTACCAATTGCCGTTATGGAAACCATCAATTATATACGTATTTAAACCATTGTTTAGTTTGTACATTCCATTGTTATGTTGTGTCTTATTTTACTGTCTTCGAGGCCGTAGCCAGGGGGAGGGTTTGGGGGTTCAACCCCCCCCCCCCCACGAAATTCTATGAACAAAATATATATGGCCTTATTTATGGTTCAAACAATATCAAAATTAAGATACAAATTCAAATTAGGGGGCTGTGTTACCATAAAAAGCACTTCAGAGAGCTTCTAGAGGTGTTAAATATTTAGAAATTTTCCTAGCTTTCGGTATTTTGGGGATTATTTTACCATAAAAAAAACCCTTCACAGAGCTTCAAAAAGTATTTAATATTTAAAAAAATTTCCGAGCCTTCGACAGCTAGAGGGTTATTTTACAGTAAAAAAAACACTTCATAGAGCGTCTAGAACTGTTTAGCATTTATAATTTTTTCTAGCTTCCAGCAATTGGGGTGTGTGTCCACCCCCCCCCCCCCCTGAAATTATTGACTGTCTTCAATTGACTGTTTAGTAATCTATGTTCCAAAATATGATTACACTACCACAATACGCTGACATATCGAGTTTCACGGAAGCTCTGAGTATTTAATTAATTTTACTAGTCCCTGATAGTTTGTGTACCTGAGTTACCATCCACTTCTATAGGTCCTATGGCACCTGGTGGTCCCGTGGTTAACGATCGCGACTACCGACATTCCACGAACAAGGTCATTCCTTCAGAAGGCCTCCTACACTATCACTGATTTAATTTCTGTAAGCCCTTACATCAGCTCACTCTGGTTAAGGTTCATGGTGTCGTGAAGTGACTGTACTACATGCAAAACATGTTTACTAACAAGACCCCAACAAGTAGTGGTGTATTAATCACATCTTGTGAATGTGTGGAATGCCAGGCCTCCACCGTGGTTCGGATCCCACGTTAAACTGTAGGTCCTCCATCTCATCTCACAATCACCCTACCATTACACATTAGCGTAAGACGCGGTGCTAGTAATAGTAATAATAATAATAATAATAATAATAATAATAATAATAATAATAATAATAATAATAAGAAGAAGTAGTAGTAGTAGTGTTTGGGTCAATAGTTATAAAAATAAATATTTAACATAACATTTAGTAGGCTTGAGAAGTTTTTCTCTTAGGAGTCACAACATATTTTTTTTCATTCACAGTTTACATATTTTTAAGTAAGTTGCAGTACTCAAAATTCATTGGATGACATTCGTGCAAAACTATCAAATTCGCTTTGCATATCTAAGTAATTTATTATTGCCACATACACACACACCTTCAGTTCTTGTTTATCCAAACGAACCTCCAACCCCCCCCCCCCCCCCCATCCTTTACGTTTTGTTGTCTTCTATACTGGGTGCAACATAAAAAAATAAAGAACTGGCAAGTAACGGACAAAAGTGTGTAGACTTTTAATAACTAGAGAAGGGATAGCTCAAAATATTGGCGCAACAACATGGCCTAGATAATCTTGCCCTATTTTCCATCTCAAGCTGGCTTTCAACATGTTGGCTCCAAATAGTCGCATAGTACTTTTGTTTGGAATTATCACTTCTAACTCTTCCTCGAGCTTATGTTACCTTCACCATAAGGATACCTTGTACCCTTTGAAACTGAGCGATTCGAAGAAGAATTATTATTATTATTATTGGCACCGCGTCTTACTACCCGTTCGGGTTATACACACTTACGCTAATGTGATTGTGATATGAAAATGGAGGACCTACAGTTTAACGTGGGATCCGAACCACGGTGGAGGCCTGGCATTCCACACACTCACAAGTTGTGATTAATACACGTCTTGTCAGAGGTGAAGGAAGGGTTTGTCAATCAGATAAATCTGTGCCTGGACCGAGGATTGAACCCCGGACCTCCAACACAGAAGTCTGACACTTTACCCCTAGACCACCAGGTCAACCAAAAGATTAATCAACATGTCAGTTAATATGTATTTTAAAATAAACTCCTCTGTGAAAATGTATTAAACGTTGATAATTGGCTAATTTTAAAATCAATATTTTAATAACTCGCATATTGAATCATATCCAAATTTATTTATCTTTCATCGTGAAGTGTTTTATCTGCAGAAGCGTGTAAATTTAGCCGGGCAGTTAAGGTCATCTACATAAGATGGTGTTTTGTGAGGAAGTCAGTCGGGCGGTGTTTCCGAGATCTTGAGGACCTTTCAAGATAACTCAAGCACACTTTGGCTCTTAGGTGATATCCCCACAACAACATTGTTCCCCTGTTTATTCTACTCTTACTCCCGGCCCACCTTGTTCAGAGGGTTGGCAGGTCGGTGAAACGTCCCAAAGGAGCTAAGTTTGTACTCAGGACATGATGGCACTCGATGATAAGGAGGAAGTTGAGGGTGTTTTTAAAAGAAGACTAGTGACGCGTGAGCTGATTCTGACCACGGACCACCCACAAGTAGGACATCGGTAGGATTCTTTTAACAGATACTAACAGCAAGACATTGAGCTGCTGGTGTATGGTAGGATTCTTTTAACAGATACTAACAGCAAGACATTGAGCTACTGCTGTATAGTAGGATTCTTTTAACAGATACTAACAGCAAGATATTGAGCTACTGCTGTATGGTAGGATTCTTTTAACAGATACTAACAGCAAGACATCGAGCTGCTGCTGTATAGTAGAATTCTTTTAACAGACACTAACAGCAAGACATCGAGCTACTGTTGTATAGTAGGATTCTTTTAACAGATACTAACAGCAAGACATTGAGCTACAACTGTATGGTAGGATTCTTTTAACAGACACTAACAGCAAGACATTGAGCTACTGCTGTATAGTAGGATTCTTTTAACAGATACTAACAGCAAGATATTGAGCTACTGCTGTATGGTAGGATTCTTTTAACAGATACTAACAGCAAGACATTGAGCTGCTGGTGTATGGTAGGATTCTTTTAACAGATACTAACAGCAAGACATCGAGCTGCTGGTGTATGGTAGGATTCTTTTAACAGATACTAACAGCAAGACATTGAGCTACTGCTGTATGGTAGGATTCTTTTAACAGACACTAACAGCAAGACATTGCGCTACTGCTGTATAGTAGGATTCTTTTAACAGATACTAACAGCAAGATATTGAGCTACTGCTGTATGGTAGGATTCTTTTAACAGATACTAACAGCAAGACATTGAGCTGCTGGTGTATGGTAGGATTCTTTTAACAGATACTAACAGCAAGACATTGAGCTACTGCTGTATAGTAGGATTCTTTTAACAGATACTAACAGCAAGACATTGAGCTACTGCTGTATGGTAGGATTCTTTTAACAGATACTAACAGCAAGACATCGAGCTGCTGCTGTATAGTAGAATTCTTTTAACAGACACTAACAGCAAGACATCGAGCTACTGTTGTATAGTAGGATTCTTTTAACAGATACTAACAGCAAGACATTGAGCTACTGCTGTATAGTAGGATTCTTTTAACAGATACTAACGGCAAGACATCGAGCTACTGCTATATGGTAGGATTCTTTTAACAGATACTAACAGCAAGACATTGAGCTGCTGGTGTATGGTAGGATTCTTTTAACAGACACTAACAGCAAGACATTGAGCTGCTGGTGTATGGTAGGATTCTTTTAACAGACACTAACAGCAAGACATTGAGCTACTGCTATATAGTAGGATTCTTTTAACAGATACTAACAGCAAGACATTGAGCTACTGCTGTATGGTAGGATTCTTTTAACAGACACTAACAGCAAGACATTGAGCTGCTGGTGTATAGTAGGATTCTTTTAACAGACACTAACAGCAAGACATTGAGCTACTGCTGTATGGTAGGATTCTTTTAACAGATACTAACAGCAAGACATTGAGCTACTGCTGTATGGTAGGATTCTTTTAACAGACACTAACAGCAAGACATTGAGCTGCTGCTGTATAGTAGGATTCTTTTAACAGACACTAACAGCAAGACATTGAGCTACTGCTGTATGGTAGGATTCTTTTAACAGATACTAACAGCAAGACATTGAGCTGCTGCTGTATGGTAGGATTCTTTTAACAGATACTAACAGCAAGACATTGAGCTACTGCTATATGGTAGGATTCTTTTAACATATACTAACAGCAAGACATTGAGCTACTGCTGTATAGTAGGATTCTTTTAACAGATACTAACAGCAAGACATTGAGCTACTGTTGTATGGTAGGATTCTTTTAACAGACACTAACAGCAAGACATTTAGCTGCTGCTGTATAGTAGGATTCTTTTAACAGACACTAACAGCAAGACATTGAGCTACTGCTGTATGGTAGGATTCTTTTAACAGACACTAACAGCAAGACATTGAGCTACTGCTGTATGGTAGGATTCTTTTAACATATACTAACAGCAAGACATTGAGCTGCTGCTGTATAGTAGGATTCTTTTAACAGACACTAACAGCAAGACATTGAGCTACTGCTGTATGGTAGGATTCTTTTAACATATACTAACAGCAAGACATTGAGCTGCTGCTGTATGGTAGGATTCTTTTAACAGATACTAACAGCAAGACATTGAGCTACTGCTATATGGTAGGATTCTTTTAACATATACTAACAGCAAGACATTGAGCTACTGCTGTATAGTAGGATTCTTTTAACAGATACTAACAGCAAGACATTGAGCTACTGCTGTATGGTAGGATTCTTTTAACAGACACTAACAGCAAGACATTGAGCTGCTGCTGTATAGTAGGATTCTTTTAACAGACACTAACAGCAAGACATTGAGCTACTGCTGTATGGTAGGATTCTTTTAACAGATACTAACAGCAAGGTATTGAGCTACTGCTATATGGTAGGATTCTTTTAACAGATACTAACATCAATGTATCGATCTACTGCTATATGGTATACTTCTTTTACCAAATGGGTCTACTTACATTGTTTTTTCCATAAACGTTGATAATATTTTACTATATTATTAAAATTCCCCGGACTTAGATCACTGAGAATTTATCAGACAATGAGCTATAAAACGATGTAGATTTTTATATAAAAACTTTGAATTAACAAAAAAATAACTTGAATCTACGAATAAAAACTGGTAATGAAAACTCACCGCTAACTTAAACATCACGCAATTTACACCTGGAAATTAAAAACTAAATGTGCAATGAAACACCTTCAGTAACCAAACTGTTGCATTCTGGTAGATATAACAAGTTGGTTGAGAAGTTTCCCTTCCCAACGCAACCCTCTCTAGCCTCGTCACATTCTCCTGGAATGTGTATCTTACAAGCAAACAAAGAGGTTACACAGTTCATTGTCCACGTCATATTATCATTACAACTACGTCCTGTGTTGTCAAAATATACCTATGTATTTATAAAACATAGAGATTATGTAAATACAGCACAAACTTTTCAACATAAATGACTGAAAACTGACTCAAAAATGACTAAAAATGACTCAGAATGACTAAAAGATAATACAAAACAAGAAAATATGAATTGGAAATTGGAAATTTACAAAAAAATCACTGAATAATGACTTAGAAAAATACGTTTCCACAATCAGGGGATCACGAACAAACTTTATATGAACATTGTTTGGGATGTACAAAAAAAATGACGGGCTATCAAAATACGGGCCATTTTTATTGTTGTTATTTTAACGCTATTGATAATATCCATCGAAAGTAGCAGCCGTGGATAACATGACTTTACGTATGAATATGAAAATTGTTCTTGTAGGATCGAGCTACTCTGGTTGTACACTACAGTAGCGACAGCTATCTGTCCTACACACAGTAGCGACGCTACTCTGCCATACACTACAGTAGCGACAGCTACTCTGTCCATACACTACAGTAGCGACAGCTACTCTGTCCATACACTACAGTAGTGACAGCTACTCTGTCCATACACTACAGTAGCGACAGCTACTCTGTCCATACACTACAGTAGTGACAGCTACTCTGTCCATACACTACAGTAGCGACAGATACTCTGTCCATACACTACAGTAGTGACAGCTACTCTGTCCATACACTACAGTAGCGACAGCTACTCTGTCCATACACTACAGTAGTGACAGCTACTCTGTCCATACACTACAGTAGCGACAGCTACTCTGTCCATACACTACAGTAGTGACAGCTACTCTGTCCATACACTACAGTAGCGATAGCTACTCTGTCCATACACTACAGTAGTGACAGCTACTCTGTCCATACACTACAGTAGCGACAGCTACTCTGTCCATACACTACAGTAGCGATAGCTACTCTGTCCATACACTACAGTAGTGACAGCTACTCTGTCCATACACTACAGTAGCGATAGCTACTCTGTCCATACACTACAGTAGTGACAGCTACTCTGTCCATACACTACAGTAGTGACAGCTACTCTGTCCATACACTACATAGTGACAGCTACTCTGTCCATACACAACATATGACAGCTACTCTGTCCATACACTACAGTAGCGACAGCTACTCTGTCCATACACTACAGTAGTGACAGCTACTCTGTCCATACACTACAGTAGTGACAGCTACTCTGTCCATACACTACAGTAGTGACAGTCTGAAACTACAGCAGTGATATCTTCAGCCAGAGGGTTGATGCTACTGGGTAAGTGATCATCTCAGTTATTTCCCAGCCGGAGAGAGGAAACAGACCTGTTGCCATGACAACAAAATGTTAGGAGGGGATGCGTGCGATATTATTAAAGTGACAAGCACACAAACAGTCCGCAGATCAAAGACAATCACAGTCAAGAGTATCAGCTGCTTGCGACACAAGTATTTCTGCTTTGCACGTGGTTACTAGGTTCAAAAGGAAGCTATTTGTTTGTTTTAAATGGTGTTATTGAAAACATCAACCTCTATCACACACTGTCTATGATCCTGAAAACAAGACTAAATAGATGACCCTGACAGATTCGAACCTAGATCTTATAGTTTTCTTGCCATCGTCTGCAATACACGTCACATGGACGCGCGTTACTTTCCAACTTTTTGGGGGACATAATTATTATTAATTTAACCCTGACTAATAACTAGTTATAGAATGTCACATAATTATCTAACATTGCCTATTAAATACTTATCGTCATGTTGGGGCTACTTTGCTTCAGAGGAATTTAAATCCAAAAGTTCATTATACAATAGATTATTATTATTACTATTATCATTATTGGCACCACTAACTTGTCAACATTTCAGAGGCCACAATAATAAATTAGAAAGAACGTCACATTTATTTTGTAGGTCATTAGATAACCGATTTTCATCTGTGAGCTTATTTGAAATCATCCTAATATTAAAAGTACCTACCATAATAGTTGATAAATGAATCCTTTATTTGAATGATAATTAAAAGTCGTTGCCCTGAAGATGCATTGTATTTTATTAAATATTACGAACAATGCCACTGTTCTGAAAGAACTGGGCGATATAACGACATGCTTCCTGGGGAATCGACTCGTTTTATCAAGACAGAGTAGACAAACCTGTTTGTATATTTGGGATTTGACACAAACGTAGACTTTTCAGCCGTATCAGTGAAACATTCCAATATTGTTGTCTGGTACCAGATTTTACTACATTTTTGTTATAACTATAAATAAAAGTCTAGACACATAAAATGTGTGTTCAAATAAGCCTTTATATACGTAGACATATATTTATGAATTATATATTTTGGGTGAAATCTTCCTTGTATATTAATTAACCTAGACTAAAGATAATAAAAAAATTATGTTTTATAAAAGTCCATCATAGCCTTAAAATATGAGTGAAGAATGACCCTGGCACGGGACGATTCCTGGATAGCTCAGTGGTTAGAGCATTGGCTTACTAAACCAAAGGTCTCGGGTTCGATTCCGTGTCCAGGATATGATATCTAGATGGAGTAATCCTCACTAAAAGCATGAATAATAGCTTTGGCTATTTGACTCTTATTTTAAATAGTTTTCCAGGTACACAAACTTGAGTGTGTGTGAGAATCAGGTAGAGTCATATAAAAATAATAAAAGTTAAGCCCTACATATTAAGATAAGCTCAGTGGCGGGCTAGTATTTTAAAGGGGACAACTAAATAATAAATCATCCTTGATATTATATGTGCATATTTAACATATTTTATTTTATAAATGAGTCGATTTAACTCTGGATCTAATTAAATTAGTTATATTGATATCAAGAGATTGGTCGAATATTACATTTTTTAAATTCGAATCTAATTTTTTTATTTCAAACACTCGAATATTTAAAAAAAATGTAAGGTCTACAGTTTCAGTTTAAAGTGAAAATATTCGACATTGTATTTTTAAAAACGTTGATAAGGGTTTAGCGCCAATGAGTATTGCCATTTTGTTTATGTATCAAACGTTATCATTATTTGTTTATTTATCAAATGTTACAAAGATAAAATGAGGACTATTTTTTTAAGCAAATTAATTATTTTCTACAATTTCGTATTTTTATTAATTTATTGTCAAAGATAATTAAAATGTCGTAATTTCCTAGTTGTCAAGTCAAAATAATATTATTTTCACTACTTGCATAAAATTTTCAAATAATAAAAGTTATTTTATATTTAGACTAGAGGTTCGTTTTTTTTTGTTTTTTTTTTTTTAATTATTTAAATATCAACTGTGTCGAATACCATAGATCGGGAAGTGATCTAGAAATCATTAGTACCATCTCCAGCTCAAATTTCAACATTTTTGATAGACCTCAGGCCCTATATACATATAATATGGTTCTTCTTTTTGTCGCCACGTCTCACCCCCCCCCCCCTCGGCCTGCTCCCCCACGCTCTAGTTTTAAGCGTATCAATTAATTACCCAAATATGTTGAGGATGAGAAAGGTTAAATTTAATTGACATGGGTTGGATTGTGGAGAATCATTCAGTAATAAACCCCCTCACTATACCCCTCCGGGATTCCGGGATTCAAACCCCGATCTTTTCATCATAGGAAGGCCAGTTTTTTTTACGAGAATGACGCCTTTGACCATTTGACCACCGGAGAGGGTGAGAGGATTGGGTATCTTATATTGAAATTAAATTAAGTCTAAGATTAAAAATATCACCAACAATATACTACGGTATAATTTATATAAGGAAAGGAACAACAAAAAGATTACCACAACAGTTTACATGTATTCATACGTCAAGTGGTGTGATCTGTGGCAATCACTTTCGATGTATATTAACAATATATGTAAAATAGCAACAATAAAATAGTAAAATGTTCTCAATGTAGAGCGTAGCAAGGCGTTGTTTTCTCTTACCAGAATAATTATAATTCTTGTTGAACTTTCACCTAAAATATGTGCAAGTGTTCGCAATTTTAAAACAGCAAAATATATTTTAGATAACTAGTAAGGGTACGGCCAGACTGAGCGCGCGAGCGAGCGAGCGAGCGCGCGAGCGACTAAAATATAAAATAGAACACATTGGTTGTAATGGGGGGTGGCCACACTGGAGCGAGCGAGCGAGCGAGCGCGCGAGCGACTGAGCGCGCGCGCTTGAAAGATAGAACTGGTTCTATTTTTCAAGCGCGCGCGCTCGACCCGGTACAGTCTAGTTTACAGGCGCTAGGCAATATTATTGTATGTTGGTTCATTGAGTGCTGGGGAAACTTCTCATTTTGACATGATATTTGACTTTTTTCTATCAGTGATAGGTTTAACACACTTGCTATTAATGGCCCGGTGACCTGGCGGTCTAGGGGTAAGGTGTCAGACTTCTTTGCTGGCGGCCGGGGTTCAATCCTCGGTCCCGGCACAGATTTATCTGATTACCAAACCCTTCCTTCACCTCTGGCAAGACATCTTGTGAATGTGGGGAAAGCCAGGCCTCCACCGTGGTTCGGATTCCACGTTAAACTGTAGGTCCTTCATTTCATCTCACAATCACCCTACCATTACCCATTAGCGTAAGTGCATATAACCCGAACGGGAAGTAAGATGCGGTGCTAATAATAATAATAATAATAATATAATAATAATAATAATAATAATAATAATAATAATAATAATAATAATAATAATGGCCTAATTTAATTGGTAAGACCATAAATAATATAATGTATATATGTAAACCCGATATGTTAAAATACTTCAATATTATAATCAAAGTAGGCCTTTACAAATAAGAATCACCATTAGTTTGGAGAGAGTATGAAAAAACCACAACAATAAATAAGTTTTAAAAATCACCTTCAGTTCACTGAGCCAAGATTCGAACCTTTCGAGTGCAACGCACCATTCTGCCACTGGTGCGGCAAATCTGATTTTAAAACACTTCAGTACAGTACCATACGCATTTCTCAATTTATTAATTGGATGCACTTCAACTTTTTTCTTTTTTATAAATACACAATATTTTCTGTAAGAATTTTCGAGGAGCAAAGATGTACTAAGTGTGTTTGACAGAGACATCTTCTCTAACTAGGGGGGAGGGGGGGTGCGGTGACCTAGTGGTCTAGGGGTAAGGTGTCAGACTTCTGTGCTGGCAGCCGGGGTTCAATCCTCGGTCCCGGCACAGATTTATCTTAGTTCCAAACCCTTCCTTCACCTCTGACAAGACATCTTGTGAATGTAGGGAATGCCAGGCCACCACCGTGGTTCGGATTCCACGTTAAACTGTAGGTCCTTCATTTCATCTCACAATAACCCTACCATTACACATTAGCGTAAGTGCGTATAACCCGAACGGGTAGTAAGACGCGGTGCTAATAATAATCTAACTAGGGTCCGCTAATTACGCGCTCGCTCGCTCGCTCGCGCGCTCGCCAGTTTGGCCACCCAGTCGCTTGCGCGCTCGCTCGCTCGCTCGCGCGCTCGCTCGCGCGCTTGGCAGTCTGGCCGAACCCTAACTGTTTTTATTCTAAAAATAGTCTTAGTTTGATAAATTGTATGTTTAAAATTCTACTCCCTTAGAAAATATCAACATATATAGAAACACAAAACTATATTATATTTATTATCGGAAAACAAATTGCTTACGTAATTATAATATAACACAATTATATCAATACCAATGAACACTTGCGAAACTTTCGCACATTCAACCTCCCCCCCCCCTCCCTCACCCCCAAAAAAAGTTAGTATTTTGTTGGGTTGACGAAATTAAATACTCAGCGAAGTGTATACACAAAATAGCAAAGAGTTTATTAATGTGAACGTATTTACAATTTACAATACCTCTTTGTAAACAATATTTGATGTCAGAATACAATCATCTTGAATTTAGATTTTTCTTTTAACTAAAATTTTACTAAACAAACCTTGTGTTTTAACGTAAACTGAGTTTGCTATGTCAAAAGTTGGTAAAAATCCTAACCACTGATACCTTATTCATCGCTGTAGGGTTTGTATTAGTTGAGAAAAAGTGATGTTGACAACAGAAATAATATATATATATATATAGGATTGTGTATAGTTCTGACAAAAGACTGTCGCCCCGAGGATGTAGACAAACCATCATTCATCAATACATGTCTGAAATTATTTTATGTAATAATGAAAATACTGTGGAAGCTCCTGACAATGCCTTTTTTTTTTTTTTAAATATGAACTGTTTGTTTCAGAAAACACAGTATTTTTACTACAAAAAATAAAATGAGAAAAATAATTTTAACTTATTAGTTGCAGTCTTAAATGAAACAATGTTTTCTCATTTTCTTAATTTGTCTTTGTTAAAATAATGTTAATAAAAGATATGATAACTTTTAAACCTATATGATACAATAAAAGGGGAAAAAAATAATCAAAAATATAATAGTATTGTTAAAATTTTTCAATTAACTAAAATGTTTTATTAACATATTATCCATTTGACCTAACCTGTAGGATCTACTTAAAACTTTTTTTTTTTCAACAATATATCCCGAGTATCCTAGTAATTGTTTAATACTTGTATTTAAATGTTTACTTGGCCAAATGGTCGATACATAGTGTTTGTAAGGTGACTGTACTCCTCGTCAGCCATCAACACTCGATGAAGCCACATCAATTATTAAGCGAGTAAGGGGGAAAAAAACAATTTACAAGTTAAAAAAAAAACAAAAAAAGAAAGAAACGAAAGCTTGTTTGGGTTTTAGAATGAAAATGGAGGCGAAAGATGGCAGCAGGGAGCTCGCATAAAGAAAAAAAAAACACCTGACGATCAATAATGCGTCTCTAAGACATCCATACCCGTCGACCAATGATGACTAATATTTCATTTCTTTGAAGAAGGATAAAATAAAAAATGAAGAATTTTTTTTTTTATGTTTGACTATTTTTCAATCTTGAACGTCTGCAGTTTTTTTTTTTTTTTTGGAACGCTGGTATATGAAAATATTGAACCATAAATAGGTGTAGTGTTAAGGTTAGGGTGGGTCATAGCCCGTACTGCGCAGAATTAGAAATTCCTCGTATTCTCCATTCTTATTGGACAAATGGGAAACGATCAAAGGACAGGTAGAGCATTCAAATATTCTTCTGGTTCTGTTTCATGAGAACACGTTGTGTTTAGTTTCAGTTATTTGTGAATATTTCCTCTCTTGATATTGTGATGGCTCCAGAACTTAAACATTTGTCCCTGATTGTATAAGTCATTCACGAGCTAAGTTTACCTGGATGACAGCTCGAAATGTTACTAGAAGTAATCCCTAATATATCCCTACGCCAACAGCTGACATCTATCACTTTAGATGACTGTAATGAAAACAGATGGTAATATATTAATCTGACAGTTAACCACAGTAATTTAGGCCAATATTATTTATATATTTATTTGAGGTTCGGACACAAAGTTTATTTATAGTTTTATTCCCCTTAAAAAAAAATATTAACACAACTTTCACAAAAACTTCAAACGAACATAGCTTCAAAATGGCGGTGACGAATCTAAACCATATGATTGAACATAACGGTAAACAGTTTTTTACAATGATGCAGCCACGTAGTTGATGAAAATATTTTATACAGTTAAATATTTCAAAATAAGATAAAATAATCATAAATCCATTTATTGTATGTAAAAAAATGACAACAATTTTCTCTTTTCCAAGTAAATACGACGCCTGTAATAAAAATATTGATGTGTGCACTATATTACACAAAATCAGTAACATTCCAAAACGAAAAATAAGTACTTTTAATTATGTTTAAAATATTGTTTCGAGTTGGATAAAAATAAATTATTTAAAAAAATGAAATAGTATGAGAAAATTTAAGTTTACGTTATTTTAAATGTACTATATAGCAGGTAATTAAAGATCTTTACATTTATAACAAACCTGTGATCTTTTACAAGTGTTGGCAACCCAAAACATAAACATATGATTTTCGAACTGTCATCCAGGTAAAAACCTATCGTGAACGGAATATAGACTACCTGGAGCTACAGTCGAAACGATTCCATGGGCTTGCTTCAAACATTTTATATATATTATAAAGTCATACCTCCAAGACAAATCGTGATTTTGATTAAAGCACTAAAATTAAGGAAAGTTTAATGATGACCGATTTTTGAAAGTTTGACATTTATTGAAAATGGCTTTAACGACGATTTTGTTCAAAATATCTGTGGAATGTTTCACATGACAAATAGTACTGAATACTTGTTTTTTTTTAAACGTTATTAATTATCATATACTATATTAAGAAGTTTAATACCATGGCTGTTAACTGGGAGTAGATATAAGTAACGTACTTTAATGTATCCTCATTATTGTGGAGAGAGGATGGGAAAACCAAATGTACTGTACAGTGCACCCGGGCAAAGTTCGAACCTTGACGACCATCAATTTAGTATATAGCGAGACTGACATCTCATACCGTGTAAACACCAGTTGGGTCAGGTAGTATAATACATATAGAACAACAAAAAGGGACGGTTTTTCACAGGAAAATAAATTACATTTCAATATCATTGTAATTATTCAAAAACTTTTAAACTGAATAAAGTTACATGTATTCAAAAATTGTTTGGTAGTGAAATAAATGATCATTTGAGAGAGAGATATCAACTTTAGCTCTAGGAGAACTTGATTCGATCCTAGATAAGGTCTAAAATAATTCGTCCTAATACCGGCGCAATTGTCAAATGTTTAGTGTGTTGCCCTAGGTTAAGACAATTTTAGAAGTCTAGGGGGCGGACATAGTCCCATACCTCAGACGATAGAAAGGAGGCTAACTGTGTTACACACGGTGATTTATTAATTAATTAATTAACTTGGACCATTCTTCCTCTGACTACTAGTTCCTGTTGAAAGTCCTAGCTACAGCCGTAACATAAGACTGAGCACCTAAAACCTTCATAACTCAAATTACTTTACTCTTCAACCTCCAAAATTTAAGCTACCATATATATATATATATATATACACACACACATGCCTCGTACCTTTTTTTTTCTCCGATGATCACCTACACACATTTTTTATTATTTTCCTCTCTGAACAGGAGTTGTAAGAAACGGTGGAGGTGTACGAGGAATGAGGGGGGGAGGGAGGAGGGTTGGTTGGGTTCGAATCGTGAGAGAAAGAAGAGAAGCAGTGAGGGAAATGAGATTGACCCTTGACCTCGACTCCTGAGGCAGCAGCAGCGACGTTGCCAATCTTCTTGCCCCACCTTCCCCAAACCTTTCAATCCAACCATCCCCATACCGCGTGTATTTATCATCTCCTGACGTCCATTTATTCCGTGGGACATCCTCGCTACAGCGTTGTTGCTGGACGGAAAAAACATGTAGGTCCGGTGTCGTGTCTTGGAGTTTTATCGAGGTAAGCATCATAGGCATCACCAATCATCATCATCATCATCATCATCACATCATGCACAGTTTCCTGCCACTGGCGGGGTTTGTCTCGAACATAGGCCTCTCCATTTACTTCTGTCCTTCTTATCACCTTTCTTCCTACACACCGGCCCGATCCATTCCTCTCCACACTTCTCCTCACTATCTTTATCCATCTTTACCTGGATCTTCCTCTTGGCCTTCTGCCTACCACCTCCATTTTGAGCATCCTCTTTGGAATCCTCCCCTCTTCCATCCTCTTCACATGTCCATACCACCCCACTCTTGCCTTCTCTATCCTATCCTCCTTCACTCACTATTTCATTCCTCACCCTGTCCATCCTTGTCACTCCTACTAGTTTATATCCTGCCCTTATCCCTTTCTTCATCACCTAGGTGTCTGATGTATACTGCAATATTGAGACATCACTTTAAACTTCATCAGAACATCTCTAGCCCAGACCAGAATTCTAACACTTTTGTAAAAGGCCTCTTCTTGCCTCCCTCCCTCTTTCTACAATTTCTCTTATTGTTTTCTCCTCTTTCCTGTACAAAATTTCCCAGGTACTTGAAACTTTTCACTTTATTAATTTTATCTCCTCCTAATGTTACTCCCCTCATGTTCCTATTTTCCTTTCGTGTTATATTTACCAATTTGCTCTTCTTTACATTAAACTTCATTCTATATTGTACTATCACCTCATTTCATACATCCAACTGTTATTCTACCCCTAGCTCCTCATTTACCCATACCATCAGGTCATCTGTAAACACCATTGCTTTCATGTTTCCTTCCTCTGCTCTTCCTACCACCTCTCTCTCATCGTTACATCCAGTACTGCCACGAACAATAATGGGGAGAGCGTGCTTCACTCTTTCAAGCCATTCCTCAACTCAAACCATTACGTCCACTTCCCTCCCACTTTCCCACAGATTTCGCTTTCCTTGTACATTTCTCTCACTCTCCCCACTATTCTATCTTCCATCCATTTATTTCTCAACGCTTTCCCCACCTTATTTCTGCACACACTTTCCATAAGATTTGTCCATGTCCAGAAAAGCCATCAACAGATTTTTCCCGAACTCATAATGATGTTCCTACAACTGTCTCACGGTGAATATTAGGTCTACTGTGGACCTACCTGGTCTGAAGTCATACTGCTCCTCCATCAATCCTCCTTCCACTACTCTTCTGACTTTATTTTCTAGCACTTTCTCATATATCTTTGCACAATGGCACATAAGTGTCACTCCCCTTTAATTCCAATACTTTTTCCTATCCCCCTTTTTAAATACAGGGCAATCAGCCCCTTCTTACAGTCTTCCAAAATCTTACCCTCCTTCTACACTATCTTTATTACTCAGTACAGCCACTGTCATCCCACTACTCCTGCTACCCTCATAATTTCCACACTGACCTCATCCACTCCTGGCGCTTTCCCACCCATAGTTTCCCACAGTGCCTCTTCAATATCCTTCCAGGTTACATCCATTTACCTTCCCTTACTACTACCTGCTTCGTTTTTACCTTACGTCTACTCATCGCTGCTCTCATTTGAATTCAGAAACTCCTCAAAATTCTCCTTCCACATCTCCTTAAGTCTCTCTTTTTTATCCACTTCATTTCAATTCTTGCCAACCATTACCCCTCCCTCTTCCCTGCTACTTCTTTTACTCTTAACCATTTTATACAGCACTTTCTTATTCTCCCGCTATCCGTTTTCATGATCTCTGCCCACTTTTTCACTTATCCAGATTTTATTTTCCTCCCTCACGATATTGTTTGCTTCCTTCTTTCTTGCCTTGTACACCTCCTTTGCCTCCACTGTCCTACTCCGGGACCACTTCCAGAAGACCCTATTCTTCTTACCCATAGCCTCTCTCACTCCCTCATTTCACCAAGGAGTTTCCTTCCATTTTCTCTTGTTGACCTCCCGCATACTTCATCCACTGCCTCCACCATTAACCTTTTGAATCCCTCCATTCCTCTTTACCTGTTCCCAGCACATCTATTGGCACATTGTCCTGTACTCTCCTCTGGAACACCTTTCCATAGTCTTTCTATTTCAATTTTCACACCCTTATCCTTTCTTCCTGGTTCTCAACCACCCTCTTTTTTTTCTTTACTTGAGATTCGTCATTAACATCTGATGATCACTGTTTAAGGCCTCAGATGGCGTTACCTTTACATCTATGATGTTTTTCAACACCAATTTATTCACAATTATATAGCCCACAACCGACTTCCTTGACCAATTAGCATTGTGCCAGGTCACATTGTGGCTTTCCCTTTTATTAAACCACGAGATACCCACCATCAACCCATTTCTTTTACACATTTCCAGCAATCTCTCGCCTTCTCCGTTCCTTCTTACCCAGCCATTTGGTCCAAGTACTTCCTCGTAGCCTCTTCTCTCTGTTCCAACATGTCCATTGAGGTCCGTACACCTGCACTATCTCCATGCTCATACCCTTCACTCCTATTTTCGACTTCATTATCCTATCACTAATCGCCTTTACTCCCTTCCTTACTACCATCACTCTGACTCCATTTGTTCTTCCTTCTTTATTTCCAGTCTAGTAGAGTACACCCAGAATCCTTTCCTCAGATCCACTATACATCTTGTCTTTGATAGCTCGAGTACATCCAGTTTCCTCCTCTCCATGAGGTCCAGAAACTATACCACTTTCCCCGTCAACGTGTGGATAGTAATTGTTTCTATTATCAGTTATTTTCCTTTGTCAGGTCCCTCAGTTCTACCCTTTCCGAGACTTATTCTTCTGTTGAAAGCATCTTTACCACCCGCTACTGGCTTGCTATTTGCATATTTGTTTAAACTTTATCTGTGATAATATGTTCTCCCCTACTCTGCCCCCATTTGACCAATCATACATAGGCCCTGCGCTACACACCTCACATGGGAATGTATGTACTATTCGCGACCCACCAGAAATCTGGTCGTGACACACAGTTTGTTAACCGCTGTTCCAAATGTACGGTATATATTGTACGAGTTTACATTATTAACACTAGAGTAATATTCATTTGATGAAGTGGGAAACCATCACATTATACAATCAATGCTATGAGTATTTTCTTAATAAAAATGTGATTTTTAACTGTTCATAACTTTAACCAAAATTGGGAAAAAATCCTGTAATTGATTCATTAAATTGCATGTTTTTTTGTTTTTTTTACATACAAACATTTTTATAACAGTCTAAAAATAATATTTTAGTGAGACTTAATAAAAACCCGCCTCTGTGGCGTAGTTGACTAATGCGCTAGTCGTGTCGAGCCCGACTGCTGAGGACGGGGAGATCGAGGTTCGAATCTCGATCGGGTGAACTGGGAGTGGTTTTTCCTAAATGGTTTTCCACTCTCCCTCCACGCAAATGCGGGTTCACTTCCTTTAATTCAACCTTCCCAATTCCTAATCCATTAGCGTAATTAGTACTTAAGCGTATAACCCGAACGGGTAGTAAGACGCGGTGCTAAATAATAATAATAATAAACTTAATAATAGCTCTTAGATTTTAAGTGATGCTTTTGGCCAAAAATATTTGATAAACCTTAATATAGCTGGTCAGGATCGAACGTTGACCCAACACATCCAGGGTGATATCCTCTCCCCTAACATAAACATCAGTGGTGGTGTGTTCTCTCACCATTGAAAGGTGTCAGTTTCCTAAAACACTGGTCGGCCAGGTGAGAGGTATTTCCGCCCTCTCAATTAACCTTCAATCCACTCCTCTCCCCTGCCAAAATGCCGAACACCACGCCACTGAAAGTGGGCGGGATTACCTGGTAACTTTGTTCTCGGAGGAAGAAACAGTAACATGGACCTCGGACATAGTCGAGACCGTTTGGTCTTTTCACGCTTGTTGAGAGAATTGATTTCCAAACTAGGTGGTGGTTGGGTTAGAGACGTCGATAATTTGAATACCCACAACCCGTCTCGGTGACGTAGTTGGCTAACGCGCTAGTTTAATGTTAGCTAGATTGCAAAGGACGGGAATATCGAGGCTCGAGTTTCGGTCGGGTTAGCTGGGGAGTAGTTTTTCACTTCCACTAAATTCAATCTTCCCAATTCCTAATCCATTAACGTAATTAGTAGTTAAGCGTACAACCCGAATGGGCGGTAAGACGTGGTGCTAAAAAATATATATTAATAGGCTCTAGGTGATTCGGAGTTCCTTAAAATGGTTATTTTGGTCGATAGCGACTTTCTAAAAGTACGTCTTTGATTAGTAGCTCTATATTTAGCACCAAACATATTATGTTTTTTTCAATCCTCGGTCCTGGCACAGATTTATCTGATTGCCAAACCCTTCCTTCACCTCTGACAAGACGTGTATTAATCACAAGTTGTGAATGTGGGGAGTGTCAGGCCTCCACCGTGGTTTGGATTCCACGTTAAACTGTAGGTCCTCCATTTCATCTCACAATCTCCCTACCATTACACATAAGCGTAGGTGCATACAACCCGAACGGGTAGTAAGACGCGGTGCAATAATAATAATAATAATAATAATAATAATAATAATAATAATAATAATAATAATAATATGTTGTTGTTGTTTTTTACCGCGTCTTACAACTTTTACGTATTACACATCAGTATATTGCGTCAAAGGGTCGCAATGAAGAAGGTGGAATTTAGAGTAAAAACATCCAAATTGGCGTGAAAGGAGAGTTGAAAAGATCGAACCAAAAAACAACAACTTTGTTACAACCTGTTAGGTTTCTAATCCAGACCAGATGAAAATGTTTCCTTAGAGCACGTGTATTCTAAAAGAACTCCCCCGCAACTCTTCTCACACATGGGCCTGTTTTACACTCGTTCTTAGCGAACGTACGGACGGTTTACTGAAAGATTGCACATATGGGCTTCCTTTCCCTTCAATTTCCTAAAGGACAATTAAAGTCTTTTCTAATTAGATTTAAAAATGAGACGCGTTTCCGGTTCTCATGGTTCACGAAACATGAATGCCCTAAAACACTGTTAAGAGCTCCAACATACACCGACACCAGATAGTACAAAACACCGCGACACTTCCTAAATAGACTTGCTCTAAGGTGAGGTCAAGGTGTACAGACTGTCCTAGAGGTTGACTCATCACTCATGGTGTACAGACTGTCCTGGAGGTTGACTCATCACTCATGGTGTACAGACTGTCCTAGAGGTTGACTCATCACTCATGGTGTACAGACTGTCCTAGAGGTTGACTCATCACTCATGGTGTACAGACTGTCCTAGAGGTTGACTCATCACTCATGGTGTACAGACTGTCCTGGAGGTTGACTCATCACTCATGGTGTACAGACTATCCTGGAGGTTGACTCATAGCTCATGGTGTACAGACTATCCTGGAGGTTGACTCATCACTCATGGTGTACAGACTGTCCTAGAGGTTGACTCATCACTCATGGTGTACAGACTGTCTTAGAGGTTGACTCATCACTCATGGTGTACAGACTGTCCTGGAGGTTGACTCATCACTCATGGTGTACAGACTGTCCTGGAGGTTGACTCATCACTCATGGTGTACAGACTGTCCAGAAGGTTGACTCATCACTCATGGTGTACAGACTGTCCTGGAGGTTGACTCATCACTCATGGTGTACAGACTGTCCCAGAGGTTGACTCATCACTCATGGTGTACAGACTGTCCTAGAGGTTGACTCATCACTCATGGTGTACAGACTATCCTGGAGGTTGACCTATCACTCAAGGTGTACAGACTATCCTGAAGGTTGACTCATTTCACAATGTCTGCGTCCTAATCGTCAAGAGTTCACCAAGTCATGAATTATTTGTTATAGTTGAGATGGATCCACTTTTCCTTGAATTTGAATCTTAGAAATAATTACACTCCTAAGAGTTATTCTTTAAAACCTGTATCTCTCTATTCTCTTGACTTCTGATTATATACACTTTGAGTCCTTGGATGAAGAAATAGAAAATTTAATATCTAATCTATACTATTTCTCGTTAATAAAGTCCAGTTTTCATAAAAAGAAACCTTTAGAAAACACAATAATGTTTTGTTGTGGTTATGACATTTTATTGTTTTATTATTGTTGTTTTATAGTTATTGATAATATATATCAAAAGGGCCAGCTGCAGACCTCATTACTTGACGTATGAATACGTAATATAAAATAACAACAATACTAATAATAATATAGTAAAATATTATCAATGTTTACCGTACAAAATATATTGTATTTGCATTTTATAATAGGACTTTCCTATGAAAATTGAGCTGTGCACAGATGTAATTCTTTCATTTTGCATGTAAACTCAAATTCGATAAATCGATTAATTCACTTCGGTAGTCGATTTATCTAAGGCAGGGATCGGTGAACTTTATGGGCCCTAATACAACAACAAACCTATAAAAGCTCCCAGGATCATCCCTTGTTTCTTTGTGGGCCCTGATACTTACAAACCTATCAAAGCTCCCAGGATCATCCCTTGTTTCTTTATGGGCCCTGATCCACTTACAAACCTATCAAATCTCCCAGGATAATCCCTTGTTTCTTTGTGGGCCCTGATCCACTTACAAACCTATCAAAACTTCCAGGATCATCCCTTGTTTATTTGTGGGCCCTGATACTTACAAACCTATCAAAGCTCCCAGGATCATCCCTTGTTTATTTGTGGGCCCTGATCCACTTACAAACCTATCAAAACTTCCAGGATCATCCCTTGTTTATTTGTGGGCCCTGATACTTACAAACTTATCAAAGCTCCCAGGATCATCCCTTGTTTCTTTATGGGCCCTGATCCTTACAAACCTATCAAAGCTCCCAGGATCATCCCTTGTTTATTTGTGGGCCCTGATACACTTACAAACCTATCAAAACTTCCAGGATCATCCCTTGTTTATTTGTGGGCCCTGATACTTACAAACCTATCAAAGCTCCCAGGATCATCCCTTGTTTCTTTATGGGCCCTGATCCACTTACAAACCTATCAAATCTCCCAGGATAATCCCTTGTTTCTTTGTGGGCCCTGATCCACTTATAAACCTATCAAAGCTCCCAGGATAATTCCTTGTTTCTTGTGGGCCCTGATCCACTTACAAACCTATCAAAGCTCCCAGGATCATCCCTTGTTTCTTATGGTCCCTGATCCACTTATAAACCTATCAAAGCTCCCAGGATCATCCCTTCTATCTTTGGGGCCCTGATCCACTTACAAACCTATCAAATCTCCCAGGATCATCCCTTGTTTCTTTGTGGGCCCTGATCCACTTACAAACCTATCAAAACTCCAGGATCATCCCTTCTATCTTGTGGGCCCTGATCCACTTACAAACCTATCAAAGCTCCCAGGATCATCCCTTGTTTCTTTATGGGCCCTGATCCACTTACAAACCTATCAAATCTCCCAGGATAATCCCTTGTTTCTTTGTGGGCCCTGATCCACTTATAAACCTATCAAAGCTCCCAGGATAATCCCTTGTTTCTTGTGGGCCTGATCCCCTTACAAACCTATCAAATCTCCCAGGATCATCCCTTGTTTCTTTGTGGGCCCTGATCCACTTACAAACCTATCAAAACTCCCAGGATCATCCCTTGTTTATTTGTGGGCCCTGATACTTACAAACCTATCAAAGCTCCCAGGATCATCCCTTGTTTCTTTGTGGGCCCTGATCCCCTTACAAACCTATCAAAGCTCCCAGGATCATCCCTTGTTTCTTTGTGGGCCCTGATCCTTACAAACCTATCAAAGCCACATGTTACGACGGTTCACAGCTACTGTGCTCACACGCAGATATTATTTGAAAGTATTTGCGAGTTTAGAAGACTCAGAGATCGACGTTTAATGGCGATGTAGTTTTATTAAGGGATCGACTGAAAACTGCCTCAAGATTGACCGGTTGCCGAACCCTGTCTTGAAGGCGTAGCTCTCTCTATCATTTGGATTTACGAACACAGGGACACTGGGGTTTGAGTCCTGGTAGGATGTACTGAGGATGGTTTTCCTAACACGTGTTTCACTCTCACTCTTGGCAAATTCAGACACATTTCTCCTGAATTCAACCTTCCTTTACATTAATAAATCATCGTAATAAGTGCAAATACGTATAATACGAACGTGTAGTGAGAGACGGTGACAATAAATAAATAAATTAAGACAGGTTTTTGGCTCGAACTGTACAAGTAGAGCTACCCTGGAGGAATGTCTCTATACCTTGACGTCTCTCATTATCCGTGTAGCGAGTTATCGCCGAAACCGTCATGGCCGTTACATTTAAGGAATAGTAATGAAGTACGTACGGCACCTAGACACTGTTGGTAATGCGCCTGCCTACGAAACCAAGGTTCCGAGTTTAATTCTCGGCATAGTCAATAGGATTGCTAGCAAAGGGGCTTTGCTTTGAAGAACAATGACTCAATGGTGGTAAACTGGCAGTCGTGTCTATTATAGAATTGCATTAAGTTTTAATACGAGTGCTGACACCATCAGAAGGTTCCAGTAGTTCTTGAACAGTAAACCTCACTCCCTCCATGTTATTATTGTTACTACAGTCTTAACATCTCTCTTTTGATTTCTAATTGAAATATCTCCTATTGTTTTCTTGAAGATCAAGCTAGACAGAAAACAATTAAATACTATATTCAGTGGTACAATAAACCCGTGACAGTGGCCACATAATCTAAGGCGCTACTCTATAAATAGACTAAACTACCAATGACGGGAAGTTAGTATTTGATCCCGATTGGGTGTATGGATAGGAAATTTTCTTTTATGGTTTCCCAATCTCTCTACACACAAAATGCTGGTACATTTACTCTAAATTCAACTTTCTTCATACTAAATGTGCGTGTAACCCGAATGGTTAGTAAGAAGTGGTGCTAAAAAAAGTACATTACATTTATAGAGAATGACTGTGTCACGATGTTTAAGGCGTTGTTCTCCCAACAAATGTTTTTTAATACGCCCTAGATGCCCGATCTATTGGTTAGAGGTATAAATTCAAATCGTTTGAGACGAGCTATTAAACGAAAACACCGTTCTAGGCCCGCCATAAAGAAACAGATAACCAGATTGAAATAATATGTACGGATTATACGTCGTTAGGTCTAGGTTCGAGGAATGTCTCTATCAAGTGTTGATAAAATTGGTCCACGCATTCGACATCTATCGTGGGACAAATGTCCAAACAGTCAGACAGATGATATGCCAATTGGTCAAGTTAAAACAAACCTCTCTTCACTCTGTTGATTAAAAACAAAACAAGAACAGTAAGTATTATCTGAAAGATGTCCTGCTCTGGTAGAGAGGAGAGAGTTAAGAAGCCAAACCTAAGAATTGAAGGAAAAGTACCCGCATTTGCGATGTGGTAGTGGGGAAACTATTTAAGTAATAACTACCCTTAGTACACCATACCTGAATTTGAACCCTGACATCCATGTGATTGGTAGTCCTGTGTGTTGCCAGAATGAAGTATTAGACCACGCGAACACGGAAATGTTTACTGTCACTTAAGTTATTTTATAAGAACGTTTGGTGATATTACTTACACTAATCTGTATATCTCTATTTGAAAACAACCACCTTAAACACAATAAGTTAATCATCGTTAATTCCCCCGACAAGAAATGGTTGTTTTGGTGCCACCCCATGTCAGATTGATTACTGGTGGGAGCGATCTATATTTTGATAACGTAATGAGGTATTGTACCCTCCCATTCTTAGGACGAACCTCAGCCTTACCTCTTTCAGACAACAAGGTAAGCCAATTATTGGCTTTTTGTTGAGTAATTCACCCTGAAAATATAAACCCTTTCATAGAGACAACGATCTCAATTTATGTTACAATAATAGAGACTCAATGTCCGAACTGATATAATAACATTCTGTCCTCAATGACTAAATAAAAAAGGTAAAATGATTTTAACTTAAAAAAACATTAATTTTTAGAAGCCAGAATATAATTTTTTTTTTGTCACCACGTCTTGCTGCGCGTTCAGGTTTTAAGCATGTGAATTAATTACGATAAAGTGTTAGGGATGAGGGAGGTTGAATTTAGAAGAAGTTTACTCGCATTTGTTTAGAAAGAGAGAGTAGCAAACAATTTAATAAAACCCACGTGAGTACACCTGGCCAAAATTTGGACCTTGACTAACAGACCTGACGAAACGAGACTGACAGCATGGTCCACATGTTCACTGAGGCTGGTAATCCTTTTTTTTATGTAAGCCTTTGAGATTGATATGTTCATAAAATTATAAATAAATTATCTAGCAGATGTGCGTTTCCTCTTTAACTCGGGTGGAGAGGAAGGCGTGTTTGGGGCAATGTATTTTTTTTATATAACCAAGAACTCTTTTGGTCAAAATAAACCAAATATTACTCCAGATACATTCAGTTTAATTTCTCACACTTGGTGATATCAACAGTTGTTGAATATTTGTTATGAGCATAGCGGTCTTAGAGCAGGAGAGCTAAAATGTTTCTGTCCAAAAGCCAATGTGCTCAAGACAGACATTCAAGATCTGTTGATATCAACAAGTGTAGAAAATGAAACTGAATGTATCTGGAGCAATATTTGGTTTAATTTGAGCCTACAACTCCCAAAAAAAGATCTAACCAGCACTACGAGACATCGGCAGGACCAGTATTACTACATCTTTCTCTAAAACGTTCGCTTCTTGTCATGAAAAGGAGGAATTATAAAAATGAGGTATGAAAAGATGATCTGATTGTAGTCCATGGTCCAAGTAATTGATGCTGACAACCTTGGTAATGGCTTAAATAGGTCCACAGCTTTTTATTGGGGGGAGAAAATGTGTTGAGTCATGAAGAGGGTCATGTTGGGGTGCGATGCTATTAATCACAACCCACCAATCAGCTTTAACAATCTTATTAGCTCTCGTACTTACACACTCACAGAAATCCCAGATTTTCTATTTGACTCTCAAGTTTCGAACGCCTAAGGCAAAGCTCCCATTGTTCAGTGCAAACAAATCATTAAGTTATATATATATATATATATATATATATATATATATATATATAGTGTTAAAACAAATTGTTCAGAGCATTACAATCCTGTGGTACTAATTACAATTAGTTAAAAAGTCCTTATAAACAAAGATCCGCAAAACAACTCATACAGATATACAGGCAGGAAGTTATGTATTTCCATAGTGAAAATAAAATTGATACAGAATTAAATGATATTTGGGTTTACATGGCACAAATTTATTACCTCAACCCCAAAAGGCGTTGTACATGTTTTACTTCCATTTCAACACAATTTTTATATCTTTGTATCAGACTGTTGCGTGCTCTTTGAAAGATCCCTATCACCATTCGAATAGCCCGAAAACAGTTTCCAACTCGCTGTTGTCTGATAAACTAATTATTGGAGACAAGTACACTAAACTCTTTAGGTATCTTCATACAAAAAAAGTCCAAAGAATTAAGGTCAAGGGACAGGGGGAGTCACGTGACTGGACCTCCTCGACCTATCCACCTTCTATAAACTGTCTCATTGAAGTGATGTCCGACAATTAGCTAAAAATGAGGTGGAGACTCGTCATGCATGTGCTACATCCGTTGTCTTCCTCTAAGGGGCACATCCTCCAATAAATTGGGAAAAACATTCAGTAGAAAATTATGGTATCCTGCACCATTTAGTCTGTTCGGCAAAGCAAATGGAAGTTTGTCTCCTAAAATGGTCAGCCAAACATTTGTTGACTATCGATGTTTGTGTCTTGATTCAAGGATGACATGAGTATTTCCATCTGTCCATACACAATTATTAAGAAAGTTCTCTAGTAAATCTAGCCTCATGAGTAAAAATAATGTCAGAAACGAAGCCTGGGTTCACAGTTAGTTTTCCTAGAAGTATTGGTAAAACACCACCCTTATTTGATAATCAGGGAGAGTGAGATCTTGCACTCGTTGAATATGGTAAAAGGTACAGAAACTGTTCAAGTATTCCTCAGACCAGACAGAGGCGCATTGATACCTTCAAAGCTGCCATTCTTCTCACACCAGTTCTTGGATTCTGTTCCACTTTTCTCAAAACACGAACTTCCATATCGGGAGAAGAAACAATTCTGGGAAGCCTACGATCCTCAACATGGGGTTGAAAAGAGCCATCTTCACACAATCGTTTGTGGATCCTCACAAATTATGTATGGGACGGAATTGTGCGAGTGGAATACGCGTCCTCTTAAAGGCGATGTGCGGTAACAGGATTTCCATTGGAATGGCCGTAAATAAAATGCATGTCTGCCATTCCCGCGTTAGAATAATAAGATGTCATAATTAAACTCTTAAAACACAATTAACTCCCACGGTACCTAACAAAGATTCGAGCAATGCTGTTCTGATCAGAGTCGATCCTGGTGTTATGTTAGTTAAACAAATGAAAACTAAATGCTAACTCATGTGAATGTATGAAATTAAATACAAATTCAATGTCTACAAATGGGACCAGTTAGATTAAATCATAAAAACAAATATACCAAACTACCTTTATGTCCGTGTGAGTTAGCTTGCGGATCTATGTTTACTAGAACATTTTTACTAATTTTAATGAGTATAGTGAGATCCTACGGTTCTGAACATTAAAAAAAAACTTTATTTTTGTAAACAATACAATCCCAAATTTACTATTTTAAATAGTGACCTGGTGGTCTAGGGATAAGGTGTCAGACTTCTGTGCTGGGGGTCCGGGGTTCAATCCTCGGTCTCGACACAGAGTTATCTGCTTACCAAACCCTTCCTTCACCTTTGACAAGACGTGTATTAATCACAACTTGTGAATGTGGGGAATGCCAGGCCTCCACCGTGGTTCGGATCCCACGTTAAACTGTAGGTCCTCCATTTCATCTCACAATCACCATACCATTTCACATTAGCGTAAGTACGTATAACCCGAACGGGTAGTAAGACGTGGTGCTGATAATTAATCTATTTCAAACACATTAGATTACTCGAGTTATGTTAACCCCAACATATCCACAATTGCCACATTGATATATTGAAACCAAATAGTCTTAACTACTGAATTTAATGTTTAATGTTTGACACCACCAGAGGGTTACATATATCTATCCACCTGACTGTTCAATATGTCCCCACGGTCTAGAGAAGAGACAGACACCTTATCCTGCTCAACGGAACAAGTAATACAAGTTTCAGCAACACAACACAACTCAAGTGAACACTTTCAACAATAAAACACAAACTTGTCGAGATCATATCTATTTTTAATTGCCAATATCTTTCCAACTATTTCGGATGGAAACAATTTTTCTTAAAGTGTGTGTATTCAGGTACAAAATCCGTCGGGTCACCGACCTTGTCAGTTTTCGGACCTGACGTGGTTTTCCCCCACATTGTCCTAGTGGTGGGTGGTTGAATGGGGGTGGGTTGTATCGACCGACACGCCCCCTGCTGGGGGTTGCTATGGCAACACTCGAGTACTTCCTTCCTCGCCCTGGTGATGCAATAAGCCGCACGTCCCTTGTGTAAAATAGGGGTAGGTTATATATATATATATTTTTTTTTTCTTTATGAGGGAGGGGGGAATGTTTTGTCTGCTACATCAGATTCCAAGGATGTATGTGTCCCTTGCTCCCAGGGTTTTATGTCAAGTGCAACTGTAGCTAACATGGATGATTGTATAACTGTTATTATTGCTTAGCAAAAGTGCTAGGCGCAGGTAACTGGGACAAACAGCTCAGTGGCGTGCCGTGGAGTCTTAACAGGGTAAGCAGAGCTTGTTTAGACTGTACCTGTGAATTGTTCTCATCACTCATAGAACACTCATTGGTCAGGTATCAACGAACATATATTCCCATGTGAGGTATGTAGAGCAGAGCTTGTTTAAACTGTACCTGTGAATTGTTCTCATCACTCAGTAGAACACTCATTGGTCAGGTATCAACGAACATACATTCCCATGTGAGGTATGTAGAGCAGAGCTTGTTTAAACTGTACCTGTGAATTGTTCTCATCACTCAGTAGAACACTCATTGGTCAGGTATCAACTAACATACATTCCCATGTGAGGTATGTAGAGCAGAGCTTGTTTAAACTGTACCTGTGAATTGTTCTCATCACTCAGTAGAACACTCATTGGTCAGGTATCAATGAACATACATTCCCATGTGAGGTATGTAGAGCAGAGCTTGTTTAAACTGTACCTGTGAATTGTTCTCATCACTCAGTAGAACACTCATTGGTCAGGTATCAACTAACATACATTCCCATGTGAGGTATGTAGAGCAGAGCTTGTTTAAACTGTAACTGTGAATTGTTCTCATCATCAGTAGAACACTCATTGTCAGGTATCAATGAACATACATTCCCATGTGAGGTATGTAGAGCAAGCTTGTTTAAACTGTACCTGTGAATGTTCTCATCACTCAGTAGAACACTCATTGGTCAGGTATCAACTAACAGACATTCCCATGTGAGGTATGTAGAGCAGAGCTTGTTTAAACTGTACCTGTGAATTGTTCTCATCACTCAGTAGAACACTCATTGGTCAGGTATCAACTAACATACATTCCCATGTGAGGTATGTAGAAAAAAGTTCATTTGTGAACGTTAGAATGGAAACTGAATGAAAGAGAACAAATATTTCACAAATTAAATTAATAATATTTGATTAATTCAAAATATAATATGTTTTCAATAGGAATAATCTCTTAATTTAAATCATTACTAAAGTCCTTCACCCTAACTCAGTAGATAGCATATCTGCCTACTGAACCAAGTGGACTGGGTTCAATTCTTGGAATGGTCAAATAATTTATCCGCGGTGATATATGGTTTTTCCTTTTCACAGTGATGAGTTAATGACTGCAAGGATGGATGTTGTTGGTTATGCCTGTTCTAAATTTAAGTTAGTTTGTTAGTTGTGTTTTGAATCAGTTGGGTCAGAAATTTAACGTAAAATGTCTAAAAAATATATATACTAGGACAGTTCAAAGAAATAATAAATCTACTTGGTGACCTGGTGGTCTAGAGGTAAGAGGTTCTGGGGTTTAATCCTTGGTCCTGGCACAGATTTATCTGATTACCAATCCCTTCCTACACGTCTGACAAGACAACTTGTGAATGTGGGGAATGCCTGGCCTTCCACCGTGGTTCGGATCCCATGTTAAACTGTAGGTCCTCCATTGCATCACACAATCACCCTACCATTACACATTAGCGTGAGTGCGTATAACCCGAACGGGTAGTAAGACGCGGTGCTAATAATAATATAATAATAATAATAATAATAATAAATCTACTTTAAAAATATTCTTAAATTATTTTGAAGGTATAAAACCAGAGTGGTATGAATATAGACTACAATATAAATTTATGGCCGTGTGTAATAGAAGCAATATTATGGACGCATGAGTCAGACGTTTTTCTTTAAAAATAGAGTGTTAAAAACCTGTGAAAAAGCGTGTCGGCGACTCTCCACTAACAAAGTGCGAAACACGGAACAGTGGAACAGCCGAGCTTGTAAAAGAAACGATGACGGATTTATTCGTTTTAAACAAGTCTACAATCTTTTCATTTTATTATTTACGTTGAAACAGACGTCTGGATTTTGTCCGGAGAAAGTTTGTGCATGGTATCATTTATTTAAAGTTGTTTTAGTGTTCCACATATACTCGTAGCTAAGTGGTAAAGGAGGCGAATTTCCTGATTCGGTCTTGAGCGAGTCAGTATATGTTGGTGTTATATAATATGTTGTTTTGTTTTGGATATGCTATTCTAGCTTTAAGTTAATTTGTAAGTCATGGGATTTTTTTTTTTCATTATTATTTTGGCTATCTTCGCCTTACTACTACTTTCAGGTTATCTTCCAATAACATAAATACATGCTTTGGCTGCCTATGAAGAGGGTGAATTTTAATGAAATTCCTAAGAAGTCACTTATAATTACGTATAAATCACTGATTCACCCTGCCGTGATTCGAACAACGACCATCAAGGTCACTCTTGCAGTAGAGCTGCAGAATCCTAGCATAGGTGTACTGGTTGGAGTTTTAAACTTACACTTATCATAGAGACTACTACTCTTATTTACGCTAATGAGGATGCATTTCCTTTTAAATTGGCGTTCTCATCCCCACCCGGAGGGTTTCCTAAAGGGGTGGGTGAAGCTGTTACCAAAGGGACTGCTGGCCTACAGAAGGTGCCGTGCTGACAATGGTGTATAATAAATAAATAAAATCTAATAATAAACAATTTTGAGAGCTATAGAGCTCTCATTTTATTCTTTCTTCTTTAATGTTTATAGAAATTTGAAAGCTATAATCATATCGATGTTCATTAGGTATACAGAAAGTCCACCGGAAATTTTTCGTCCTAATTTTATAAGACCAGAAACGCTCCAGCTAGTCAATTTCAAAGATTGTCCGTAATTTTGGGCATTTTTCACTCATAGGGCTAAAAAAATAAAATAATTATACCTAATATCTAGTGTAAATGTGACATTTGTTTAGAGTATGAAACATGAGGAATAAGTGAGTTATTGTTTCTCATCACTCAGTAGAACACTCATTGGTCAGGTATCATTCCCATGTGAGGTATGTAGAGAGAGCTTGTTTAAACTCTACCTGTGAATTGTTCTCATCACTCAGTAGAACACTCATTGGTCAGGTATCAACGAACATACATTCCCATGTGAGGTATGTAGAGCATTGAGCTTGTTTAAATTTGTACCTGTGAATTGTTCTCATCACTCAGTAGAACACTCATTGGTCAGGTATCATTTCCCATGTGAGGTATGTAAGTAGAGCTTGTTTAAACTCACCTGTGAATTGTTCTCATCACTCAGTAGAACACTCATTGGTCAGGTATCAACGAACATACATTCCCATGTGAGGTATGTAGAGCAGAGCTTGTTTAAACTGTACCTTGTGAATTGTTCTCATCACTCAGTAGAACACTCATTGGTCAGGTATCATTCTCATGTGAGGTATGTAGAGCAGAGCTTGTTTAAACTGTACCTGTGAATTGTTCTCATCACTCAGTAGAACACTCATTGGTCAGGTATCATTCCCATGTGAGGTATGTAGAGTAGAGCTTGTTTAAACTCTACCTGTGAATTGTTCTCATCACTCAGTAGAACACTCATTGGTCAGTATCAACGAACATACATTCCCATGTGAGGTATGTAGAGCAGAGCTTGTTAACTGTACGTGAATTGTTCTCATCACTCAGTAGAACACTCATTGGTCAGGTATCAACGAGGTATGTAGAGCAGAGGCTATGGTCTGTTAAATAAGGACAGACTGGGTGAGAACATATCACAGATATATTTTTAAACACGCTCTGCTTAACATGGCAGCATTCCACGCCACGATACTGCGTGTTTCTGTTGTGTGTGTACCCAAAGCGTCTGGACAGTGTCAAGAAAATTACTCGGCTTCACTAAATATACCGACTTGTGATAAATCCTTTAACGAGGTTTACCTGAGGAATGTATGGAGTCTGATAAATGAGTTGTAAGGGAGCGCGCCTTGATGTATTGCCGGCAGCACATAAACTCGGATGTTTACCTCGAGTTTACAGTAAATTAACTTCGTAAAACTTGTTCAATGTCTTAGAACAAAACTAATTTAACCCCGCCTACTAATAATGTGTGTAACGTGTTTTACTACTCGTTATAATAAAGAAACGGGTATAAGTACTCTTACTGTTGGCATACGGACTTGGTGTCAGGTTCACCTAGACCAGGCTACCGGTAACAATATATTTTGTTGATAAAATTTTGGAGTGGGTTTGAACCCCCAACACCTCCCCCTGACCACGGCCTTGGTTATTGTTATTAATTTCACGAATAAACAGCACCTGTTTATATTGGAAGTGTAAGACAAACACCCTCATTCCATTTCCCACCTGTATGTTGAGAGTCCTTGAACAATATTTCGGAGAATACACTTTCAAAAAGTAAAATTAAATGAAAAGTTTACGCCTCTTTTCCTGGTAAAGTAAACACGACGTTTCTATTCCAACGGGTGAAATAAAAACGGATCACTGCTAACAAATTGAAAAAGTAAGAACTGTTTATTTGTCTCATTGCTAAGGAAGAGACGGTGGATGGGAAACTAAAAATAGCGTTGAAAGATAACACATTTTAGTAAAACCAGTTTGTGTACTTTGGTAGTTTTGTAATTGTTTGGGAAATAATATACGTTTATTTACCGTACATCTATATGTTATTTACTTTAGGATTCCCGATGTCATAAAACATTTTTTAACGCGCATCTATCGATGTAATTTGGACAAGTATCAAAATTAAACTAACCGATTTTTTCTCCTGGGTACGAAGATTAGAGTTCTCAACTTAAATAAATGGCTACGTAGTTCAAGGTGCTAGACTCATATTATACTTAGTTACCGTTGATGAGAAGGTCACGGTTCAAATCCTGTATGAACACTAAACAAGCGTAGTGGAGGTGTTCCTCCATATGATGGTTATAATCTCTTATACTCCCACTACAGTCAACTCTCGATTCTACGACCTTTCACGGTTCCCTGGAAAAGGGTCGTTATTTCGAAGGGGTCGTTATTGGAATTTTAACAAATTTTGTTCCACCCCTGACCTTGTTCACAAAATCAAACCAAAATAGTAACCAAATCGAGAACGAAATAACAATGGCAAAAGCAAGCCTGGCGCGTGATGTAAGCGGCAGTCGCGCGCGGGGAAACATTGTCTTGCTTGTAGGAGGAGGTGGACAGAGTCAAGTGCTATTGGCTGGCATTGATGAGGTGGTGTCTATTTTTATACCTGACCCACCCCAGTTACTAGTAATACAGCGCTCACAAAGATAATTGCAACGCAGTGACCTAAATAAATGCAACAAACACATTTTACAGCCGATTTCCTTAAACTTTTCAACCTTTTTCCCCACATTTTTCACGGTTCCCCAAAAAAGGGTCGTTACTTCGAGAGGGACGCTATTCCCGGGGTCGTAGAATCGAGAGTTGACTTTATATTGGGAGTTATTTTTAACACCACCTTGTTCCATATGAAGGATCGGCAAGGTCAGAGATTGAGAAAGAAGACCATATTTTGCCTAAATTGGGCCAAATATATATTCTAAGCTTTATTTAACAAACAACAGGCCTCCCTTATTATTTACTCATGACAACTACTCGTGTGACCTATATTGTAAATGTGACCTTTATAAATAAGCTATAACAGTTCCGGATTTGATCAAACAATATAATTCGTGTTATACATATTTGTTATTATGCAATCGTTCATCTAATATACGTTCGCGTAAGCATCAATTTTTGTCTTTAAAATTATTGATTTATTTCATTGCTAGGTTGCAGCCATTACCATACATTATTATATACATATCGATTTGTTGAATTTAATTTAAATGTCCAAACCCAAGTCGAGTAGTGGAAGAAGAGAAAGGGCCCGAGCTTTTTTCACTACACTGGTCACGGTTCGACTCCCTGATCACAATTATTCACAATTAAACCAAGAAGTGTTACACTTCTTAACTTTTACAAGACAACGCCTCTGTATTGACTAACTTTAAAGACATTAGTAATATTACACGATTTTCCTGCTAAAACGGCCAAAACCAGTGTGTTTTTTTTTGTTTACATTTTATTATTGTTGTGTTGACTAACTTGAATAACTGAGTAACTTGAATAACTTCAAGCAGAGAGGATTTATATCAGATCTGTCGGTGACCTGGAGGTCTAGGGTAAGGTGACCTGGTGGTCTAGGGTCAAGGTGTCAGACTTCTGTGATGGGGGTCCGGGGTTCAATCCTCGGTCCCGGCACAGATTTATCTGATTTCCAAACCCTTCCTTCACCTCTGACAAGATATCTTGTGAATGTAAGGAATGCCAGGCCGCCACCGTGGTTCGGATTCCACGTTAAACTGTAGGTCCTCCATTTCATTTCACAATCACCCTACCATTACACATTAGCGTAAGTGCGTATAACCCGAACGGGTAGTAAGACGCGGTGCTAATAATAATAATAATAATAATAATAATAATAATAATAATAATAATAATAATAATAATAATATATCAGATCGGAGTAAATACATTTAAAATGCTTTGTACAACTTTTTACTTCATAAGATAAAACATACTTTTTAAAATCAACTTTGGTCAGATTTAAATTGTTTATTCGTCGAATGATATTAACTCTTGTTTTTATTAAGTATTATTAAAGAAAAACCCTATAAATTAGTTAATAACAGTGTAGATGAGTTGCTGCCTAATATTTAAATAGTGTACGAGGTTCGGCCCGGTTTTTTGAGAAAACGTAAGATTTGCAGCCCACTCATTTGAGAGAGAGAGAGAGGAATAAGTATCATCCACTTAATTATCAGTGTGTAGTCTTAAATTTCAGATAGAAACTATTATCGTATCATGTCGACAGTCCTTTTAATATATAGACTTGCTCAGTTATTGTCGTTCACTGGTTTTGGCAAAAATTCGAAGATTTGTTAGGTTAGGTTAGGTTAGGTAAAACCCGGGGCTACAATTCAACTGTCTCTTTAGAGGTAAACAACTTGTATGGTCACAACTCACCTGCAGCAGTTAATAAGACTAAAATAATTCAAATATAAAATATTTTTTTCATAAAATAGTTATTTATTTTTCTAAATTTTTACCATTTTTATAAAATATTAGAGGAAGAGATTTATTAGATTTAGTCAACTGAGACTTATGGGGGATTTATAAGTTAGGGAGACAACTTTTTCCAACACCTAAGTTGTAATTAACACATTTTAATATTATAATTTAATCGTATTTGTATTGTTTTTTTAAACTTACCTAACTTTTAGAATATGTGTATGCTCATGTTGATTACAATACGTATGTCACGTTGCTAAATGTAAAATAATTATAATAATTTGCACGTATTATGCACTTTATTCTAGGTGTAATTGCGCTATCGTAAGTGGACAGGCGATGCGAGATTATAGGGGTGGACATAATTAATAAGTGCTGTGGAAAGTAGGGACACGGCCCAGCTGTCGGTACGGTCGAACCGACCGGCTCTGCGGCCAGCATTCTCGACACTACGGTCGGCACAAACCGGGCGGAAGCAAAGTTAACCTTCCACAACTTGCGATTAGACTTAATTTCATATTAACGAGCTTTGGAAAAGAATTACGAGAAGATTGGGGAAATTTCAACTTACCGTAAACTAGAATAGGTTATATTATTATTACTACTACTACTACTACTACTACTATAAAAGTCACACGTTTTAATATTCCAACGGAAGACATATTGCACACACTTTATTACATCTATATGTTTATGTTAATTACCCTCATTTTTTAAAATGTATTCGCTCATATTTATAGGGGAGCCTAAATGTTAAACTATTAATAAATTGCAGGTGTCAAGAAAATTGATCGAAGGTAAAATACCCTCAAATATTTTTCGTTCATATTCATCATTCACTAAATAAGTAAAGATTGAAATATTCTTAAATATCAAATTTGAAAAATAAATAAATGGTATAACCGTTTAGCTTGTACCTACATAAGTGCACAGACATAAATGATTTTTAAAATTTGGGAAACACCAAAAGTATATTTTCATCAAATAACGTATTATAAGATTTGACTGCGTTTTACCACCCATCCTGGCCCATTGTAGGATGAGGAATACGCGTGGAGGGAGAGTGGGAATCCAGTTACAGTTCACCCGCCTTTGATTATAGCCCTATTCTGTCCACCAACAGCCAAACATACTTGAGTCTAATATTTAATTCACACGCCCACAAATGCCGACTATTGTATAGTTACCGATTTTTGTTATGTTTTATTATGTAGGTGAAAGCTTAACCAAAAATATTATTTTGGTTAAAATATTTAATTGAACAAAATATTATTAATAAAAGGAGTGGTGTTTTGTTAAGGTGGGAGTGAACGTATGTGAGAAAAGGGGAGGGTTTTTTTTGCAGTTTTTATAGCAAAACTTTTTTTGGTTCAATTAAATCAAATATTTCTCCACCAGAAACATAATATTTCACACGGTGATATCAACAGTTGTTGAATATCTGTCGAGGGTGTCCTGGAATTTAATGACAACTTGTTCTCTTTATTTAAAAAGTTTCTAATCAAATACCGTCTTGCTCATGACAGATATTCAACAACTGTTTTTACCATCCTGTGACGAAAATTAAACTCTTTGATTCTGATGGAGAAATATTTTATTTATTTTGGTCAAAAAAAAGTTTTGCTATAAAAACTGTAAAAAACACTTGCCTTAACTTGCGTTTCCTGAAACTCCACCTTAACCGAAAATTTGCAATATATTACATTTTTCAACAGAAAAAAATCATCTTTAAATTACATTTCTACGCATAGGAACCAAAACAATCTCACAAATTAAACAATTGATGACTCGAATATTTTTAGAAAATATTAAATTTATGAAACCTTTCTAATAGCCCAAATTTTAATTTGAAATACACACAATGTTCTCACCTAAGTATGTGATTTATTTTATTTATTTATTTAGTTGTATTATTGATATTATTGTATGTGTAACTTAACACTTTATAAGTGGAAAAAGGTTATAAAATTAAGCACCATATATAATTTGAAGCATAAAACAAATAATAAAAAATATTCAAATTTCGATTCAGCTTCGAGAATATTTCATATATTTTATTCGAGTTCACTTCAAATTGAAAGAATGACCTTATCACATCACTATTTCAAATGTTTGTTCGGTTCAACAATCGAATACAAATTAATAAAACCACGATATTTATAAAAAAAAAGGCATAAACAATACAATCATTGTTGTGTTCCATCAAGGTGGTGTGGCCATATAATTGGGGTAGAGTAAGATAAACGCAAATGGAAATTGGGTTAACTATATAATCTTCACCTTCTAATTTTATTCTCAAATTAAATATTCCCTCCATTGAATATTTTCGAATTATTTTCATGTTACAGCTTTGGGGTAAGTTTTAATTTCGAGAAAATGACGAAAATGGTTGAGTTGTAGCTCTGGGAATGATTGTCGATTGTAACTCTGGAAATGATTGTCAATTGTTACTCCGATAATGTTAGTTGAAAGTAAACGCTTGTTTATAGAATGTTTGGTTTGTATGAAATGTTGTTTGTTGTACGGCTTTAAACTACTGTTGTTTAGTAGTTTAGTAGTTAACAGTCACAAACACACGCTAGCTCTCACTTGAACATGTCTCAACTTGTTGTAGTGGTGAGTGTAGCTAGGAACAAATAGTGAGCTCACCTAACAGTCACAAACACAGGCTAGCTCTCACTTGAACATGTCTCAACTTGTTGTAGTGGTGAGTGTAGCTAGGAACAAATAGTGAGCTCACCTAACAGTCACAAACACACGCTAGCTCTCCCTTGAACATGTCTCAACTTGTTGTAGTGGTGAGTGTAGCTAGGAACAAATAGTGAGCTCACCTAACAGTCACAAACACATGCTAGCTCTCCCTTGAACATGTCTCAACTTGTTGTAGTGGTGAGTGTAGCTAGGAACAATAGTGAGCTCACCTAACAGTCACAAACACACGCTAGCTCTCCCTTGAACATGTCTCAACTTGTTGTAGTGGTGAGTGTAGCTAGGAACAAATAGTGAGCTCACCTAACAGTCACAAACACACGCTAGCTCTCCCTTGAACATGTCTCAACTTGTTGTAGTGATGAGTGAAGCTAGGAACAAATAGTGAGCTCACCTAACAGTCACAAACACACGCTAGCTCTCCCTTGAACATGTTTCAACTTGTTACAGTGATTAGTGTAGCTAGGAACAACTAGTGAGGTCATTAAACAGTCATAAACACACGCTAGCTCTCACTTGAACATGTCTCAACTTGTTGTAGTGGTGAGTGTAGCTAGGAACAAATAGTGAGCTCACCTAACAGTCACAAACACACGCTAGCTCTCCTTGAACATGTTTCAACTTGTTACAGTGATTAGTGTAGCTAGGAACAACTAGTGAGGTCATTAAACAGTCACAAACACACGTTAGCTCTCACTTGAACATGTCTCAACTTATTGTAGTGATGAGTGTAGCTAGGAACAAATAGTGAGCTCACCTAACAGTCACAAACACAGGCTAGCTCTCACTAGAACATGTCTCAACTTGTTGTAGTGATGAGTGTAGCTAGGAACAAATAGTGAGCTCACCTAACAGTCACAAACACACGCTAGCTCTCACTTGAACATGTCTCAACTTGTTGTAGTGATGAGTGTAGCTAGGAACAAATAGTGAGGTCACTAAACAGTCACAAACACATGCTAGCTCTCACTTGAACATGTCTCAACTTGTTGTAGTGGTGAGTGTAGCTAGGAACAAATAGTGAGCTCACCTAACAGTCACAAACACACGCTAGCTCTCACTTGAACATGTCTCAACTTGTTGTAGTGATGAGTGTAGCTAGGAACAACTAGTGAGGTCATTAAACAGTCACAAACACACGCTAGCTCTCCTTGAACATGTTTCAACTTGTTGTAGTGGTGAGTGTAGCTAGGAACAAATAGTGAGGTCATTAAACAGTCACAAACACACGCTAGCTCTCACTTGAACATGTCTCAACTTGTTGTAGTGATGAGTGTAGCTAGGAACAAATAGTGAGGTCATTAAACAGTCACAAACACACGCTAGCTCTCACTTGAACATGTCTCAACTTGTTGTAGTGATGAGTGTAGCTAGGAACAACTAGTGAGGTCATTAAACAGTCACAAACACACGCTAGCTCTCCCTTGAACATGTTTCAACTTGTTGTAGTGGTGAGTGTAGCTAGGAACAAATAGTGAGGTCATTAAACAGTCACAAACACACGCTAGCTCTCCCTTGAACATGTTTCAACTTGTTGTAGTGGTGAGTGTAGCTAGGAACAAATAGTGAGGTCATTAAACAGTCACAAACACACGCTAGCTCTCACTTGAACATGTAGTTGAGTCTTTATATAAAAAAGTAATTAATATAATTTTTTTAAAGTGTATTATTAAATTTACTATAAAATGAGACACAAGAATATTTAGTTGGGAAAACTTAATCTGTGGTTGTTCGTGCATACCGTCAGTGGTGGTTTGAGGCAAGATACTGCGGCAGGCTCTGTCCGGGCTGGTTCTAGAACCAGTGGGGTCCCTCGTACCCCGGGGTAGGCCCCGCAGGGGACCCCTCTCTCCCCACCCCGCCCAGGATGATGGGTGAAAAGTGAAGTGGTGGGAGGGCGAGTTACCCAAGATTACACTTGATCGAAGAACTATTTTATTTACTTATTTATTAAATTATAGTCTAATCTCTGTAGAAAGTACCTTTAAGAATATTCGTTTTGTTCGTCGGGTCGGGTTATACGCACATTAGCTAATTTTGATTATGTTTTAGGGACTAGAAAAGTTTAATTTAGAGGAAGTGTTCAAGCATTTTCGTGGGGAGAGAGAGAGAGAGAGAAAGTGTGTGTGTATAAAACCATCGTGATTACACCGAACCAGGCTCAAACCTCGACCTCTCAGTCATTGGCAGTCCAATCTATTACGAGAGCGATGCCTAAGACAATGTAACCACAGAAGAGGGTTTTACAAGATTTTTAAAATAAATGCCGAGTCTTAACATTGACAGCATCTCCCTTTATATCTATCTACCTTCAAACTAAAACAATTTGACCCACCTGTCAAAAGTAGCAACAGAAGATCCCATGGCTTGGCGTATGGATACACCAGACGACATATAAATACCTTTCTAACGTGCCTATAAGCTAGGCCTATATCTATCTTGAATGAAATAAAGTAGAGGAGGAAACATTTCGGTAAAATAAACCCGACCGGTGTTTGAACCCTGAGCTACAGAGCGCACGGACGAGACTGCAGGGACCACAAAGTGTTTGTTGATTGAAAGTGGGGAATGCCAGGTCTCTACCGTGGTTCGGATCCCACGTTAAACTGTAGGTCCTTCATTTCATATCACAATCACCCTACCATTAGGCCTACACATGAGCGTAAGTGCGTATAACCCGAACGGGTAGTAAGACAAGGTGATAATAATAATAATAATAATAATAATGTTTGTTGATAAGGTAGTACTTATATGGCCTTCCCACCAACCGGGCCATGGGGGCCGATATCGGTTATCCGGGCTTTCTAACTGCCAACCTACAAGAATAGCAACCAACTCTAGAACAAGCATTTGCTATATAGCCTACAGGATGATTACCATACATTCACTTGTGGGGTAAGGGTGAGAGAGGTACGTTTTAGAGGTAATGTATGACAAGACATCTTGTGAATGTGAGGAATGCCAGGCCTCCACCGTGGTTCGGATTCCACGTTAAATTGTAGGTCCTTCATTTCGTCTCACAATCACCCTACCATTACACATTAGCGTAAGTGCGTATAACCCAAACGGGTAGTAAGACGTGGTGCTAATAATAATAATAATAATAATAATAATAATAATAAATAATACATAGAATTTACTCAGAAAAGTTATTTTTGTACCATAGAATGTCTGTGGTTTCATTTGATGAAATACTTGGTTTAGTGAATGAAAATATTGCAAAACGTGACACCATCTTGAGGAAGAGTATTTATTATTCCTGCTGAAAGACTTGTTTGTTACATTGAGGCACAACTGCCTATTAACACGCCTGGTGTAGTTTGATTCGCGTTTCTACCGCCAGGCGGTTTTAACGCCTCCAGAGGTAGCGGACAAAACGCTGGTCTAGATCAAAACTTATTTTATAACTTGATAACAAGGGTTTCATTCAAAGGCGCGGTTTCTAGCGTTTTAAACGCTTATGTAAAATAGGCCTTAAGGTAAAAACTCGCTTCTGTGACGTAGTTAGCTAACGCGCTAGCTTCGTGTTGAGCTAGACTGCCAAGGACTGGGAGATTGAGGTTCGAATCTCGCTCGGGTGAACTGGAGGGAGGGGGTTTCCTAAATGTATTTCCACTCTCCTTACACGCAAATGTGGGTTCACTTCCTCTATATTCAACCTGACCAATTCCTAACCCATTTAGAGTAATTAGTACTTAAGTGTATAACCTGAATGGTTAGTAAGACGTGATGCTAAATAAAACAAGTAAATGTTAAGGTAGGGTAGTTAATGTATGGGCCTGGGATTTAGTATAACTAGACATTCATACGAGGAGTAGATATTTATAATATCCATATTAATACTTGGACTATCGTAGCGGGTAGACATGGTTTCCTTATACCGGATCCTAATATAGATGAGCATGAAATCTTGCCCGCATTGCACCCATACGGGTTTTGAGAAATAGAAATGTTTAGTTCCTTAAAACTAAAATTAAGTTGGTTCCATCACATCCCGTCATATGAGCCCCCTTTCACCTGGTAGCAGTAACATTGCTGTTAGGAGGGCTTTGTTTACAATAGTGGTAAGCTGCATCAGATGTTTAGCTACAGTGGTCAGCTGCACCAGATGTTTAGCTACATTGGTCAGATGCACCAGATGTATAGCTACAGTGGTCAGATGCACAGATGTATAGCTATGGTAGTAAGCTGCACCAGATGTTTAGATACAGTGGTCAGCTGTGCCATATGTATAGCTACAGTGGTAGCTGTGCCATATATATAGCTACAGTGTCAGCTGTACCATATATATAGCTACAGTGGTCAGCTGCACAGATGTTAGCTACAGTGGTCCTGTGCCATATAATAGCTACAGTGGTCAGCTGTGCCATATATATAGCTACAGTGGTCAGCTGTGCCATATATATAGCTACAGTGGTCAGCTGTGCCATATATATAGCTACAGTGGTCAGCTGTACCATATATTAGCTACAGTGGTCAGCTGCACAGATGTTTAGCTACAGTGGTCAGCTGTGCATATATATAGCTACAGTGGTCAGCTGTGCCATATGTATAGCTACAGTGGTCAGCTGTGCATATATTAGCTACAGTGGTCAGCTGTGCATATATATAGCTACAGTGGTCAGCTGTGCATATGTATAGCTACAGTGGTCAGCTGTGCATATGTATAACTACAGTGGTCAGATGTATAGCTACAGTGGTCAGCTGTACCTGCCTTCACTGCTGATATCACTAGAAGCCGACTTACACTATAGGACTATAGGAATGGGCCTAGGGCGGCGGCTTTAGGGGGCGACACATTTTGGATAACATTATTGAAATTTTTTGTTTTTAATAATTACGTTTACGGCGTGTACATGCTGATTTTTTTTCGTAGAAATCTTTTCTCGAATACTAACCCCCCCCCCCCCCGCTCACATATTTCTGCTCCGAAACCTCCTAAAACCCTTGAAAATTGGGGGGTAGGGAGGGGCGCATATTATAATTGTGCCAGGGGTGCGAAAATTATAAATCTACAAACTGGATATCACTAATTATTTATCAATAAATCACTAAACTGCCTTCCAACTGATATGATTTGAATTCCGAACCAGGATGCGGACAAAAACCGTCTCCGTTCGTACGGTTCTGATTCCGAACCGATTTAGTGTTCGGCAAGCTTCACCCTTCATAATTTGTTCACAACTGCAATATTGTGTTTCATCACTTCGGGCAATGTTCTAATATTTAATCTTCCTATTCCTTTATCTTACGTTTATTTTAAGTTATGACTTATGACTAGTCCACACGGGAGATAACACATATTAATAAATCCAGATTTCAAATAACACATTAGTTCGAATAGGAATAAATGATATAATTAATTAAGTAAATTCCCAAATTAAACTGTTATTGTACTTAAGATAATTGTTTACGAATGAGGGGTAGTAAGAGTGAAAAGTAAGAACGTAGAGAGATTGAATTCCTCAACAGAAACAATTTGTCTTCATCTAAGTTTATTATTTTTTTAATAACACGCACAGGTCAATGGTAGAATTTATAAAATAGGAACGACAAATTATAATGAATTAGTTATTATTACTATTATTATTGGAACCACGTCTTACTACCCGTTCGGGTTGTACACACTTACACTAATGTGTAATGGTAGGTGATTGTGAGATGAAAATGGAGGACCTACAGATTTAACGTGGAATGCGAACCACGGTGGAGGCATGACATTCCCCACATTCACAAGATATCTTGTCAGAGGTGAAGGAAGGGTTTGGTAATCAGATAAATCTGTGCCGGGACCGAGGATTGAACCCAGTACAGAAGTCCGACACCTTACCTCTAGACCACCAGGTTATCAATTAGTTGATAACATTTCTCGATGGTCGGAAAATGAGTGCGTACCTGTAACAATGCGCCAAAATAAAAACCACCTCTTCGTCCATAACATATCGTTCTTATAAACATGTTACTAGGGCACCGAATTTCACAGCTCATTAAAAACTGTAACTGTCCCAAACAACCACGCTTTCAAAAATAAAATGGTGGGGAAGAAAGCATAGGGGCAAAAGGGATGGGGGAGGGGAGAACTAACTGATGCTCCTGTCCAAACATCTTGAATTAGGTTTATTGCCCACCTCGTTAAACACCGGGACTCGAACCCCGCTGTTCACCAACAAAAGATACTCTTCGTTCTTTTATATACTTTTTTTTCTTCCCTTCTTATTAGTTTTTTATTTAAAGAGAAAAAAAATATGAAAGAAATAAGTTTTGTGTTTTTGTAGCGCAGTAAATTTCATATCTAACTTGACAAATAAACCTTTTGAAATGAAACGTTAAAATATGATTACAACCCCCCCTTCTTTCTCGTGGTCGTCTTTACCTCCTTCATCGGTCTCTTTCTTATTTTAGTTTCCATACATCTTGGTCTGATACAGTCTGTTAGAATAAAATACCTGTAAACATCAGTGAGCGAGTACGAAAACCAGTTAGAGGGCCTCGTTGCTGGAGCAGGTAGTCTTGGCTTTCTATCCTCTACAGGGGTGGTTTTTAATAAAATATGATACAGGCTTGCAAGGGGATTATAAAGGAGGGGGTACTGGGCGTTTAACAGCATATATATGGCTGTGTTAGGAGAAGGGGGGAATCAGTGTTAAATAAAATATGTCAATTTTTAAAAACGTAGATGTACTCCTGAGAGCTGGTTAGTAAAATAACCACCAGGAGAAACTATTTCATAAGATACATTAAAAGAGGGGAGATGTTTTTTATTTATTTATTATTTCCCTGCGTTTCATTACCTATACGGTTATACAATATGTGGTAGGCTACTAATTAAGCTATTGTTGTAACAATGATAGAGGTAAAACGTAGAGGAAATATACCAGCATTTGCGTGGAGCAAGAATGGGAAACTACCCTCAATACACCGAGCTGGGATTCAAACCCAGACGTTCCTGTCACCGGTAAACCAGATGATCTTGACCATGTTCTCACTGGCGCGGGTAGTAATGTCAATACTGATATATTATATTCGTTTATGTATAAGATTTAAGATAATATGATTATGATGTAATTTTGTTTACTAAACGCTGTATTCTTTATGAACATAATATAAATCTTTACTTTCTCATATTTAGAGAAAGTATTGTAATCGTGAAAGAATGTGACCTCGAGAATGTATCAGAATATTCTCTGTGCCTCTCGGTTTGTCCCAGGGGACACAACAAAACGGTTCAGTGGATTTGGTTCAAACTTGAGATTCAACCGTTTTTTAAAATTTAAATCCTAGCTTTTAAAATAAAGGTTTTTTATTTGAATACTATATTGAAAAATTCAAAAAATTTCAAAATTACCTCTAGAAGTTTTCTTTAAAATGATACACCCTGTTAACAATACATGCTTGTACTCCCTTGTAAGTGACACACGCTTGTCCTCCCTTGTGAGCGATACGCGCTTGTCCTCCTTTGTAAGTGATAACGCTTATACTCCCTTGTAAGCGATACCCTTGTACTCCCTTGTACGTACCCTTGTTAAGCGATACGAGCTTGTACTCCCTTGTAAGTGACACACGCTTGTCCTCCCTTGTAAGTGATACGCGCTTGTACTCCCTTGTAAGTGATACACGCTTGTCCTCCCTTGTTGACACACGCTTGTCCTCCCTTGTAAGTGATAGACGCTTGCCCTCCCTTGTAAGTAAGCTATCGAGTCTGATACATGATTTTTCTACCCTTCATTACCAAACTAGAGAGAATATTATTCTAACGATATTACAGTAAACAAACAATTTGCTAATTTAAAACTAGATCCTTAGTTTCTCAGGTCCAAATAAATAGAGCACACATTTTAATACACTAATACTTAGCCCCCATCGGCGGGCATGCAAACTAAATGATTGGCTCCTACCCAATAAGTGTAACGTAACGCGTTAAGGTCTCTTCCAGACGTAATGTACGACGTGGAGCAAAATTAAAGCTTTGACAAAGTAAATCATTTACTTAAACTTTGATAGTACTTAAGAGTAAAGCTCTATTTAGAAAATATAATTAAAGCCCAATAAACGTTAAAAGTACATTTGACCCCATGGATAACACCTAACTTAGGTAGGTAATACAGCTCGAACATGACGTCTTGATAGTCTGTCTCACCCCACAGATGTGATCCTAGCGTGATATTGTAGAGTGTAGACTATCTTCCGTTAGATGAAACAGTCTCTATATTCGTTCTCATTAGACTGTACATTCCAGTAGTCCTGTCTGGCCCTGCAATGTTTTATTCAAGCTACACTGTTGCGATGACACGCGTGAGGCCATTTGCACTTGGGACTTACCATTTTATTTAAAATCAGATGATTCAAGCGTTTAGTTGCAGTGGTTTTTTAAAATCTTTTTTCTCCAGTTTACTGCCTACTCTGCCTACCGAGTTTTCAGAATTAATAATTTTTAAAGAAGGATTGTTAAATTTAATTTCGTTTTTTCCAGGCTAGAATTTTAACTGAAGAGCTTCTAGAAAGTTTCTCAATTTATTAATACCATTTAATACGTCATTATATTGTTTAGAATTACTTATTTTGGCATAACTTTAGTAATTTTTTTTTTGTAATTTCATTTATCATTTAATGTTCTTTTAAACTTTCCATTTTTTAAAAGATGGAATCACCTATTTTATATTGTAATAACTAGGCCTACCAATTCGACCAACGAAAACATGATATTTTAGTAAAAGTTCATTTTTTGTAAATTTTTTATAAAATTTTTAAACATACTTAAATATTGATTATAATCAAGCTAGCATTAATGGCAACTATTGTAGGTACCAGTTATTCATGTAACCATTGGTCGATATCGACAATTACCCATTGAATAAATAGTGTAACTTTGGAGTTAATTATTCAGGGAAAATAAAAATTACGTGTTGGCAACACTTGCGCGTCTCAACGTAGCGTTAGTTTTGTTCTTTTCTATATTCTGTGCCTTTGTTGATTGCATCATACACACGTCGCATACGTAAGTGTCAAATCAATAAGTCATGCTAATAATTGTAAAACAAGATTGTAACATGGGGGTGTGATAAGTTATATAACAAGGTATTGAAAGACCGAAATTTGCCGCGCAAATTGGGTTCATCCGAGAAATACTCATGGTATGAGCAGGAAGAAATGTAGTCCCCATCTAAATCCAACTAAATATTTTGGTGTGAGTTCTGTGAAGAATGATTTTAAGTTCACTATGTTTATGTTATAAAATATTATTTTTTGTGTGTAACAAAAAAAAAACTTGACTTTTTCCCGTTCACTTTTACTTGACTCCCCCCCCCCCCTCCCCCCCCCTTCTTTCAATCTCGTTTTTTTCTCAAGGAGCCTATATAATCATTATAATGTAATGAGTCAACGCTTAAGTTTCAATTTAATTCTATTAGTAAAAATTAGTTCAAAGCAGGCTATTATTTTAACTTTATTTTAAGAATAGTTTGATTTTAAGATCTAGGGTGTTTTTGTATAGCGAATTAGTAATCTTTATTATTACACACATTTATTTTTAAAATAATTACTAAAGACCATGGTCTAAGAGATACGGGTCTGGCTACTCTTTATTCCCAGTGATCAGACATTGAGGCCAAAAAGCGCTGGTATCTTAGGATATTTTCACGCATGCAACTCAAATAGTGTAGAGAAGTTTGAACCACAAAGCTTTAATTTTATTGTTTAAAGTTAAATGGGGATTAGAGAAAATTAAAATATTCTTATTATTAACAAACACATAAAATACAATAATTGTTTGCTTATGATTGTAAAATCATTTAAAGTTGCTTGGTGACGCTAAATGTCAGAAAGCGTCGGTAAATAGTTCACAAAAGGATGTGGGATGCAGTGGCGGCTCGTAGCTAAAATTAGTGGAGGTGCTGCTCCAGAAAATTGTTAACCTTTGTTTTAAAATTTTGTAAAAGGAAAAAAAAACATATATAAAAAGAACATTTATACAGGAACTTGATAAAATCTTAACAAAAAAAGATACTTTTTTACTTACTTTAACTTAAATTGTTACAGTTCAAGCTTGATCTATTCATTTAAAAATAAAATCCATTCTTCTTGTTTTAATTGGCGCAAAAAGTTCAATAATTTTCTCCTTGATCTGTGGATGACAATCGAGGAAATTTTTCTCCATTAATAATAATAATAATAATAATATTTAGCACCGCGTCTTACTACCCATTCGGGTTATACGCTTTAAGTACTAATTACACTAATGGATTAGGAATTGGGAAGGTTGAATTAGAGGAAGTGAACCCGCATTTGCGTGGAAGGGGAGTGGAAAACCATTTAGGAAAAACCCCCCTCAGTTCACCCGATCGAGATTCGAACCTCGATCTCCCCGTCCTCAGCAGTCGAGCTCACTCAACACAACAAGCGCGTTAGCCAACTACGCCACAGAGGCGGGTTTTTCTCCATTGAAAGTACTGTAAGCGCATTTAGTCTTTCTTTTAAATAAGAGAATCGAAAAAAAATTAATAAAATAGAATAGGTGGAAGCAGAATAATAATCTAACTCTACACTCTTCTACACTTTATCACATTCAAGAATATGGTACACGGTTTTTAAACACAACACACGCTGAATAAAAAAAAACTTCCTTCCACCATCACGTCAGAGCCGGCACTGCAAGAGCAACAGTGCTCTCTCTACCTGAAAGTCCCGCCTTCCTCCCCACCCCCTTCCTATGTACGCATGCGCACAACAGCCAAACACCACGTCGCTGGCACTGTGAAGAGCACAGTTCTATACAAAGATTTTTGTATCTTTTTCATAAACTGGGGGATGGCTACTGAAGTACTGACATTAATCTTAAGGAATATATATTGTACTACAAAAATAAATAAAGAATTAAAGAAAAAAGGACTCATTATACTAAATGTTATCGATAATATCAATTGGAAATAGGGGTGCTGCAGTTCCGCAGTGCCTATACACGAGCCGCCACTGATGGGATGGCTCTGAACGAAGTATAGTAATTTATAAATATGTCAGTAGGTGTAGATACAATCCAACTTGATGATAGTTTAGGTAGAAGACGACAATAGGTAGCGCATGCGCATAAGAAATTCAATGTCAAAATGGCGACCATGCTCGAGTAGTGTACTGTCGAAGAGCAGCGTACAGTCGTACGGTTCTTGAAGGTGAAAAACCTTCCTGTTTACGGTGAGAAGTATTTATCACGTTAAACGGTACACAACTGTATCGATAAATTCACTCATGCACGCTCAAAATTCTCAAATAAAGAACAGCCCAATCATCTTGTAGAGATTGTGACAGAAGCAACTGTGTGGTGGAAGGGAAAGATTATTCAAGCTGACAAGTGGAGTAACTATAGGCAGGGTAGTTTGAACTTTCGGAAAGTACGTGCACGGTGGGTGCTCATAAAACTGACTCAAAAACAAAAAAATGAGCTAAATAGGTTTGCCCTTGCAACAGCTGTCGGTATGCTGATGTAAGAGAAAATATGCTTAGCAGGATTGTTACCGAGGATAAATCATGGGTCCATCATTATCAACACAACACTAGCAACAAATCAAGTTACAATGTTTTGGGCTCATCAGTGAGTACTGTTAGCCCATTTACAGAAGCAATTATGCCAATGACATACCTCATACGACTCAATTAACCAAGGAAAGAATTCAAGAACTATGTTGGGAACTTCTTGAACATCCACTTTACAGCCTCGACTAGCCCCAAGCGATTCTCACCTGTCTGGTCCGGTAAAACAACACCTTAGTGGCGGACGTCACTGATGAAGAAGAGGTTGAAGATTAGTTGCGAATGAGACTTCTCTGCTGCGGGTATCGAGGCACTGGTCTAGAGATGAGATAGGTGTATCAATATTGGTGGAGATTATGTCGAGAAATAAAGATAAATGTAAATGTAGAAATAAATGTTTTTAAAGTTCGTATCTCACTTTTTATTTTAGCAATATTTGTGACCTATTTACTGACTTCCACTCGTTTATCTCCTCTTTATATGGCATAAATTATCTCTGTACACTGTGAAGGTGAGGGAAGGGTAGGGGGAGGGGACTTATACACATTGTACATTTTAGTGATAAAGGTGGTCTAGGGGTAAGGTGTCAGACTTCTGTGCTGGGTTCCGGGGTTCAATCCTTGGTCCCGGCACAGATTTATCTGATTACCAAACCCTTCCTTCACCTCTGACAAGACGTGTATTAATCACCACTTGTGAATGTAAGGAATGCCAGGCCTCCACCGTGGTTCGGATCCCAAGTTAAACTGCAGGTCCTCCATTTCATCTCACAATCACCCTACCATTACACATTAGCGTAAGCGCATATAACTCGAACGGGTAGTAAGACGCGGTGCTAATAATAGTAGTCCAACTAGAGAAGTGTAGATTCTCAACTCCTCTGCCCCCGTATGTAGACAATGTGTCGTGCGAGTCTCATTGGGGCCAGCTGATTCACCCCTGAACAACCCTCTGGTGCCATTACAACACGAGCCAGGAACAACATCCAATCGTGGGCTCAACGGGGTGTCCCTAGAGCGGGGTTGTCATGTCGACAAGCGCTGGTACACTCGGGGACATATTGCAACAGCGCCGGACACAATACTTTCTGGGACTTTACTAGCAAGGATCAAGAAAATACAATGTATCTGTTGTATAGTAAATTAAATGAGGAGCTGTAATAATTCAATTATATTATATTAGTTAAAATTTAACTAAATCAAATGCCTCCTGCACCTAATGTTGTGTCGTGGATTGTTACCAGTGTAAGCAGATCCTGTTTAGAGTGTACCTGTTATATGTTCTACCCCACTCTGTCCTTATTTGATCAATCATACAAAGGCTCTGCTCTACATACCTCACATGGGAATGTATGTTCGTTGATACCTGACCAATGAGTGTTCTACTGAGTGATGAGAACAATTCACAGGTACAGTTTAAACAAGCTCTGTTCTACATACCTCACATGGGAATGTATGTTCGTTGATAGCTGACCAATGAGTGTTCTACTGAGTGATGATAACAATTCACAGGTACAGTTTAAACAAGCTCTGCTCTACATACCTCACATGGGAATGTATGTTCGTTGATACCTGACCAATGAGTGTTCTACTGAGTGATGAGAACAATTCACAGGTACAGTTTAAACAAGCTCTGTTCTACATACCTCACATGGGAATGTATGTTCGTTGATAGCTGACCAATGAGTGTTCTACTGAGTGATGATAACAATTCACAGGTACAGTTTAAACAAGCTCTGCTCTACATACCTCACATGGGAATGTCTGTTCGTTGATACCTGACCAATGAGTGTTCTACTGAGTGATGATAACAATTCACAGGTACAGTTTAAACAAGCTCTGCTTTACATACCTCACATGGGAATGTATGTTCGTTGATATCTGACCAATGAGTGTTCTACTGAGTGATGAGAACAATTCACAGGCGCAGATTAAATAAGCACTGCTTACACTAGAAACACTCCATGACTCGGTTGATATTACAAGCATCAGCTGGTACTCGCACTGTGGGCACTCGACCAAAGGCATTAGTCTCATCATTTCTGTTGCAGTCGAGTTCATTTAAGAGTTTATTTTTTCAAAATAGCTTTTCACTTTACACTCAAATGCGTGTATGTATCCTCTAAATCTTACTTCCCTCCTCCTTTTACAATTAATTTAAATATGGCAATAGCTCAAACGTATTACAATTGGATAGCCAAAATCCACTCTATTTCCTAATAATTAGAAATTCCATTTAATAATAGCTCTTAGTGTTTCATAGTTCATTATATATCTTCTATAATGATTACTTGATTTTCGGCTTTATTCAGGTGTAAGCACGTGTTTATAACCCTATATTGCTAACTATGGTCTATGTAACCAACTATAGCCCTATATCACTATCTATAACCCTATAATTTCCACCAGTCTTTATTAACTCATAGCCCCCAATCAGTAGTAAATATTGATAGAGGCCATCCGCCCTTGTAGGTTTTACTAACTGTACTCATCCGCCCTTGTAGTTTTGCTAACTGTACTCATTGTCTAACTATCAAACTATTATTGCTATAACCACCCCACCACATATATTGATTAAACACGTGGTGATTACGTCAATCTTTAAAATGTCCTGGCCACTGCTGATTGGTCTTATGTGTCTCCAACTACTGATGTTAACTAGGCCATAGATAATCTCCCCAAATTAGTCCAAAGGAAAATAAAAACGCATATTCCTCAAATTATCATTCAAATTTTTTCCAAATATTCGAATTTGTTTTCTTTTACGCTCAGTTACTAAATAAGGAGAAAAATGTGGAATTTTTCAAAAAAAAGTTTAAATAAACAAACACTAGTGAGCTCTATTCAAGTTTTTCACACCCAAGTAAATTAGTTATAACAACGTTGATTATAGATAGAGCCATTTAAATGGACTCAATTGAAAATACTATCAAAAGTAGATCCAAGGGTTTTTGGAAATTTGTTAAAATTAATCGTATGAATAAAGTATCCAGTCAAACCTAGAAATTAATGGCAAGGTTATAACAGATCCTTTATTAATTGCTAATGAGTTTGGGACCTACTTTCAGTCCGTTTATAATTCAGCCTTATCTGTCTTATCCTGCCCGTTATTGAAACTAGTGCGCCCTTGTATCCATGCCACATCACACACTTGGATGTCGCTAATGCTATCAAAAAGTTGAGTTCGTTTAGATAGGCTGGGGCAGATGGAATTACAAGCTTTAATGTTTAAATAATGTGCCAGCATTTTCAGTCGTTTGTTAGCCCATCTTTAACATTAACCGTCAAATCAAACCTTTTCCCTAATTGTACAAACATTTACTTAAGAGGAAGTTAGAATCGTACGAATTTGACCTTATTTTGGTCACATCGGAAAATATTTTGAGGTATTTACATAAAACTTCAAAGTCTAAACGTTGGACATATTGGGAAGCAGTTTGCTGATGCCAAAGCACGCAAGTGGATTGGCTAAACGTTGGACATATTGGGAAGCAGTTTGTTTGCTGATGCACAAAGCACGCAAGTGGATTGGCTAAATGTTGACATATTGGGAAGCAGTTTCTGATTCCAAAGCACGCAAGTGGATTGGCTAAATGTTGAACATATTGGGAAGCAGTTTTCTGATTCCAAAGCACGCAAGTGGATTGGCTAAACGTTGGAACATATTGGGAAGCAGTTTTCTGATTCCAAAGCACGCAAGTGGATTGGCTAAATGTTGGGAACATATTGGGAAGCAGTTTTCTGATTCCAAAGCACGCAAGTGGATTGGCTAAAGTTGAACATATTGGGAAGCAGTTTTCTGATTCCAAAGCACGCAAGCGAAAGTTTTAGTTTTTTCAAATAATTATTTTGTGCTGAATTTACTATCGTTACATATTTCTTGAATCTTTAGTGTGTTTTTTTTCTCAATTTAGTTATAACGATATACATTTCATATTTTGATCACTTACAGTAGTTATATATGTACTAAATGTAGACTACATAAATTAGTTGGTTTGATGTAAAATGCATACTTTTTTTTTCTTCAATAAACATAACTCACACAATGTTCCGAGTTTTAGTCTGCTTTCTTAATCCAAACAGGGGCTTCAAAAAACACTATAAGAAACCGTTTTGTATTGAATGTATAATTATAATACAATATTCATAGCACAAAAAATGCTACGGCTGAGGTAGTGGTTTGGAGGCCCCCAAAATCATTACTCGCTCCTGGTCCTCCCAACATTTTAGTTACGCCACTGGGTGTGACCTACCATCTAACATCACATTACAATGTTTGAACTAAATCTGTCAAACAGTTTCGGCTGTAGCTTAGGTACAGTCATACTGAGTTGTAAGATTTACTTTTGAGAGTAAAAACGTCAAGATCTATCATAATCTCAAGTTCAAACTTTAAAAAAAATTATATTTACATTATAAAATAGAGCTTTAAGTGATCCAAATGTTTTTGGGTGATGTGTACAGCTGTTCATTTTTTTTCTTTTTTACTTTAGTTTCTCCTTTTACTATAAAAGTTGTTTTATCTCTTTTCCTCCGTACTGTTCGTTTCTCTCGGTGGTTGGAAGTTTCTCTACCCCCCCCCCCCCCCCCCCGGCTTTCCTTCAAGTTCTCGTAATTTTTTTTTTTTTTGTCTCTATGACATGAAGCGATTTGTTGGTTATGTTATCATTACCAGGACAAAGCCACGTCGAAGCATCACAGGCAGCAGACTAGGTTGAAGAATAGCTCTAATCATTTTTATTATGTGAAGCTTTAATTAATATGTATAATGGGAGAGAGAGAGATAGTGGTTCTGACAACATTAACTTCTTAGGTTGGTCAGACTGCGTCTGTATACCGAGTTAAGGTTGGTAATGTGGTTTAGTTACGGGACCGTCAAATGAGCTATAAAAATTTCCATCGTTGGTTTTTAATTTAATTAAACAGGGAAAAGAAAGAAAGGGAAAAAAAAGGTATAATTAAGAACAACATTTCCTGCTTATAAAAAAAAGGGTTGGTTTGAAAATAAAATGTATCTCTTAGGGGGTAAACTTGAAAACTAGGGTGCTCTACACTACAGTGAGTCTGTAAAGAGGCTGCTTACAGAGTTGTAAGTACCTGGCTCGATTTATGTAAAGGGCAAAAAAAAAGTGTCACTTTATTAACCGCGTCTTACTACTCATCGACGCTATCGGTATTTAATTTCTTTAAGTCTGAGTAATTAAGCCCCCCCCCCCCTTCTCTTTGACTAGAACAAAGAGAGAAGGAGGGGGGGAGGGGAGTTCCAGATTCCATTCTAACAACGCGGCTCTCCACCAATAGCAAGGGAGCCTAGATACTTTCTCTAACAATTGGGTCTAAGGCTTCACTTTCACTTTGGAATGGTGGGAGTATTTATCTAAGAAACTACCACTAGGACATATCACATTGTTTCTGTGACAGGACTTTTTTTCCTGGGTATATAAAAATAAATAAAATGATGGCCGACATATCTTGTATTGGAAACGACGATCTTGTAAACTTTGTGTTGAATTACAATTGAAACCCCAAGATTACCAGGTCACTTAAGTTAACTCACCCACCCCTTCAAAATTAAAATTTAGGAAAACCACCATTTTGCACCTACTTTGCACCGTTTCGCTCTCAAGTATTACGTTTTGCACCTTATTCCCCAGAGATGGTAAAATAGTTTTTGTTTGGGGGGAGGGGGGGGACGGCGCAAGCTAAGAGTAGCCCACCCCCCATTATCAAAAATCTTGTGTTTTTTTCAGCTTTGATTTGCATAGTTTTACACCCAAGTTGACATTTTGTACCTTAATAGAGTTGCAAGGGAAAAAAAATTAAAGGGCCAAAAGTGTGTGGGGGGGGGGGGGAGGAAATTAAGCTTAGCCCCCCTCCCCAATTAAGAACAGTTTTTTAAATGCCAAAATAATGTTCCTGTTTTGCACCTTCTTGCACCTTGATGGATAAGTGAGGAAAAAAAAATTTAATATAAAATTATAAATATGTCACAACCCCCTCCAACCCCACAACCTCAAATTAAAAATGTAAATATGTACCTATTTGTACACAAGTACTATGTTTTACAACCCAACCCCAGATAAGGTATGACTGTTTTTGTTTGAGGAAGGGGGAAGGATATGTTAAGTTAAAATGTTTTTTTGAAAGTTAATTTAAAAGTTTTATTTTGACAGTTTTGAACCCAAGTAAGGGGCTCTGCACCCTTTTAAAAATATCAGAATTAATGAATGGGCCAAGTTTAGCGCATGCCTTGTTTACGCAAACCAAAATTGTGATTTTTCCTATGCTAATATGAATATATTGTTTGTACTCAAATATGAAATTTTGAAAATTATTTGTTTAGCCAGAATTTTTTTTAAATTAGAACACAAAGTTATAGTGTCTTAATATATTCACAGATTTCCAAAGTTAATAAATGTTTATAGTTTCAAACTATTTCTCACGCAATGTTTTACACCTTCATAAATAATTTACTTTAAAGTAGAAATAATTATATTGTTTTTATGTCCTTTTTGTAAACCGTTTTATATACTAGTTTCTTTTTTTACTTGTGTTGTTGCATTCGAGTGCAATATAAATCACATGGTCTAAAATAACTAGGAAATTAATTTTTTTTGTCACATTTCAGGCAACTGAAGGAATAATACATAGTTTTCAAATAAGCTACAAATTTAAGTGAGAAATAACTATAGTTCATTAGTACTAATTTACTTCTAAGAAACCAACGCTTTTCTTAGCCACGCTCACACTAACTTATAAAACTATTTTTTCTGGCTAAATTTTCAAAGTTTAAAAATTATCTTTGGTTAATAATTAACAACCTTCTAGTTCCATAAAATAATATTTCTCTTGTGAGATAGGTACACAGGTACCTTAAAATTGAAAGGTCTTTATCATTTATTGTAGAATTACTTCTTTTTTATATCTAAATTCGTATTGGTGCGTAAACGCTATAAAAAGATTCAAAAAATACATTTAAATGTACCCATTACTTCATTGAGAGTATATACATATCCAAGTCACTATCAGCTTCATTGAGAGTATATACATTTTCAAGTCACTATCAGCTTCATTGAGAGTATATACATTTCCAAGTCACTATCAGCTTCATTGAGAGTATATACATTTCCAAGTCACTATCAGCTTCATTGAGAGTATATACATTTCCAAGTCACTATCAGCTTCATTGAGAGTATATACATATCCAAGTCACTATCAGCTTCATTGAGAGTAAATACATTTCCAAGTCACTATCAGCTTCATTGAGAGTATATACATTTCCAAGTCACTATCAGCTTCATTGAGAGTATATACATTTCCAAGTCACTATCAGCTTCATTGAGAGTATATACATTTCCAAGTCACTATCAGCTTCATTGAGAGTATATACATTTCCAAGTCACTATCAGCTTCATTGAGAGTATATACATTTCCAAGTCACTATCAGCTTCATTGAGAGTATATACATTTCCAAGTCACTATCAGCTTCATTGAGAGTATATACATATCCAAGTCACTATCAGCTTTCTTGAGAGTATATACATTTCCAAGTCACTATCAGCTTCATTGAGAGTATATACATTTCCAAGTCACTATCAGCTTCATTGAGAGTATATACATATCCAAGTCACTATCAGCTTCATTGAGAGTATATACATTTCCAATTCACTATCAGATTTCTTTGAGAGTATATACATTTCCAAGTCACTATCAGCTTCATTGAGAGTATATACATATCCAAGTCACTATCAGCTTCATTGAGAGTATATACATATCCAAGTCACTATCAGCTTTCTTTGTCATTTTTAATATATGAAAATAGCATCTCGCACGGCATTGCCCGCGACCCACTGTGGTATAATAATTATATACCCCCCCCCCCTACCCATAGTGCCTGTATCTCTGAAACGTAATTCTAAACTAGATAAAAAATATTTTCTTCAAAAAGATGTGTTGGGTTTTATTCAAACTGATATCTATAATGTAATATAGTTATACCTCAGGCATTATTTTGATTTTGATTTAATTCTAAAAATTAATGGTAATTTACTAATAAAGGTTTTTGAAAATTGGAAATATTTTTAGAAGGGTTCTTGCTGAAAAAGTTTTTTGTTCAAAATATTGTCTATGTGTGAGGAAAGTTTTATTTGATAAATAAGAATGTCTGTTGGTTTATTTTCCAATACTTCCCCTCGTCTGATATAACGTAGAAACATTGTCCTTCCTTTTGGAAAATTCAAATGTTAACTATGAAGGGGTAGTCTGTGTGGACAGAACCAAAAGATGGGCTCTATATCAAAACTGGCTTAGCTCGGTGGGCTCCGCCCTCAAACCTCCTGTTAGTGTAAATTAATGTAATTCCAGCGTTGTTTTGAACGTTGATTTATTTTTACAATTTTATGATTCTAACTGTCTCATAAGTGTGTAAGAAAATTTTAAAATGTGTGTAAAATGTGCCAAATTTATCTAAAATCAAAAAATCTAGCTCTGGTGCAATCCATTTTTTGATAGTTCTTACCGTTTAGCCACAAGAGACCTCCAAAGAAAGGTCCGCACAGACTTTAAAGTTGCTCCACCATTTTGAATTTTTTTCAGTGGTTAAATTTTTTTTCAAACTTTTTGGAAATTTCCCGTCGGTTACAGGCTAGACGCTATAAGTTTGCCAAATTCAAAGTTTCTAGCTCATCTTGGAGGTGGGTAAACATTAATACCAGTGAGTGAGTCAGCCGTGTGGCTTTATAGTATAGTGATAGTGATGTCAAATTATCACAGCCTTATCGTGTATTATCACTTCCTTTCCAGCACCACACTATCAGAAAAAAAAACATTTCCTCGTCTTTAATTTCAAGGAAACCATATTGTTTGCACTGAAAAGAGAAGTTGTTGTTGTTGGAGGGAGGGGGGGTGGTAGTTGTACAGGGGGTTGAAGGGAAAGAGGAAAGGAGGGGGAGGGTTATGATAAATGTTGGAGGTGTGAAGAGCTCGGCTTGGTTCTCATAATCACTACAAGCCTTAAAGAAAGGAGGGAAGGGGGGAGGTTTAATAACACCTGTTCGCTTCACACACTTCATCAGCTAGCAAATACTTCACACGAGAAAACATCCAACATCCATTGGTGGTTGGCGGGGGGTAACGGGGGGTAGAAATCAATTGGACGGATTTAACCATTTTCGGGAACAAGGCTCTCATTTTGTAATTTCACTAAGAAACTAACCGTATACAGGGGATTTTGAGAGTTTAACTGCCCCTTTTTATAACTTTTTTTTCCAAATATATAGCTACGGGCAAGAGTTATGTAAATTAGGGCAACAGAAGAGCTGCGTTTAAGGTAATTTAACAGTACAAATTTCATAGTATTATTTTAACAAGTGTAATAAGCTATACACATTGATTCAATGATTTCAAATCATAGCCCGCCTTGGTGGCGTAGTTAGTTAACGCGCTTGTTGTGTTGAGCTCGACTGCTGAGGACGGGGAGATCGAGGTTCGAATCTCGGTCGGGTGAACTGGGGGTGGTTTTTCCTAAATGGTTTTCCACTCTCCCTTCACGCAAATGTGGGTTCACTTCCTTTAATTAAACCTTCCTGCAATTCCTAATCCATTAGTGTAATTAGTGCTTAAAGCGTATAACCCGAACGGGTAGTAAGACGCGGTGCTAAATATTTATTTATATTCAAATCATTACGGTTCACAGTTATAAAGGGTCAAGCTTTGTGGTTTATTCTATTTACGTGCCATTGCCAAAGCAAGGTATGGATCTGTAACTTAGTTTAACTAGACATTCATATGAGGTGTACACAATTAAATATTTATCATAGTAATAATCACTTTATTTAAATTATTGTCACCCCCCCTCTAACCTTCTGGTATCTTAGTTGTGTGTGGGCCTGTTAATCTACCAGGATGTCTTTAAGGGGGGAATTATATTGAATACTTGTGTGAGTTCGTGATTGACGTAATACGTAAGCCTTGGGCTTTTAAGAGGTTTATTAATACTACTACTATAGCTATTACAAATGAGATGTTAAAAGTGAATTTAGAATGAAACAACTTAAAGAGATGAAAGTTTCGTTTCATACAAATCTTATTATTCAATCAAAAATTACCCAATAGTCACTTTATTTTTCATAGTTCCATGCGCTAAAAAAAATGATCTGTATATATTTTTCTGTAAAATCAATATTTAACAAGATATAAATAAATCTAAAAAAAAAAAAACCTAGGTGGAAATTATAGACAATTTCTCAGATATTAAAGCAGGAAGAAAAGAGTATTAAATGTTGATATTTGTTTAGCCTTTGAAAGTATTTATATAGTTTTGCTTATAACATTTATTAATATTTTCTTATTAGATTCAGATGATTTTTTTTTTTACATTATATTGTTAGTTTCCACTTTTCTTTGGCAATTTTATTAGACAAATATAGACCTGTATTGCGAAATTTATAAAAGAATTCCAGTAATGTAATTTATTAGAACCTTCAATTACACATAAGATTACTTTTTTAGGCGGTATTATTGGAAAAGGGGGGGGGGGCACCTTGAAAGTTTTGCCAAGGGCCAATTAAACTACCTAGTTGCGCCTTTGCTCAGAACTCAGGCGTGCACTAAATATTCAGAGCTAAAGGCCAACTCTATATAATTATCTTGCATCTGTGATTATTAGAATGTTGCTAAAGTTGCGTCAGAAGGGAGCGCGAGTAATTTTACAGTTTTTACAGCATTACATTTCTTTTGGCCAAAATAAATCAAATATTTTACCAGTATCAACAGAGTTTAGTTTTCTGCACATGCTAATATCAACAGATGTTGAGTATCTGTCAAGGGTTTCCTGAAATGTTGTCAAAACATTTTAAATAAAAAGAAAAGGTTTTGACCAAATTCCAGGACACTCTTGACATATAATCAAGATCTGTTGATATTATTAACATGTGCAGAAAACTAAACTCTGTTGATACTGGAGAAATATTTGATTTATTTTGGCCAAAAAATTTCAACTCTATAAAAATTGCAAAAATACTTGCGCTCCTTTCTGCCGCACCTTGAGTTTTATATTTTCCTCTTAATATTTAATTCATTAATGTCTCATAGCTTGTTATTAGCTCATAATTTTTTTCTTGCCTAATAGATGGGGACAGCTTAGAATGGATAGATAGATAGATAGATAGATAGATAAATAAATATATAGGTAGATTGTTATGGTAACTTTCCTATCAACAAAGTTCCTTCCGCTCTAAATCGAAACGTAGGTAGGTTATTGTTGTGATTGCGATCAGAACATCTCACGATGTTGAATAACAAACTAAATGTGTGTGTGTGTGTGTGTGTGTGTGTGTGCGCAGCATCCCTAGCCCTGTGTATCCAGGGATAGAGAGGGTTGTAGGGGAGATAACAAAGATAATCTCGTCCAATGAGCAGGCAAGGTGGACCCCTGCTGGAAGCCATTACTACCTCCTGACAGTTACAAACACTGAAGCTTCCTTGTCACTCCACCAGAGTGTTCTAGAGCAGAGCAGGCTACCCAGTACCCACTGTTAGAGGACGAGTCAAACCTACTGCCGCCGGTACCCAGTACCCACTGTTAGAGGACGAGTCAAACCTACTGCCGCCGGTACCCAGTACCCACTGTTAGAGGACGAGTCAAAACCTACTGCCGCCGGTACCCAGTACCCACTGTTAGAGGACGAGTCAAAACCTACTGCCGCCGGTACCCAGTACCCACTGTTAGAGGACGAGTCAAAACCTACTGCCGCCGGTACCCAGTACCCACTGTTAGAGGACGAGTCAAAACCTACTGCCGCCGGTACCCAGTACCCACTGTTAGAGGACGAGTCAAAACCTACTGCCGCCGGTACCCAGTACCCACTGTTAGAGGACGAGTCAAAACCTACTGCCGCCGGTACCCAGTACCCACTGTTAGAGGACGAGTCAAAACCTACTGCCGCCGGTACCCAGTACCCACTGTTAGAGGACGAGTCAAAACCTACTGCCGCCGGTACCCAGTACCCACTGTTAGAGGAGAGTCAAAACCTACTGCCGCCTGTACCCAGTACCCACTGTTAGAGGACGAGTCAAACCTACTGCCGCCGGTACCCAGTACCACTGTTAGAGGAGAGTCAAAACCTACTGCCGCCGGTACCCAGTACCCACTGTTAGAGGACGAGTCAAACCTACTGCCGCCGGTACCCAGTACCCACTGTTAGAGGACGAGTCAAACCTACTGCCGCCGGTACCCAGTACCCACTGTTAGAGGACGAGTCAAAACCTACTGCCGCCGGTACCCAGTACCCACTGTTAGAGGACGAGTCAAAACCTACTGCCGCCGGTACCCAGTACCCACTGTTAGAGGACGAGTCAAACCTACTGCCGCGGTACCCAGTACCCACTGTTAGAGGACGAGTCAAATCCTACTGCCGCCGGTTGAGTTGATTTATCAGAATTGTGTCTACAGTTCAATTTTGATAGAAAGGCCTTTGACAAAATACAAACAGCATTGATTAAAATTTACTTAACTATTGTTGTTTGGACTATTGTATATAAAATGTGACAACAGAAGATTACATGACTTGACGTATGAATATATGAAAATAAATTTTGTAACCTTTATTACTGTAGGATAACTCATCTTATGACGATTACCAAAACTAATTATCCTAATCGGTAATAATGTCAAATTATTTTAATAATTATAATTATTTAACAATATTACTAATTAGGATAATATTTCTAATTGAATTATTATTTTTAACCAGCGAGATTTGGTTCAACCATACGCTCATCAGTAATACTCAGAAGCCACTATTTCTTTATGCGTAGGACTACTTACAATTTATCATTTCCAAAGCCATACCCATTTTATTTTGAGCTAAGAGGGAGTAGTGAGGGGGGCAAGTGTCATTGAATCTTTTTTAAACCTTGAATCCCTTTTAATACAATTATGAATGTTTTAAAACATAATTAGAATAAGTTACTAGACTAGGCATTGAAAATACTAAATTATTAATAAAAATGTTGGGAGGGTTTGAACTGACAAAACATCCCCCTTGGTACGGCCTTGTGAAATACTGCCCATCCTGGAAACAACCCCCTTGGTACGGCCTTGTGAAATACTGCCCATCCTGGAAACACCCCCTTGGTACGGCCTTGTCAAGTATTGCTCACCATGGAAACAACCCTCTTGGTACGGCCTTGTCGAGTATTGCTCACCATGGAAACACCCCCCTTGGTACGGCCTTGTCAAGTATTGCTCATCCTGGAAACAACCCTCTTGGTACGGCCTTGTCGAGTATTGCTCACCCTGGAAACAACCCTCTTGGTACGGCCTTGTCAAGTGTTGCTCATCCTGGAAACAACCCTCTTGGTACGCCTTGTCGAGTATTGCTCACCATGGAAACAACCCTCTTGGTACGGCCTTGTCGAGTATTGCTCACCATGGAAACACCCCCCTTGGTACGGCCTTGTCAAGTATTGCTCACCATGAAACACCCCCCTTTGTACGGCCTTGTCGAGTATTGCTCACCATGAAACACCCCCCTTGGTACGGCCTTGTCGAGTATTGCTCACCCTGGAAACAACCCTCTTGGTACGGCCTTGTCAAGTATTGCTCACCATGAAACACCCCCCCCCCTTGGTACGGCCTTGTCAAGTATTGCTCATCCTCGAAACAACCCTCTTGGTACGCCTTGTCAAGTATTGCTCACCCTGGAAACAACCCTCTTGATACGGCCTTGTCAAGTATTGCTCACCATGAAACATCCCCCTTGGTAGGCCTTGTCAAGTATTGCTCATCCGGGAAACAACCCTCTTGGTACGGCCTTGTCAAGTATTGCTCACCTGGAAACAACCCTCTTGATACGGCCTTGTCGAGTATTGCTCACCATGAAACAACCCTCTTGGTACGGCCTTGTCAAGTATTGCTCACCCTGGAAACAACCCTCTTGGTACGGCCTTGTCAAGTATTGCTCATCCTGGAAACAACCCTCTTGGTACGGCCTTGTCGAGTATTGCTCATCCTGGAAACACACCCTCTTGATACGGCCTTGTCGAGTATTGCTCACCTGAAACACCCCCTTGGTACGGCCTTGTCAAGTATTGCTCACCTGGAAACAACCCTCTTGGTACGGCCTTGTCAAGTATGCTCATCCTGGAAACAACCCTCTTGGTACGGCCTTGTCAAGTATTGCTCACCCTGGAAACAACCCCTTGGTACGGCCTTGTCAAGTATTGCTCATCCTGGAAACACCCTCTTGTACGGCCTTGTCGAGTATTGCTCACCTGGAAACAACCCTCTTGGTACGGCCTTGTCGAGTATTGCTCATCCTGGGAACAACCCCCTTGGTACGGCCTTGTCAAGTATTGCTCACCTGGAAACAACCCTCGAACATATCATATAACACACATCGGTGGATGCGCTGACTACGGTGTTATTTTCTTCTAATACTGAATGTCAGCACGAGGAGGCTCGGGTTCCAATATGGAATTTTATTCGTATATACTTTCCCAACCTCACTTCGATAAAATGCGGGTATATTTCATCTAAACTCTACCTTATTTGTGTAAATATAAGGGTGATAAATACGGCCAGTAGAACGTAGTGCATACAAAACACAAAGTAATTTGTAATAGCTTTCAAAAAACGTTTTGACTTCCCGAGTTTTTATTTGGTTGACCAACTTGTCTTATCTTGAATTAATTTGTAAGTTGTGTTTTGATGACAGCCACCAGCAAGAGTTAGAGCATCGTTTCAATCGAACCAAACCCTCTTGCTGAAACTCCCCCTTATGTTCCGGCAGTCGCTTGATCACTTCCGGTCTGTAAGTGTGACAGTGGTCGGGACTATTATTCACACCCTGGCCTGATAGCTTGAGTCATAGCCTCTTCCTGTCTGTCAAGCATAGTACGTCTTGATGCTGAAACTTTGCGTTGAGATTCTAGTTCTAGCACAGTAGAAACAACTATATCTAGTAAAACTGAAGTTTACCTTTTCACAGTGAAGGATTGTATTCGAAGGACTGGTGTGTCTATTCCCATGTGAGGTATGTAGAGCAGAGCTTGTTTAAACTGTACCTGTGAATTGTTCTCATCACTCAGTAGAACACTCATTGGTCAGATATCAACGAACATACATTCCCATGTGAGGTATGTAGAGCAGAGCTTGTTTAAACTGTACCTGTGAATTGTTCTCATCACTCAGTAGAACACTCATTGGTCAGATATCAACGAACATACATTCCCATGTGAGGTATGTAGAGCAGAGCTCGTTTAAACTGTACCTGTGAATTGTTCTCATCACTCAGTAGAACACTCATTGGTCAGATATCAACGAACATACATTCCCATGTGAGGTATGTAGAGCAGAGCTTGTTTAAACTGTACCTGTGAATTGTTCTCATCACTCAGTAGAACACTCATTGGTCAGATATCAACGAACATACATTCCCATGTGAGGTATGTAGAGCAGAGCTTGTTTAGACTGTACCTGTGAATTATTCTCATCACTCAGTAGAACACTCATTGGTCAGGTATCAACCAACATACATTCCCATGTGAGGTATGTAGAGCAGAGCTTGTTTAAACTGTACCTGTGAATTGTTCTCATCACTCAGTAGAACATCATTGGTCAGATATCAACGACCATACATTCCATGTGAGGTATGTAGAGCAGAGCTTGTTTAAACTGTACCTGTGAATTGTTCTCATCACTCAGTAGAACATTCATTGGTCAGGTATCAACGAACATACATTCCCATGTGAGGTATGTAGAGCAGAGCTTGTTTAAACTGTACCTGTGAATTGTTCTCATCTCTCAGTAGAACACTCATTGGTCAGGTATCAACGAACATACATTCCATGTGAGGTATGCAGAGCAGAGCTTGTTTAAACTGTACCTGTGAATTGTTCTCATCACTCAGTAGAACACTCATTGGTCAGATATCAACGAACATACATTCCCATGTGAGGTATTGTAGAGCAGAGCTTGTTTAAACTGTACCTGTGAATTGTTCTCATCACTCAGTAGAACACTCATTGGTCAGGTATCAACGAACATACATTCCCATGTGAGGTATGTAGAGGTGAGGTCTTGTCAGAGGTGAAGGAAGGGTTTGGCAATCAGATAAATCTGTGCCTGGACCGAGGATTGAACCCCGTACCCCTATTACAGAAGCCTACCCTAGATCGCCAGGTAACCCTGCCACTGACTTAACTGTGGCATACTTCAACTGTATTTTGTAGTGGGTCATATTTGTAAATAACAAATCACTTGCTGAATAATGCGGTATTTTTAGTTTCTCAGCGCTCAGAGAATGTTTGGACACTTCAACTGGTTCCAGTTGTCACACAGGGAACATATTTATACCGACCTTCCATCCTCACCCACCGTGTCTTACCATCTAACCTGGTTATCTGCAGTTATAATTATTATTAGCACCGCGTCTTACTACCCGTTCGGTTTATACGCTTTAAGTACTAATTACGCTGATGGATTAGGAATTGGGAAGGTTGAAATAGAGGAAGTGAACCCGCATTTGCGTGGAGGGAGAGTGGAAAACCATTTAGGAAAAACCACCCCCAGCTAACCCGACCGAGATTCGAACCTCGATCTCCCCGTCTTCAGCAGTCGAGCTCAACACGACAAGCGCGTTAGCCAACTACGCCACCGAGGCGGATAATTACACTAAAGATGTCATAGATGATAAAGGTAGAGCTTAGTATAAATGTATTAGCATTTACGTGTAGGAAGAGTGGGAAACACCTTATGAGAAAAATAGCCTAAGTATGCCCAGCCAGGATACGAGCTCCAACCTCCTCGAAATCGTAATATCAGATGAAACAAGCGTGATGGGCCCACCAATAAGTGTTGTGAAAATATGAAACAGCGTTTGAATGAGCGGCTCTAGATGTTTGGTGGGAACTTAGGGACGTACTTTTAGTCGAGATATGGAGATCATTTCAATCCCTCATTGGACCTGAATTGCTCGTTAATCGTGTTGGAAGATTGATTGGATTCAGAGACCCGACAATAGATTTGACCCTAGAAGATGTATTTATCATGTATCGCAAGTGAAAAGTCGAACTGGATTAAAGTGAATCACGAGTGTGTTTTTGAGTCGACAATGAACTGGAGTGCGACCGACATATCTCATCATACCCTATCATACGAGCAATAAGGAGACATGTCACTTCAATATCAACTTGAACATCTGACACTTCATCTCGGGCAATAAGGAGATATGTCACTTCAATATCAACTTGACCTCTTGACATTTCATTTACCGTTCCGGACTTGTTCCACGATTATTGTCAATTGCGTGGATCAATTTTAACAAGATTTGCCAAAATATATTATTTGACCTAAGTCGAACGATGTGAGCCTATGTATATAGTTTTTGAATTTCTTTACCAGTTTTAATAAAGAGGCCACTCAAACAGTCTTTAGTTAAAAGCTAATCTCAAACTATTTGGATTAATAGTTTTAAACAGTCGATCAAGTGCCAAGAGTGAGGTCTACTGTTCACAGAACTACTAGTAAGACTGTAGTAACGATAATAACATGAAGGGAGGTCTACTGTTCACAGAACTACTAGTAAGACTGTAGTAACGATAATAACATGGAGGGAGGTCTACTTTTCACAGAACTACTAGTAAGACTGTAGTAACGATAATAACATGGAGGGAGGTCTACTGTTCACAGAACTACTAGTAAGACTGTAGTAACGATAATAACATGGAGGGAGGTCTACTGTTCACAGAACTACTAGTAAGACTTTAGTAACGATAATAACATGGAGGGAGGTCTACTTTTCACAGAACTACTAGTAAGACTGTAGTAACGATAATAACATGGAGGGAGGTCTACTGTTCACAAACTACTAGTAAGACTGTAGTAACGATAATAACATGGAGGGAGGTCTACTGTTCACAAAACTACTAGTAAGACTGTAGTAACTATAATAACATGGAGGGAGGTCTACTGTTCACAGAACTACTAGTAAGACTGTAGTAACGATAATAACATGGAGGGAGGTCTACTGTTCACAGAACTACTAGTAAGACTGTATTAACGTTAATAACATGGAGGGAGGTCTACTGTTCACAGAACTACTAGTAAGACTGTAGTAACGATAATAACATGGAGGGAGGTCTACTGTTCACAGAACTACTAGTAAGACTGTAGTAACGATAATAACATGGAGGGAGGTCTACTGTTCACAGAACTACTAGTAAGACTGTAGTAACTATAATAACATGGGGGGAGGTCTACTGTTCACAGAACTACTAGTAAGACTGTAGTAACGATAATAACATGGAGGGAGGTCTACTGTTCACAGAACTACTAGTGAGACTGTAGTAACGATAATAACATGGAGGGAGGTCTACTGTTCACAGAACTACTAGTTATATATTTTAACATTTGATAACACAAATAGTATTCATGAAAAATATCACTAAACATTGTAGAATAAAGTATTAATATATCTTCCTGTTTGTGTTCTATATAACTTTTAACCTAACCGCATCTCATCTGAAACTGTTTGGGTCAGATAGTTTAAGGAACTCTCATATAAATTATGGAGACTTTATTTTACTCGTGTTAGGGCTATTAAACATATTTACTTTAGTTGATTAGGGACGAAGAAGGCTGTATTGAGAGGTAATCAATTCCATAATTTCGAGGTAGTAGGGTTAGAATCAGTTGAGGAAAAATATCTTAGCATACCCAACCGAGATATAAACTCCAACATCCCCATCATCGACAGTCCGGGATATTTATACAGTCACCTTAGAACATGTGACCACAAGCGGATATAATTATAATTATTTGCAATCTTCGTGAACATACGTTTCTGTTCTCAATGAGTACACCATTGACCACTTAGGTAATGTACTGATTTAATTATCTGTTTGTAAAGTACTTGTCAAATAGCCACAGTATGCTGGTGTTGAATATTAATAAAATGGTAATAATAGTCTTTCATCTGTTTGATACAATACAGAGTAGTAGCATACGTGGTGGGTGGTGTTTTTATTGAGGGATGATGTAATGGTTATAGGGGGTGTATTAACCGTGGGGGTAGGCGAAAGGGGGAAAGGCGGGTGATCAATGTCAAACGGATGAATAGTGTTTTAATTTTCTTCAGCCGTCGTCCCTTTTGTGGTAGTTTATTTGATTACTCTTTGTGGTTTCTTTATTGGTCAGCATTGGTGCGTTATTGTTTGTTTGTTTGTGTCGCGTTGGTCAACTTGGTTTCAATCCCTTTTCGCAGCATCTAGTGTTTCCCCTGCGTCTTGTAACCGCTCCGGATATGCGCAGACATTCATTACAATACTTGAATATGGATAGGAAAGGTTTTAAACTAAATATTCACGGCGCATTTACACGAATGAAGGGGGAGGGGGCAGAGAGAGAAAAATACCCTCAATACATCCGATCGGGATATGAACCCATACCTTGTTGTCTAGTATTCTAGCACGAGAGCGATGCGTTAGAGCATGTGACTACCAATGAGCTACACGAACTAAATGTTAACTCTAAGTAACCCATAAACAAATCCAAGCTGTTGAGATATCCTTGTTCAAAGCTTGATGGTGGCAATTATACTATTATCTGTATATGTTTCTATAGCTAGGATTGCTTTCAAGTGCAATATTCTCGATGGTGTCATGAAGTACTCTCAAGGTAATCAGAGCTTTTATGACCATCATTTGACCATGAGGTGTTCTACTGAGTGATGAGAACAATTCACAGGTACAGTCTATACAAGCTCTGCTCTACATACCTCACATGGGAATGTATGTTCGTTGATATCTGACCAATGAGTGTTCTACTGAGTGATGAGAACAATTCACAGGTACAGTCTAAACAATCTCTGCTCTACATACCTCACATGGGAAAGTATGTTCGTTGATATCTGACCAATGAGTGTTCTACTGAGTGATGAGAACAATTCACAGGCACAGTTTAAACAAGCTCTGCTCTACATACCTCACATGGGAATGTATGTTCGTTGATACCTGACCAATGAGTGTTCTACTGAGTCATGAGAACAATTCACAGGTACAGTTTAAACAAGCTCTGCTCTACATACCTCACATGGGAATGTATGCTCGTTGATACCTGACCAATGAGTGTTCTACTGAGTGATGAGAACAATTCACAGGTACAGTTTAAACAAGCTCTGCTCTACATACCTCACAGGGAAATGTATGTTCGTTGATACCTGACCAATGAGTGTTCTACTGAGTGATGAGAACAATTCACAGGTACAGTTTAAACAAGCTCTGCTCTACATACCTCACATGGGAATGTATGTTCGTTGATATCTGACCAATGAGTGTTCTACTGAGTGATGAGAACAATTCACAGGTACAGTTTAAACAAGCTCTGCTCTACATCCCTCACATGGGAATGTATGTTCGTTGATATCTGACCAATGAATGTTCTACTGAGTGATGAGAACAATTCACAGGTATGTTTAAACAAGCTCTACTTACACCGAAATACCCCACGATACACCACTGGTGCTTTGAAAACAAAATTATTAATGCATACTAATGTACACTTTATCTAATATGAAAGGTAACAAATTTGCCTTTCCTGATTACACTATGGCCAAATCTTATCAGCTGAGCCATAGTGTAGCCCGTCAAGGTAAGCCTTTCAGTATAAATGAAGGTTAAATAGTTCCATAGAGTTGAAATGCCTGATAAAAAGTGAATGTTACTGGAAATAGTAAAAACTAAATACTTGTCTGTTATTACCAAATTAATGATTTTGAAAATAAAAATGAAGTGATTTTAGCAACAACAAAAAGTTATATTTCAAAACATTCAATATTTTTATTTATTTAAGTTTGTAAAATTGTTATTTGTAAGTTGCAGTGGAAAAATGAAATCTGTTATTTGAGCTTATTATGATCAATCCGGCTTTCTTCTGATATCTTTCGATACGAGTTAACTAAGTGAAACTGTAAATAAAGCATTTATCTTAAGTTTCAAGGTTTGTATGCGCCGAGTGTCAAACTGTCCCCCCTTGTGTTGACAAAGAGAAACTATATTTTCTTTATGGCGCAGTTAATATGTTGAGGAGAAAGAAAGGGCCATGGAATGGTAGCAAGGAAGGGGGTGGTAAAGTGATTAAGGGATGTTGTATGTGCGAGAGGAGATGATGTATACACACAAACTCCTACAGTGGTTAAGTACACACCCTACATCCCTTCACTTAGACAGAGGGATGGAGGGACGCTTATCCGCGGTGCAACATGGGAATATCACACGTTTGTACGCTTGTGTGCAAAACAAACTCTCAGAGAAAACAGTTATCTCAATGAATGAATGATACGTCCTCCTACTTAGGTGCTCTCCCTACACGAGCGGTCGATGGGTTCGTAAGTATGTTTACAGTTTTTATAGAATTGTTATTTTTTGGCCAAAATAAATAAAATATTTCCCCAGAAGCAAAATAGAGTTTAGTTTTCTGCAAATGCTAATATCAACAGATCTTGAATATCAATCAAGGATGTCCTGTAATTTTATCAAAACTTTTTAAAAAAAGAAAAAAAGTTTTGACAAAATTCCAGGACACCCTTGAAAGATATTCAACAACTGTTGATATTAGCATGTGCAGAAAACTAAACTCTATATTGCTACTGGAAAAATATTTGATTTATTAAGGCCAGAAAAATGTAATGGTATACAAACTGTAAAATTACTTGTGCTCCCTTCTGCCGCACCTTACTGCTAAAAACGTAACAATTATTAATAAAAGAGATTTCAGTTTGTAGTTTTTATTTGATTATTAATAAACCACTTAAATAGTTGCAAGGATAAACTGATTTTATTAAATTTATATTTTATCCTAAGTTGTATACAAATCTTGTTCTTGGATATTGTTTGCAATATTTTCACAATAAATCTAAAGTTGTAATGTAAAGGTACAAACATACATTCCCATGTGAGGTATGTAAAGTAGAGCTTGTTTAAACTGTACCTGTGAATTGTTCTCATCACTCAGTAGAACACTCATTGGTCAGGTATCAACGAACATACATTCCCATGTGAGGTATGTAGAGCAGAGCTTGTTTAAACTGTACCTGTGAATTGTTCTCATCACTCAGTAGAACACTCATTGGTCAGATATCAACGAACATACATTCCCATGTGAGGTATGTAGAGCAGAGCTTGTTTAAACTGTACCTGTGAATTGTTCTCATCACTCAGCAGGACACTCATTGGTCAGATATCAACGAACATACATTCCCATGTGAGGTATGTAGAGCATAGCTTGTTTAAACTGTACCTGTGAATTGTTCTCATCACTCTGTAGAACACTCATTGGTCAGATATCAACGAACATACATTCCCATGTGAGGTATGTAGAGCAGAGGCTATGTGTGATCAAGTCAAATGGGGACAGTTTGTGGGAAGATACATCCCAGGTACACCTTTTACAGCTTTGCTTACACTGTTAACCAAGGCCGTAGCCAAACCAACGTTCCAGGGGTGTGGGGGGGAGGGGCCGCTTGAGGGGCATGGCCCCCAATGGTCACAGCCAAAGACATATAACAAATATTGAATGCCTTTAGAAGCTATCTATAATCAGTTCTTATTGTAATTAATGGCAGGGATTAAACAGGCTACATTAAGTGTTTTAAATTTTTTTAACTTTTACGAACTTAAATAACGCTTCCTCCCTCCAAGTTTGAAAATTTACATTGACCACTTATTAAAAGGCATAAAGTGACTGGTTAAAAGGGGTGGAGGGTTTCAGGGAAGGAAAATTGAGTTTTAGAGGGGGGGTAATTATGTTTGCCCCCTCTAAATTTATTTCACTTTATTCTTAAATGTTCAAATATAAGATTAAAAAAATTCAAATGGTTTTAAAATCAAAAGGCGTTGATTGGATTAAAATTTTTAAAATCCGATGATAGCACCATTAAATATCTTTTGGAGGCATCGATATTTTTTTTTAATGTGTAAAGTAAGACAACTCCAAATAGATTCTATAAAAGTGTGATTAAAAAATATTCATGACCTCTCCAATAGCTTGCTGGTTACCGGTGGAGGACCCGCCGGAACTCTTTGGGCCGTGAGAGGGGGACAAGTACTTCAAAATTCATTTTTGGTTGATTGACCTCCTTACACAAATAAGTGTCAGCCGCCACTGACCCAACATAGATAGTTTTAGAGATTATTTCGCTTTTCTCTAATAAAGTTAGATGTTTAAACATGTGTGCTCGTAGGATAGGTTGTCACCCGTTCTTCTTAGTCCAAAATTGTACACTTTTCAAATAAAGGTATTTCCAACTTGACCAAAGGTATTGATGACTTTGACTTTTATATCTAACTGCGAGCTGCTCAAGGGTTGAAGCTGGACCTGCTGCCCTTTATCTTATTCCACCCTCTCATTCTTGTTTCTTTGGCGACTCATTCGCAACGTGTTCTCAGAATAGGCATGCCAACCCTCCCGGATTGGGTGGAAGTCACCCGGATTTTCAAGAAATACCAATAACCTTTTTGGAACATTGTCTTTCGTATTTGGATAAGTAGCAAGGCCGTAGCCAGTCAATAACTTCAGCGGGGGTTTGATGGGCACATCCCACAATTTTCTGGAAGCTAGAGACAATTCTAAATGATGAACAGTTCTAGAAGCTCTCTGAAGTGCTTTTTATGGTGACACAGCCGCCTAATTTGTATTCGTATCTTAATTTTGATATTGTCTGAACCATAAATAAAGCCATATACATTTTATTCATAAAATTTCGCGGGGGGTTTGAACCCCAAACCCCTCCTCCTCTGGTTACGGCCTTGATAAGTAGTATGATTTTGAAGGCATGTCTGTTTTGTCTTTAAAAACCCCTATTGTATGGGATAGTTTTCAGAAACTACTGAAACCCTTCACCTAGAAGTTGAGGACCACTAGCGACTGTACGATGAGCTATGTGACCTTGGAGAAGTTGAGGACCAAAACCCCAATTTTGTTACTACCAGCTATCATGTTCTGAATTCCACAAGTTTATTTTGTCAGATAAAAAAACTTTTGGAAGCTTCTTGTAGGGTTCAGAAATATAAGTTTAAGAAGTAGAGTTTGATATAAAAATACTTTTTGATAATCTTGATTGTTGTAATTCATATTAGTTGTATTTCAGTTGATGGTTAAAATATGGTTCAAGATGCATTAGACCCGTGATTTTGATCTACCGGAATTCAATGTTGTATAGTTGGCAAGCCTATCTCGGAACTACCATTCGAATAGTTTCCAGTTAAAGTGTTCTGTTTCCTAATCTCAAAGACTTGTGGTCTTCCACATTCACAAATCCCTCCTATTTACTTTGTCAATATTTTGTCATAGTCTACCCAGCTTTATTGGCGGAATAGTGAACACAATCACAGACTACCAGCTTTATTGCCGGAATAGTGAACACAATCATAGTCTACCCAGCTTTATTGCCGGAATAGTGAACACAATCACAGACTACCCAGCTTTATTGCCGGAATAGTGAACACAATCATAGACTACCCAGCTTTATTGCCGGAATAGTGAACACAATCATAGACTACCAGCTTTATTGCCGGAATAGTGAACACAATCACAGACTACCCAGCTTTATTGCCGGAATAGTGAACACAATCATAGACTACCCAGCTTTATTGCCGGAATAGTGAACACAATCATAGACTACCCAGGTTTATTGCCGGAATAGTGAACACAATCATAGACTACCCAGGTTTATTGCCGGAATAGTGAACACAATCACAGACTACCCAGCTTTATTGCCGGAATAGTGAACACAATCATAGACTACCCAGCTTTATTGCCGGAATAGTGAACACAATCACAGACTACCCAGCTTTATTGCCGGAATAGTGAACACAATCATAGACTACCCAGCTTTATTGCCGGAATAGTGAACACAATCACAGACTACCCAGCTTTATTGCCGGAATAGTGAACACAATCACAGACTATTTTTTTAGAAACGTACTTGACATTAGCATACCTTTATAGGCCTACTCGTATTTTCATGTTTTGTTTGAACCGTAAATAAGACCGTATTAATTTTTATTGTTAGCTTTCTGGGGAGGGGGGGGGGGGGAAGGCTTTGAACCCCCACCCCCTTCCTTGGCTACGGCTGGTAACACTTCACAACACACCACATTGTACTTTCCTTTCTTTTTTAATGTTGTAATTTTTCTCAATACCGAAATTCTACAAATATTAAAATTATAATAATCATAGTTACCATTCATCTGTAGACTTTTGCTTCTCAAGGTAATTTCAAGGTTTCCAGAGTAAAGCTTACTCTTAACTAATGGTGATATCACATTTCAACCTGTTAAAAATAGGCCGTATAACTGTGATGCCTAATTTATCGGCAGGGAGACTTAGAAACTCAAAATAATTTGACCTCTGTGGAGGAGGGGGCAGAGGAGGAACGATAAATGGTTGAGAGTTAAAAAAAAATCACCTATGTATCTTTTGAACCAGTGAACATATCCTTGAAATTTAAAATTATTGTTTCTTTCTAAAATTGGGTGAGACATTTTGAGTGTTTTTTCAAGTTTCTGCCCCTTAAAGAAAGAAGAGGATCAGAAAGGTGTGACACTTACTGAATTACATCACCATATTTCTCCAACCCCTGGGCCTGAAAATTTTATTTTTTATTTTGGCTGAAAAGTAGTGGGATTTGGACAATAAACAAAAATTAAGATTTAGAAATTTCAAGATAGGGTTTAGGGAAATGGTAGGTCTATAATTATAAAAAAAACTTTTCAAATGAGGTAGAAAACTAAAATTTGACAGACAGGTAGATATAAACAACTCCAGTTATTCAAATAAATCTTAAAATTTGAAATTTCTAAGAGTGAATTGAAGAAAGGTAATTGGGGGCTCGAAATTGCAAGAACTAATAGTAAACAGCTACTTCCAAGTGTGATTTAAAACTGAAGTTTAGCATCACCACTCCAAATTATTATTATGGTCTCAAAATGCTAAATTTTTAGCTGGTATTTTGGGAAACGGGGTAGAGAGAAAAAAAAACCACTTTCATGTGTGGTAGAAAACTGAGATTCGGCAAGAAGGTATAAAAACCACTCCAGATAACTATAAAAGACTGAAGGTTTTAAATGTAGAAAATAGGGAGGGAGAGTGAGAGGGGAGGGATGGAAGTAAAGAGAAAAAAAAATCATTTTGGTGAGGCGAAAAATTGAAATTTTCCAGGAATGTAGAGGAACTACTATAATAACAAAATAAGTGCTAAATATTTACTATTTAGAAAAAACCTTAAAAGGGCGAGGGGAAGGCGCATTAGCTTTAAATCCTAAAACTATTATAAAATCTTCTCTTCAGTATAGAATAAAATTTAAATTGGTCAAGTTTGTATAAGGACCACCTCAAAATAAACATAAAAGCTGGAAATTTTGGAATATAAAATAGGGGGCGAGAAATGGCCAATAAAAAAAACAAATTTTCCAAATTGAAGAAAAAAAATTCGTATAGCTGGACGAGAAAAATAAATAACTAAATGAATACAAAATCTAAAGATTTTCTAAAAGGGATCCGTTAGCGTTGCGATAGCAAGACTAAAAGCCAGAGATGTTATGCTATGTAAAGACTGTAACATAGCAGTGAAGCCACTAATGTCCCAATGTGTGGATGTGACTGTACCCCCCTATTCCTGAGACTGGAGTGGCCAAGAGCACACTAATCTGGTCCCACAGCTCATGTGTGGATGTGACTGTACCCCCTATTCCTGAACTGAGTGGCAAGAGCACACTAATCTGGTCCACAGCTCCATGTGTGGATGTGACTGTACCCCTATTCTGAGACTGGAGTGCCCAGAGCACCTAATCTGGTCCCACAGCTCCATGTGTGGATGTGACTGTACCCTCCTATTCCTGAGACTGGAGTGGCCAAGAGCACACTAATCTGGTCCCACAGCTCCATGTGTGGATGTGACTGTACCCTCCTATTCCTGAGACTGGAGTGGCCAAGAGCACACTAATTGTCCCACAGCTCCTGGTGATTGCTGTACCTCTATCTGAGACTGGAGTGCCAAGCAATATCTGTCCCACGTCATGTGTATGTGACTGTACCAGCCCCTTCCCTCACCCTCTTCGAGCCTAAATTAAACCGTGTTTAGTGTTTTTTATTGGCGAGTGAGTCAGGCGGACGCTGAGCCCAGTTAAGCCCTTTCGTCACGTGACAAGGCCATGATATTGGTTGGAAGAAGGGGGAGGGGTGCAAAAGAAGGGTCAGGAGTAGGACTCACATCAGTCATCGGGTGTGGGGAAGGGGGGGGGGTTGTTTAAAATTAAATTAAATTACTTTTCTGTGTGTGTTTTATTTTAATTTTAAATCCACACGCTAAGAAGTGAACATGGGCATAGCCTCGGTTTGTTCATTTGCTGTTATAATTCCTGACTGGGGATCCTTAACCGATATTAGACTGTGACGTCATAGTTTCTGATCTCATCAAACTACCATTTACTGAATTATTCGTACACACAAGCGTCTTACCACCCGTCCACGCTCTCTGCCTAATAAACCAATGAGATGTTTACCCTTGTGGGCACCGATGGTGAGTGATAATAAACCTCTCCAGACAGGATTTGAACCTCGACCTCTCTGTCGCCAGCGTTTCAGTTTAGTGCTAAAGTGACGCGTTAGAGCGTGAGACCACCAATGCGGGGTTTTTTCACAAAATAAATCCAATCAATTCTAATAGTTTTAATATAGTTGGAGTGACGTAAGAACGTCATCTGATAGCTCAAAAATCACACCGGCTTTACTAGTATGACATTTCATGGACGTCAATCGAAGTACTCTAAGAGCAGGTGCAGGTCATTAGGAGTTCACTAAACCAGCGTATCTGGTAATAACAACTTTCCTCGCCTTTTAGCCCCTTTAAAAGTAATAGTGTTTTTATTATTATTATTATTATTATTATTATTATTATTAGCACCGCGTCTTACTACCCGTTCCGGTTATACGCACTTACGCTAATGTGTAATGGTAGAGGTGATTGTGAATGAAATGGAGGACCTACAGTTTAACGTGAATCCGAACCACGGTGGAGGCCTGTCATTCCACACATTCACAAGATGTTTGTTCAGAGGTGAAGGAAGGGTTTGGTAATCAGATAAATCTGTGCCGGGACCGAGGATTGAACCCCGGACCCCAGCACAAAGTCTGACACCTTACCCCTAGACCGCCAGGTCACCAAATTGATGTTAACCCAAACTAAATTTGTGTTTAGGAGTGCTTAAGCTTATTATACTCAAGGTATTTTTCTTGTATTATTTTACCCTCACTTTTTAAGCAGCACATCACTTAACATAAACTACACACTATAGTAACTACCAAATATAATCGTTAGCAAGGGTGTAGCCGGGGTGGGGTGGGGTGGTGGGTTGGGGGCTAGCCCTCCCCCCAAAAAAATATTCGATGAACAATATATATTTGGTTTTATTTATGGTCCAAACAATACCAAAATGAATATACAAATACAAATTAGAGGGCTGTATGACAATAAAAAAAGCACTTTAGAGAGCTTTCTAGAGATGTTAAATATGTCGAATTTTTCCTAGGCTTCGGAATTTATGGTGTTATGTTTTTAAAATCATACTTCAGATAGCTTCTAGAACTTTTTATCATTTAGAACTACTCGTTATTATTTTTATAATAAATCTCATTCAACTTCTTCACAAGCACGTTGGTCAATATCCCACTGCGCATGCATCGGTCTTAACAACATTATTTGATTACTTGAAAGCATTCTTCCGCTCGGCTGAAGGGTTGTGGTGTGAATGTACTGCGATCTATTACCAAGGGGGGGGGGGGGGTCGGGGTAAGGAGATCAAAACTATATAATATAGTATGGTGTGAAACATAATTTTAAGCAATGGTCTGTTCAAGAAGAGATATTAATTTTGTGATTATAACATCATGGGACCACTGGGTTTTTGTCATGAAATCCTTACTTGGTCACCAGATTGCATCTCTTCATCCTTACTTGGTCACCAGGAGACATTGCATCTCTTCATCCTTACTTGGTCACCAGGAGACATTGCATCTCTTCATCCTTACTTGGTCACCAGGAGACATTGCATCCCTTCATCCTTACTTGGTCACCAGGAGACATTGCATCTCTTCATCCTTACTTGGTCACCAGGAGACATTGCATCTCTTCATCTACTTGGTACCAGGAGACATGCATCTCTTCATCCTTACTTGGTCACCAGGAGACATTGCATCTCTTCATCCTTACTTGGTCAACAGAAGCATTGCATCCTTCATCCTTACTTGGTCACCAGGAGACATTGCATCTCTTCATCCTTACTTGGTCACCAGGAGACATTACATCTCTTCATCCTTACTTGGTCACCAGGAGACATTACATCTCTTCATCCTTACTTGGTCACCAGGAGACATTACATTCTTATCCTTACTTGGTCACAGGAGACATTACATCTCTTCATCCTTACTTGGTCACCAGGAGACATTACATCTCTTCATCCTTACTTGGTCACCAGGAGACATTGCATCTCTTCATCCTTACTTGGTCACCAGGAGACATTGCATCTCTTCATCCTTACCTGGTCACCAGGAGACATTACATCTCTTCATCCTTACTTGGTCACCAGGAGACATTGCATCTCTTCATCCTTACTTGGTCACCAGGAGACATTGCATCTCTTCATCCTTACTGGTCACCAGGAGACATTGCATCTCTTCATCCTTACCTGGTCACCAGGAGACATTACATCTCTTCATCCTTACTTGGTCACCAGGAGACATTGCATCTCTTCATCCTTACTTGGTCACCAGGAGACATTGCATCTCTTCATCCTTACTTGGTCACCAGGAGACATTGCATCTCTTCATCTTACTTGGTCACCAGGAGACATTACATCTCTTCATCCTTACTTGGTCACCAGGAGACATTACATCTCTTCATCCTTACTGGTCACCAGGAGACGCTTCATCCCTTCATCCTTACTAGGAGACGCTGCATCTCTTCATCCTTACTCCTATAGATTGTGGGGGGACCACAAGAGCAGGTGATTTACAAATAAATAATCACAGGAAGTTTGAGGCGTAATTCAATCAAATAAAAATTTGTTAAAATTATTGTTGAATCTTATATACTGTAAATTCTCGTTGATCCGAACTACGCTAATCCGAAAATTTGGTCAATCCGAACAAAAGTGAAAGAAAAAACAAATTTAATTTTAAAACAAAATGTATTGTGATGGTACGAAGTAGCGAAAAGAAACAATGTATAAATTCATTAGTTTATTTTTCTTTTAAAAATGATGAAAATAGCATATTTTAGGGTACTTACAACAATTATGTATTTATTTGGCGTGTTCATAAAATCAGTAAATCTCTTTAGTCGTAATGAAGTGAACCTGTTGGCTGACGCAATGTTCCGTCGCACCTCATGATCATCGCATCATCTGGTGAATATCACGCACGTAAACACGCCCATTAGACTTTACAGTGAATATCACGCACGTAAACATGTCCGTTATACCTTACAGTGAATTTTTAATTTACATTATAAGAAACATTTCTGTTAATCTCAAAATCTTGTGATCCGAATAGTTCTTGGTCCCAAATATTTCGTATTAACAAGACTCTACTGTATGTAATATTAGAGTTCATGTCGATGAACTTACTGTATGTAATATTAGAGTTCATGTCGATGAACTTACTGTATGTAATATTAGAGTTCATGTCGATGAACTTACTGTATGTAATATTAGAGTTCATGTCGATGAACTTACTGTATGTAATATTAGAGTTCATGTCGATGAACTTACTGTATGTAATATTAGAGTTCATGTCGATGAACTTACTGTATGTAGTATGTAATTTTAGAGTTCATGTCGATGAACTTACTGTATGTAATATTAGAGTTCATGTCGATGAACTTACTGTATGTAATATTAGAGTTCATGTCGATGACCTTACTGTATGTAATATTAGAGTTCATGTCGATGAACTTACTGTATGTAATATTAGAGTTCATGTCGATGAACTTACTGTATGTAATATTAGAGTTCATGTCGATGAACTTACTGTAGCTGCCTAGACATATCCTTCACTATAATAAGTTATAAGGTTGACTCACTCATTGACATTAATGTTCACCCACTTACAGATGAGCTAGAAACTTGACATTTGGCAAACTTCTAGCTTCTAGCCTGTAACCGACGGAAAAAAATTCCAAAAAGTAAAAAAAAAAAAAAGCTCCCGAAGAAAATTCAAAATGTCGGAGCAACTTTAAAGTCGGTGCGGACCTTTATTTGGAAACCTCTTGTGGCTAAACGGTAAGACCTATCAACAAACTAATTGCACCAGAGCTAGATTTTTTGATTCTAGGTAGATTCTACACATTTTACACACATTTTTTAATTTTCTGACACATCTATGGGCCAGTAGAATCATAAAATTGTAAAAATAAATCAACGTTCAAAACAACGCTGGAATTACATTAGTTTGCACTTACTGGGGGTTTGGGGGCGGAGCCCACACGAGCTAAGCGAGTTTAAATATAAAACTGATGTACTTTACATCCAGTCATTACTATTTCCAGCCTGAGTAATTTTGTTTTCTATTCAAGTCAAATTTTTCCACTACCGGCTTGCTAGGCCTGTTGTTGCTTCATATGTTTTATAATTAATCTAACTCAAGATTAGGACAGAGATGAAATTTGAGGCTTTTGGATACAACTTAAAATAATCCTACCATAAAAAAAAGTCCGTTGATTCTGGCTGGAAAAATGTGTATAGAGTTTCAGTTTGTTTTTAAAGGCAAACATATTGAAAAGTTGTTGTCACAAACATTCGTTGTGGAACTTCCAACACGGATGTATATTTTAAAAAGGTTATATTTAGGAGTGAAATTAGGACAAATCCAGGTCCAGAAAACGATCATATAAAATGGATAATATTAAAAAAGAATAGTATAGAATAATCAAAGTAAGAAAATTGATAAATAAAATAGATTGAACATAATGAGAAAATGAAATCTTTTATAAGTTGACAGGTGTCATTTTGACATCACCACAATTCGGAATGAAAACAAAATATTTCTCTCTCTTACGTAACATCATCTCTTTTATCTTAGGTCATTCAAAATGTGCAAACCTGACACACTTGAGAGAATTGACGAGTTATTTAAAAATGCATTGGGTGACCTGGTGGTCTAGGGGTAAGGTGTCAGACTTCTGTTCTGGGGGTCCGGGGTTCAATCCTCGGTCCCGGCACAGATTTATCTAATTACCAAACCCTTCCTTCACCTCTGACAAGACGTGTATTAATCACCACTTGTGAATGTAGGGAATGCCAGGCCTCCACCGTGGTTCGGATCCCACGTTAAACTGTAGGTCTCCATTTCATCTCACAAACACCTACCATTACACATTAGCGTAGGTGCGTATAACCTGAACGGGTAGTAAGACACGGTGCTATAATAATAATAATAATAATAATAATAATAATAATAATAATAATAAAAAAACCATTGAAACTTGAACTTGAGTTTATTTGAGACCTAACTCCTTTTCGAGGCTGGTGCACTTCCGCCCACATGTCGGCAGAGGGTGTTTGTGCTGTTGGATTTGATATGTTTCTTACGCTAATGTTTTTGGTTGGATTCCTTTTTCCATTGTTGTAAGGAGACTTAGATTATTATTATTATTATTTAGCACCGCGTCTTACTACCCGTTCGGGTTATACGCACTTACGCTAATGTGTAATGGTAGGGTGATTGTGAGATGAAATGGAGGACCTACAGTTTAACGTGGGATCCGAACCACGGTGGAGGCCTGGCATTCCCCAAGGAAACTGTAAATACCTTCCAATCCCTCCCCTCTCACACAAATAAGGTTCGGTCACCCCTGGCTGTAGCAAATGTGTATACATTCCATATTAAACTGGTCCACTCGTGGCCGAACTAACATATCTAGTGGAATAATGACTTTCTAATATACACCTTGAAATAAGTGCGAAGGATGTAAAGTAGTTGTACCCTGAATTATTGGTTTTTAGGGGAAGAGAGTGGTCCTATAGGCGGTTGCTCATGGTGGAGTCTCCTAAAATGATACTCAGGACTTATTTTTCTAACAAAGACACATCTAGAAGTAATTTAAAGGGTTTTCAGAAACAACTTAAGTATGGTAATTAACTGTATATGACTAGATGTTGCAACGCATTGGGTAGAAATACTTATTAACGACTTGCTCAAGTAATTAAAATTTAATGGAGATCTTAACACACCTTTACGAAACATTCTTAATCAAAATCATTTTTCAAAGTATCAAAATCGAAGGGAAAGCCTTTAAAGAAAATCGGGAACATTATCTTTTACCAGGAAAAGCGGTGATTATGCTTGAATAATATTTTAGAGTTTGAATGTCCACCCTGTATAATAAATTAGATTGTTGCATGGTGTATCAACGAGTCAACTAGTACATCATTTAGATTGCGCGATTATTACTCTAAAACACAATCTACAACAACTAAAGAACTTAAGATGGCTATCGCAAGAATTGGCCCTTTTCTTTAACTCAAGTGTGAAGGCTAATGGAGCTAATTGAAGTAAAATAAGTGTAGTTGAAGTATTTCCCCACTTTCTTATGGATGTGTGTGTGCGTGAGCTCAACAAAACCACACGCAGTTTTCATCAAAGAACAGCGAGAATTATTTTTTGTTCTTTTTTAACCTTAAAAAAATAAGGTCAGCGAATAAATGGTTCGTACAGAGTAGGAAGCAATTAGATCGTGTTGGCTTGTTACCTGTAATGATTCGACAGTGTTCGCCCGCTGAGAATGATATCATTACCGCTAATGGGCGGATGGGGAGGGGGCAGACTCCCGGGATCCACGTTTCTTGGTGTTCACCTCAAAACTAGACCGCGGATATGTTTTTTTTCTGGTGACGGGGCGGTTGAGGCTCTAATCCTGCCGGGTTTTCTGGTGACGGGGCGGTTGAGGCTCTAATCCTGCCGGGTTTTCTGGTGACGGGGCGGTTGAGGCTCTAATCCTGCCCGGGTTTTCTGGTGACGGGGCGGTTGAGGCTCTAATCCTGCCCGGGTTTTCTGGTGACGAGGGCGGTTGAGGCTCTAATCCTGCCCGGGTTTTCTGGTGACGGGGCGGTTGAGGCTCTAATCCTGCCCGGGTTTTCTGGTGACGGGGCGGTTGAGGCTCTAATCCTGCCCGGGTTTTCTGGTGACGGGGCGGTTGAGGCTCTAATCCTGCCCGGGTTTTCTGGTGACGGGGTGGTTGAGGCTCTAATCCTGCCCGGGTTTTCTGGTGACGGGGTGGTTGAGGCTCTAATCCTGCCCGGGTTTTCTGGTGACGGGGCGGTTGAGGCTCTAATCCTGCCCGGGTTTTCTGGTGACGGGGCGGTTGAGGCTCTAATCTGCCCGGGTTTTCTGGTGACGGGGCGGTTGAGGCTCTAATCCTGCCCGGGTTTTCTGGTGACGGGGCGGTTGAGGCTCTAATCCTGCCCGGGTTTTCTGGTGACGGGGCGGTTGAGGCTCTAATCCTGCCCGGGTTTTCTGGTGACGGGGCGGTTGAGGTTAATCGCGGGTTTTGTGACGGCGTTGAGGCTCTAATCCTGCCCGGGTTTTCTGGTGACGGGGCGGTTGAGGCTCTAATCCTGCCCGGGTTGTACTGAGGTTTCTCATTTTCCCTTTCACGCTAAATGCTGGTACATTTCCTCCCTAGTTGTACTTCCTTGTCCCTGCCCGATTAGCGTATCACTAGTGATGTATTATGATTTCCCCTAATAGTGAGTGAAGTTAAAAACAATTCGCTCCCATGGTAGTGATTATGTTTGCTCAAGGTCCTAAACTCTACCTTCATATCTCATCACTATAAAACATGAGGGCAGCCTGGACGGTAAAACAAAGATAGTTGAACGTTGCCCATCTGATCCCCACGACCAAGATGGGAAGCCTCTCTTCTGCCCTTCACTGCCCTTCAGACCACGTGGGGGTGGTGGGTAAAGTTGAAATAGCGCGACAATACAAGAAGGCACGTGACGACATTCTGATGGCGCATTGTAACAATGTAACAATGTAACAATAGTCTGTTTCCTTAGGTAAGAAGGTTTGGTTTACCAACAACAATCAGGGTTATTGATTGTTCGAAACATCTCAGATGTGAATTAAAAACCGGATAATAAGGGACCACGTATGACGGCAATCACTTAAGAAGTTGATGGACAAAGTTTCGTGAAAGGAGAGCAGGTATCCTCGCCACAACACACTCACACTCACACACTCACAGTGTTACAGAATGAAGCAAGGTGATTCAAAATGAGGAGCTGCTAAAACAGCTACTAGTCGCAAGAGAGCCCTTGCTAATAAGTACTGTTCGCATGAGAGCTTGGCTCACATACTAGTGAAATGAGGAGGCCTGCTAACACGTATAGTCGCATGAGAGCTTGCTAACAACGCTACTAGTTCGCGTGTTCGTATATCAAATCATGTAATGTCACTTTTAATATATATTATTATTATTATTATTATTATATTAGTAGTAGTAGTAGTAGTAGTAGTAGCACCGCGTCTTACTGCCCGTTCGGGCTATACACCTAAGTAAGAGGAAGTGAACCCACACTTGCGTGTAAGGAGAGTGGAAAACCATTTAGGAACCCCCGGTTCATCCGACCGACGTTCGAACCTTGATCTCCCTATCCTCGGCAGTCTAGCTCAACACGAAACTATCGCGTTAGCCAATTACGCCACCGAGGCGGGTCCTTAACAACAAAAATTGGGATTAGTTTACTGTTGATTGAGTTTTGAAAATTTGAAATTAAAAAAAAAAAATCGATGGTTTTAGGTGTGAGTGTAGGGGACGCGAGTTAAAGGAAGTTTTTATATCAAAACATATTTTAGTCCAAAATAAATAAACAATTACTCCAGTAGGAACTTAAGAGTTCAATTTTCTTCACGTAGTAATATCAACAGTAAGCAAAGCCGTAGCTAGGGGTAGGAAAGGGGTTTGGGGGTTCAACCCCCCCCCCCCACCCCCCCGAAATTTTATGAACAACATATATTTAGATTTATTTGTGGTTCAAACAATAACCAAATTAAGGCACAAGTACAAATCAGGGGGTTATGTTCCTATAAAAATGCACTAGATTGCTTCTAGAACTGTTTATCACTTAGAGTTTTTTCTAGCTTCTGAAAATTGGGGGATGTGCCCCCCTGAAATTATTGACTGGCTACGGCCTTGACAGTAAGTTGTTGAATATCTTGTCATGAGCATAGAAACCTTTTTAAATTAATTTAAAAAAATTTCATAAAGTTCCAAGACACCCTCGACAGATACTCAACAATTGTTGAGGTCATCATGGAAAGAGAATGAAACCATGTTTCTACTGAAGAAATATTTGATTCCTTTTAACCAAAAAATGTTTTGGACATAAAAAGAGCAAAAAATTCTCCCCATATCCGTGTTACATACACTGCCACCTTAACCTTTTTATTCAAAATTTGTATCTGAAGAGTTCTTCTATATGATTTTAAGAACATATTTTAGTTTTGAGAGTTATTATTTTGAGGTTAGTTGATTGATAGCCTAATTGTGTTATAATTACAATAGACTATATGAGACCGTACGTGCGATTCAGTTTTTTATTAGACGCTGCATTACCCCTCGGAAGGGTTTTTATACAGAGTTTTGCCCTTGTCCATTCCAGCAAGGTTAGGGGACACGGATGAATGGTATGAGCTGTATCCTTATTGTTGGTCCTTATGAATAGATCCAGTGGCGTGAACAGATTTGATGTGTGGAACATTGACTGATAGACATATTGGTCTTGGTTCCTGTCATAAACATACATTTACATTAGATGAGGGGTGGGGGGGAGGGGGCCTTCATGTCAGGTCTATGACGTCATTACGAGGAGCTGTGCTAGAGCGTATGATGTACAGTACCTTGCAAGGTCCTAGGTTGGCTCCCTTCTAGGTCTCTACAGCTTACAGTTGGGTGTGCTGACCGTGCCAATTTTAATATACTGCTTCACACCTTCCCTCCACGCAAATGATGGTACAATTAATCTAAATTCCTCTTTCCTCATTCCCGCACTCGCGTGTAGAGACTGTAAATGTAGAGAGAGACCATTTATGGGAAGACACCCTCAGTCCACTCAGACTGGATTCAAACCCCGACGTCATTGGTAGATCAGAGCTTGACGTCTAGTCCACGTGTCCAACGTTGAGAGTTAAGAAGAGGAAGGGAACAAGAGTTAAGGAGGGAGAGAACAAGAGTTAAGGAGGGATAGAATTAAGAGGTTAAGGAGGAGGAGAGAACAAGAGTTATAGAGGAGGGATAGAATAAGAGTTAAGAGGAAAAAAGATAATAAAAAAAGTTAAGGAGGGATATAACAAGAGTTAAGAGTGGGAAAGAGAACAAAGGTTAAGGTGGGGTTAAGTGAACAAGAGTTAAGGAGGAAAAGAACAAGAGTTAAGGTGGGAAGAGAACAAGAGTTAAGGTGGGATAGAACAAGAGTTAAGGTGGGAATAGAACAAGAAAACAGGGGAGAAGAGAACAAGATCTAAAGTCATTATTTTCGCAGTGTTTATGACAAAACACTCGCTTGTCCAAAATAAACCAAATATTATTTCGGTAGAAAGACTCAGTTTAATTTCCCAGCGTTATTTGTACAGGATCTTCCTCCCTCCTTTAAAAGCTCCTGTTCAAAGTCCACCGTATTCACGACTGATATTACAAAATGTAGAAAATTTAAACTGTATATCTACTGTTTGTTTGTCAATGTTTGCTTTTATTTTGGACAAGCAAGTTATTTTACCATAAAAACCGTAAAGATACTCCGTTAAACTCTCGTTACCTCCGCCCCTCCTAGACGTTAACGTTTTGATCGTAGATCTAGGTTAATAGTGTGAAGTATGTTTGTATCCTGTCGCGCAGGTGCACGGGGGTAGTAGGCACTCTTAGTCGACCTTTGACACAACACCCAATTAACATAAACAACTTGATATCACCTGGAGTCCCGGTCACGAGGTACCCCTCCGTCGTATGAACACAATCATTGTAACGCGAGTGAGCTGTGAACTAACCGAAGAAACGCTCACTTGTCTTGTGTCTGAATGCAAATGACGCCATCTTCCCTACTTCTGTGCTTTTAATAACTTGCAAAGTTAACCTCGTCGAACCTTGATAAAAATTGACGTTTTTTTTGAAAAAAAAATGTCCAGAATTATCATCAGTAATAGCTATTATTATTAATGTTATTATTATCACCGAGTCTTACTACCCGTTCGGGTTATATGCACTTACACTAATGTGTAATGGTAGGGTGATTATGAGATGAAATTGAGGGCCTACAGCTTAACGTGGAATCCGAACCACGGTGGAGGCCTGGCAAACAGCTAGTAATATGCTTGACTTATTTTGATCTAAATATCTATTTTTGTATTCTAATTAATGTTTTCTCTCTCATTTGATGTCCAATCTTAGAATAAATCATACCCAGATGATACGTGAAGTTTGTTAAAGATTTACTGGATATAAAATATGTTAATTAATTTTTGTAGTCGGACTGACTTGAAAATTACAATTACTCTTTGAGTATAATTTATAATTATTATAAACTATACTCGAAGAAGTGCTCTAATCGAAATAGCACACTTCCTCTATAAGTTAAATTTATTAATTAAAAAAAAATAGTTTCATAAAAAGACTAAGTAGAAATGTTTAAATGTATGTATTAAATTATAAATAAACTCTAGTAGTACTAGGTACTAGGAGTAAGGTGTGAGACTTCTGTGCTGGGGTCCGGGGTTCAATCCTTGGTTCCGACACAGATTTATCTTATTACCAAACCATTCCTTCACCTCTGACAAGACGTGTATTAATCACAACTTGTGAAATGTGTGGAATGATGCCAGGCCTCCACCGTGGTTCGGATCACACGTTAAACTGTAGGTCCTTCATTTCATCTCACAATCACCCTACCATTACACATTGGCGTAAGTGCGTATAACCCGAACGGGTAGTAAGACGCAGTGGTAACAATAATAATAATAATAATAATAATAATAATAATAATCATCATATTCTAGTAGTGCTAGAGAAAAGTGTTTATGAATGAGTAACCTATTGAGGGGAAGGGGTGGGGGGTTTGGACGGAGGACGTGACTGCCCCAGGCGTGTGTGGTTCACCCTCCTGATCCTAGTGCTGTAGTTCCTTGCCACCAGTAATTGTGCTCTCACCTGCCGACTATGTATGGTGGCGGCAGCTGAGTGACATTTGACCCTGGGCCCCATTCAACACACCCACAGCAGACAGCTGGGCAGCACCTTTCACCGGACGTCTGCCCACTCACAAACATACCCTATGCAATGTACACTTTCTAATCAAAAATTAACACTAGAATTGTTTTTGGTTGTTTTAACGGTAAGTGTTATTTGACGGTTATCCCGCGCCGGTGGTCACGAGGACTAAATGTCGGACACGTCTAAGCTGGTTTGACGGTAATGGAGAGGTAAGGGCAGTAATCCCGGTCTGCTGTACTGAGGGTGTTTTTATTTTCCAATTATTTACAATTCACTTTTCCCGCAAATACAGGTATATTTCTTCTAAATTCTACCCTCCTCCACCCTGTCCCATTAGTGTGATTACACGCGCAGAGCCCGGATGGGAAGTAAGACTTGGAGTAATTTTTTTACTTGTTAGTTTGTTAGTGGTTTAGTTAGATAAAATGCACTCGCATTTGTGTGGAGAGTGGATCAGAAAAACAAGAGTGACAAACTATGTCCCAGTGATTCCAGCTGTGAGAGTCGTGCCTTGAGCACATCGTTCCCGGTGAGAACCTGACGCCTTAGACCGTGTGAGCATGCACAAATGAGAGAGTTGTAATCCTGGCAAACCATCCTGGCCCATAGCTTCATTTCAACTCTTGCTCCAAGTAATGTGGTCTTGCTCCAAGTAATGTACTCTTGCTCCAAGTAATGTACTCTTGCTCAAAGTAATGTGCTCTTGCTCCAAGTAATGTGCTCTTGCTCCAAGTAATGTGCTCTTGCTCCAAGTAATGTGCTTTTGCTCCAAGTAATGTACTCTTGCTCCAAGTAATGTGCTCTTGCTCCAATTAATGTGCTCTTGCTCCAATTAATGTGCTCTTGCTCCAAGTAATGTGCTCTTGCTCCAAGTAATGTGCTCTTGCTCCAAGTAATGTGCTCTTGCTCCAAGTAATGTGCTCTTGCTCCAAGTAATGTGCTTTTGCTCCAAGTAATGTACTCTTGCTCCAATTAATGTGCTCTTGCTCCAAGTAATGTGTTTTTGCTCCAAGTAATGTACTCTTGCTCCAATTAATGTGCTCTTGCTCCAAGTAATGTGCTTTTGCTCCAAATAATGTGCTATTGCTCCAATTAATGTGCTCTTGGTCCAATTAATGTGCTCTTGCTCCAAGTAATGTGGTCTTGCTCCAAGTAATGTACTCTTGCTCCAAGTAATGTACTCTTGCTCAAAGTAATGTGCTCTTGCTCCAAGTAATGTGCTCTTGCTCCAAGTAATGTGCTTTTGCTCCAAATAATGTGCTATTGCTCCAATTAATGTGCTCTTGGTCCAATTAATGTGCTCTTGCTCCAATTAATGTGCTCTTGCTCCAATTAATGTGCTCTTGCTCCAAGTAATGTGCTCTTGCTCCAAGTAATGTACTCTTGCTCCAATTAATGTGCTCTTGCTCCAAGTAATGTGCTTTTGCTCCAAATAATGTGCTATTGCTCCAATTAATGTGCTCTTGGTCCAATTAATGTGCTCTTGCTCCAAGTAATGTGCTCTTGCTCCAATTAATGTGCTCTTGCTCCAAGTAATGTGCTTTTGCTCCAAATAATGTGCTATTGCTCCAATTAATGTGCTCTTGGTCCAATTAATGTGCTCTTGCTCCAAGTAATGTGGTCTTGCTCCAAGTAATGTACTCTTGCTCCAAGTAATGTACTCTTGCTCAAAGTAATGTGCTCTTGCTCCAAGTAATGTGCTCTTGCTCCAAGTAATGTGCTTTTGCTCCAAATAATGTGCTATTGCTCCAATTAATGTGCTCTTGGTCCAATTAATGTGCTCTTGCTCCAAGTAATGTGCTTTTGCTCCAAGTAATGTACTCTTGCTCCAATTAATGTGCTCTTGCTCACAAGTAATGTGTTTTTGCTCCAAGTAATGTACTCTTGCTCCAATTAATGTGCTCTTGCTCCAAGTAATGTGCTTTTGCTCCAAATAATGTGCTATTGCTCCAATTAATGTGCTCTTGGTCCAAGTAATGTGCTCTTGCTCCAAGTAATGTGCTCTTGCTCCAAGTAATGTGCTCTTGCTCCAAGTAATGTGCTCTTGCTCCAAGTAATGTGCTTTTGCTCCAAGTAATGTACTCTTGCTCCAATTAATGTGCTCTTGCTCCAAGTAATGTGCTTTTGCTCCAAGTAATGTACTCTTGCTCCAATTAATGTGCTCTTGCTCCAAGTAATGTGCTTTTGCTCCAAATAATGTGCTATTGCTCCAATTAATGTGCTCTTGCTCCAAGTAATGTACTCTTGCTCCAATTAATGTACTCTTGCTCCAATTAATGTGCTCTTGCTCCAAGTAATGTGCTTTTGCTCCAAATAATGTGCTATTGCTCCAATTAATGTGCTCTTGGTCCAATTAATGTGCTCTTGCTCCAAGTAATGTGCTCTTGCTCCAAGTAATGTACTCTTGCTCCAATTAATGTGCTCTTGCTCCAAGTAATGTGCTCTTGCTCCAAGTAATGCACTATTCATTACTCTAGTAATACAGATCCTGAACATGTATATATCATATTAATTACTCTAGGTGTATTTCATCAATGCAGATGAGAAATATAATTAGCAAGCAGCTCAGTAAAAACATCAAGCTAGAGGTAGATACCATGACCTGCCAACTTCTCTATCTTCGCACACATTTCACTGTAAGGGTTTAGGGGGGTGGGGGGGGTGTTACCCCCATGTGTGCTTCCACCCCCTTGTAAAGGAGTGGTAACTGCCACTTGCCACGACCATATGGAGACCCGCCCACATAATTACACACTGTGATGCTCTCTCTTCCCATCTTCTGGCGTTGACACGTGGAGGGGAGACCAACATCTACAGGAAAGGGAAATAATAATTAACTGTTTCCAACACTTTGATGTCTCTTCAATTATTACTACTTGCTTTTTATACTTATGTTTTATATTGCCGGTTCTTTTCTATTTTTAATGATATTTCTTCCTTTCTTTATTTTTCCGTTAGTGATCTCAAAGAGATGTGTCTTAGCTTTGTGAAGAACTGTCACTGGAAAAAAATTAGGGGTGGGGGTTAGTTGTAATTAAAGGGCTTTAACGTTTTGGCTTTAGATGACTAAATATTTTGGTTTAGTTTTGTAACGGAATTAATTACAATAATATAGGTCTAATGTGCTATGTGATTGACAACCTGGTGACCTGGTGGTCTAGCCGTAAGGTGTAAGACTTCTGTGTTGGAGGGCCGGGGTTCAATCCTCGGTCCCGGCACAGATTTATCTGATTACCAAACCTTTCCTTCACCTCTGACAAGACATCTTGTGAATGTGGGGAATGCCAGGCCTCCACCGTGGTTCGGATCCCACGTTAAACTCTAGGTCCTCCATTTCATCTCACAATCACCCTACCATTACATATTAGTGTAAGTGAGGATAACCCGAACGGGTAGTAAGACGCGGTGCTAATAATAATAATAATAATAATAATAATAATAAACAACCTGTTCAGGCCATCCGCATTAGTGAAGTATCGACGAGAAAGGTAGAATTTAAATGAAGTGTACCTGCATTTGCGTTAAAGAGAGTAAAGAAACCACTGGGGACAAACCATCTCGGTTCACCGGGCCAAGAGTAGAAGTACACTCCCTCCAACTCGAGCAAACCAAACTAAACGAGACTGATGCCTTTAGTCAGCGTGGAGCTGGGTCGTCTCTCATGCTCTCCCGATGTAATCTCTGTCTCTTTCTCTCACCGCACGTGACTTGCACATTGTTTTACTAACTCTTAGAGCTGTCAGGTAAGAAAGATTCTTACAGCGAAAATTGGACTGTATTTATGAAATGTGGACTATACCACATTACTTAAAGATACATATTTTCATTTTTTATCTTCAACTCACTGGATTTTTACTTTCGCGGATATTTGTAAACACTAAGAAATCAGCTCTGATTGATACTGAGAGCTTACCCCCCCACGTCAACTGGCCAACCATCAGCACCCTTATGAAATCAGTCGTAAGCGGTTCCAGAGGGGTGTCAACAGTCAATGACTCGGAAGAAGAGGAGGACCAAGTGAAGCTTATATTGTCTCCTCTCGCTAGAGTGGGGTGGAATGGAGCATTCAGTAGTGTGGATAGAACTGTACACTCTCTGGGGTAAAACATGAGAACAAGATATCACTGGAGCATTCAGTAGTGTGGATAGAACTGTACACTCTCTGGGGTAAAACATGAGAACAAGATATCACTGGAGCATTCAGTAGTGTGGATAGAACTGTACACTCTCTGGGGTAAAACATGAGAACAAGATATCACTGGAGCATTCAGTAGTGTGGATAGAACTGTACACTCTCTGGGGTAAAACATGAGAACAAGATATCACTGGAGCATTCAGTAGTGTGGATAGAACTGTACACTCTCTGGGGTAAAACATGAGAACAAGATATCACTGGAGCATTCAGTAGTGTGGATAGAACTGTACACTCTCTGGGGTAAAACATGAGAACAAGATATCACTGGAGCATTCAGTAGTGTGGATAGAACTGTACACTCTCTGGGGTAAAACATGAGAACAAGATATCACTGGAGCATTCAGTAGTGTGGATAGAACTGTACACTCTCTGGGGTAAAACATGAGAACAAGATATCACTGGAGCATTCAGTAGTGTGGATAGAACTGTACACTCTCTGGGGTAAAACATGAGAACAAGATATCACTGGAGCATTCAGTAGTGTGGATAGAACTGTACACTCTCTGGGGTAAAACATGAGAACAAGATATCACTGGAGCATTCAGTAGTGTGGATAGAACTGTACACTCTCTGGGGTAAAACATGAGAACAAGATATCACTGGAGCATTCAGTAGTGTGGATAGAACTGTACACTCTCTGGGGTAAAACATGAGAACAAGATATCACTGGAGCATTCAGTAGTGTGGATAGAACTGTACACTCTCTGGGGTAAAACATGAGAACAAGATATCACTGGAGCATTCAGTAGTGGAGATAGAACTGTACACTCTCTGGGGTAAAACATGAGAACAAAATATCTACCAATGTAGAGTTCAGTCTAGTGTAAATACCACTCAAGGGTTGAATGTTTCTTGTCCGGTGTTGTTGTCTTAGGTTAATTTGGTTAGTAAGACTTGTGACGGTGTATCTTAGTGTATATAAAGTGTACGTTTAGTACATAGTTGATGGAATTGTAAGAGCTATTGTTTGTGACTTTCATTCAGGGTAGTCGTTTTATCCCCCCTTATGTACCCTTGACCAACCTCTGCTAAGAATTACCTTCGCGCTACTCGCGTGGATGTTGGAAGGGTCTAAGGACGTACTCTAGCAATATACTAGACTTGAGGAGGAGATCTGATTAGACTATCACTCGGATGTTGGAAGGGTCTAAGGACGTACTCTAGCAATAGACTAGACTTGAGGAGGAGATCTGAGTAGACTATCACTCGGATGTAGTCAGAGGTTTTCTTGATCTCCCTCATATACACGTGTAGCCCTCACGGGTAGAAAAACAAGCAACATAGAGTGCTGAGAGAGGCAACATGAACAACTGAGAGAGAGGCAACACAGACAGTTAAAAGAGTAAAAAGCAACATAAATTGTTGAGAGGGAATGGTAACATTGACTGCTGAGATATAAAGGCAACATAGATGGCTGAGAGAGAAAGGCAACATAGAGTGCTGAGAGATAACGGCAACATAGAGTGCTGAGAGGGAAAGGCAACATAGACGGCTGAGAGAGAAAGGCAACATAGAGTGCTGAGAGATAACGGCAACATAGAGTGCTGAGAGATAACGGCAACATAGAGTGCTGAGAGATAACGGAAACATAGAGTGCTGAGAGGGAAAGGCAACATAGACGGCTGAGAGAGAAAGGCAACATAGAGTGCTGAGAGATAAAGGCAACATAGATGGCTGAGAGAGAAAGGCAACATAGAGTGCTGAGAGATAACGGCAACATAGATGGCTGAGAGGGAAAGGCAACATAGAGTGCTGAGAGATAACGGCAACATAGAGTGCTGAGAGATAACGGCAACATAGAGTGCTGAGAGGGAAAGGCAACATAGACGGCTGAGAGAGAAAGGCAACATAGAGTGCTGAGAGATAACGGCAACATAGAGTGCTGAGAGATAACGGCAACATAGAGTGCTGAGAGGGAAAGGCAACATAGACGGCTGAGAGAGAAAGGCAACATAGAGTGCTGAGAGATAACGGCAACATAGATGGCTGAGAGAGAAAGGCAACATAGAGTGCTGAGAGATAACGGCAACATAGAGTGCTGAGAGGGAAAGGCAACATAGACGGCTGAGAGAGAAAGGCAGCATAGAGTGCTGAGAGAGAAAGGCAATATAGCCAGCTAAAAGAAAGAAATGACACCCACTTCCCCCTTTGCCGCATCCCTTGATCCATCACTGATATACAATATTGTGTGTGTGTGTGTGTGTACCTCCCTCAAACCAACGCCCCATTTGATCAGAGAATAATGTGATGATGAATAATATCCTCCCTTAGGTCGAGGTTTGCTTCTATTTACAGAAGCTGTAATGTGTGGAGGGTTGCGCATTAGTGTAGGAGAGCTATGTGTGTGTGTAACATAGGCTGCACTCATTTGCAATTTTATTGTTGAGACCTCCACGTCTGCTATTTTATACTTTGCATTCATTTCAATGGAGAATCAGGACTAGCATTCTCAAGACAAAAAGCTGGACCAAAAATGTTCTCAATAAACAATAATTTATATTTAAATATCGTGGGCTTATTTATTACTACTATGATTCAAGGCTATTCACAAACGCCGCAATGGATGTTTACGAAGGAAATATAAAAAAACTTAATAATATTATTAATTAAGGCAAATGAAATATCAAAAGTGAATTCTATGATTTTAAGCCAGTGGCATAATTAGAGTGTGTTGAGTTTTTAATCAATATATATATAATTTAAAATAAAAGTTGTTATTAATGACATTATTTTAATTGGCTTGGATGAGGAACCTCATTAAAAGGAAATGGATTATCATGTTCCTGGAGATAAAGACCTTGGTCCAGGACTTCTGTATGTACACCACTGACAGTTTGTTGTCCAGGACACACGTTTGTACACCCCACAAGCGTACAATGCACTCCCTTCATGTATTGACCGTACCAGGATCGCAGGTTGCATTATGGGTGAGTGGTGTGTAGCTCCCGTAGCATTGTTCGCGGTCTCATCCATCTTTGTCTGAAAGTCCGTAGGCGGGGGCCACGCAGAAGAGATTGCACCGGCCTCACGCGAGCTACTGGCCGACAAAAGCCACCAATAGAGACACCAACTCAGTACCCCAGCACAATATCCAGACACAAGAGAATCATCTCCAAGATGTTGGTGTCTTCATGAACCAGATGTAAGTCACGAGAGAATCATGTCCATGATGTTGGTGTCTTCATGAACCAGATGTCAGACACAAGAGAATCATGTCCATGATGTTGGTGTCTTCATGAACCAGATGAAAGTCACGAGAGAATCATGTCCATGATGTTGGTGTCTTCATGAACCAGATGAAAGTCACGAGAGAATCATCTCCAAGATGTTGGTGTCTTCATGAACCAGATGTAAGTCACAAGAGAATCATGTCCATGATGTTGGTGTCTTCATGAACCAGATGTCAGACACAAGAGAATCATGTCCATGATGTTGGTGTCTTCATGAACCAGATGTAAGTCACAAGAGAATCATGTCCATGATGTTGGTGTCTTCATGAACCAGATGTCAGACACAAGAGAATCATGTCCATGATGTTGGTGTCTTCATGAACCAGATGTCAGACACAAGAGAATCATGTCCATGATGTTGGTGTCTTCATGAACCAGATGAAAGTCACGAGAGAATCATCTCCAAGATGTTGGTGTCTTCATGAACCAGATGTAAGTCACAAGAGAATCATGTCCATGATGTTGGTGTCTTCATGAACCAGATGTCAGACACAAGAGAATCATGTCCATGATGTTGGTGTCTTCATGAACCAGATGTCAGACACAAGAGAATCATGTCCATGATGTTGGTGTCTTCATGAACCAGATGTCAGACACAAGAGAATCATGTCCATGATGTTGGTGTCTTCATGAACCAGATGTCAGACACAAGAGAATCATGTCCATGATGTTGGTGTCTTCATGAACCAGATGTCAGACACAAGAGAATCATGTCCATGATGTTGGTGTCTTCATGAACCAGATGTCAGACACAAGAGAATCATGTCCATGATGTTGGTGTCTTCATGAACCAGATGAAAGTCACGAGAGAATCATCTCCAAGATGTTGGTGTCTTCATGAACCAGATGTAAGTCACAAGAGAATCATGTCCATGATGTTGGTGTCTTCATGAACCAGATGTCAGACACAAGAGAATCATGTCCATGATGTTGGTGTCTTCATGAACCAGATGTCAGACACAAGAGAATCATGTCCATGATGTTGGTGTCTTCATGAACCAGATGAAAGTCACGAGAGAATCATCTCCAAGATGTTGGTGTCTTCATGAACCAGATGTAAGTCACAAGAGAATCATGTCCATGATGTTGGTGTCTTCATGAACCAGATGAAAGTCACGAGAGAATCATCTCCAAGATGTTGGTGTCTTCATGAACCAGATGTCAGACACAAGAGAATCATGTCCATGATGTTGGTGTCTTCATGAACCAGATGTAAGTTACGAGAGAATCATCTCCAAGATGTTGATGTCTTCATGAACCAGATGTCAGACACAAGAGAATCATGTCCATGATGTTGGTGTCTTCATGAACCAGATGTAAGTCACAAGAGAATCATCTCCAAGATGTTGGTGTCTTCATGAACCAGATGTAAGTTACAAGAGAATCATCTCCAAGATGTTGGTGTCTTCATGAACCAGATGAAAGTCACAAGAGAATCATCTCCAAGATGTTGGTGTCTTCATGAACCAGATGTAAGTTACAAGAGAATCATCTCCAAGATGTTGGTGTCTTCATGAACCAGATGTAAGTTTCAAGAGAATCATCTCCAAGATGTTGGTGTCTTCATGAACCAGATGTAAGTTACAAGAGAATCATCTCCAAGATGTTGGTGTCTTCATGAACCAGATGAAAGTCACGAGAGAATCATCTCCAAGATGTTGGTGTCTTCATGAACCAGATGTAAGTTACAAGAGAATCATCTCCAAGATGTTGGTGTCTTCATGAACCAGATGTAAGTTACAAGAGAATCATCTCCAAGATGTTGGTGTCTTCATGAACCAGATGTAAGTTACAAGAGAATCATCTCCAAGATGTTGGTGTCTTCATGAACCAGATGTAAGTTACAAGAGAATCATCTCCAAGATGTTGGTGTCTTCATGAACCAGATGTAAGTTACAAGAGAATCATCTCCAAGATGTTGGTGTCTTCATGAACCAGATGAAAGTCACGAGAGAATCATCTCCAAGATGTTGGTGTCTTCATGAACCAGATGTAAGTTACAAGAGAATCATCTCCAAGATGTTGGTGTCTTCATGAACCAGATGTAAGTTACAAGAGAATCATCTCCAAGATGTTGATGTCTTCATGAACCAGATGTAAGTCACAAGAGAATCATCTCCAAGATGTTGGTGTCTTCATGAACCAGATGAAAGTCACGAGAGAATCATCTCCAAGATGTTGGTGTCTTCATGAACCAGATGTAAGTCACAAGAGAATCATCTCCAAGATGTTGGTGTCTTCATGAACCAGATGTAAGTCACAAGAGAATCATCTCCAAGATGTTGGTGTCTTCATGAACCAGATGTAAGTCACAAGAGAATCATCTCCAAGATGTTGATGTCTTCATGAACCAGATGTAAGTTACAAGAGAATCATCTCCAAGATGTTGGTGTCTTCATGAACCAGATGTAAGTTACAAGAGAATCATCTCCAAGATGTTGGTGTCTTCATGAACCAGATGTAAGTTACAAGAGAATCATCTCCAAGATGTTGGTGTCTTCATGAACCAGATGTAAGTCACAAGAGAATCATCTCCAAGATGTTGGTGTCTTCATGAACCAGATGTAAGTTACAAGAGAATCATCTCCAAGATGTTGGTGTCTTCATGAACCAGATGTAAGTCACAAGAGAATCATCTCCAAGATGTTGGTGTCTTCATGAACCAGATGTAAGTTACAAGAGAATCATCTCCAAGATGTTGGTGTCTTCATGAACCAGATGTAAGTCACAAGAGAATCATGTCCATGATGTTGGTGTCTTCATGAACCAGATGTAAGTTACAAGAGAATCATCTCCAAGATGTTGGTGTCTTCATGAACCAGATGTAAGTCACAAGAGAATCATCTCCAAGATGTTGGTGTCTTCATGAACCAGATGTAAGTTACAAGAGAATCATCTCCAAGATGTTGGTGTCTTCATGAACCAGATGTAAGTCACAAGAGAATCATCTCCAAGATGTTGGTGTCTTCATGAACCAGATGTAAGTCACAAGAGAATCATCTCCAAGATGTTGGTGTCTTCATGAACCAGATGTAAGTTACAAGAGAATCATCTCCAAGATGTTGGTGTCTTCATGAACCAGATGTAAGTTACAAGAGAATCATCTCCAAGATAGTTGTTTATTCGTGAGTCCTGGGATCTCACTGCAGAACTCACTCTTAATAGAATATTTATAATATATTAGATAACAGCACTAAAAAATAGTGCCACTTGCTTATAGCTTAATGCGGAAGGTAATACAGCTCGAGTCAGAAAAAAGATAGAGTGAGAAAGATAGTGAGACAGTGAGAGAGAGAGAGTGTGTGTAAGAGAGTTGGGTGCGTGGTAAAGTCATCCCGGTACTTTTTGACGTAAGGGCTGCGTCACGCGGCTTTTGCGTGTATGTGAGGCAGGCGGACCGCCTGGGTGGAACCCCTGCTGTGATGTCATGCTGTCACACGTCACGTGAGTGGTAGGAAGGTAAAGGTTGACGTATGTGGTCACATATAAACACGTAGCTATGCTTCAGTCACTGGCCAGATGAATAATTTTATAAATAAATAGACCTAAATATTTGTAGTAGAATATATGGTTCGTTAAACTGACGTAAACTTTTACGGGCACGGGGAATGAGATAAACACCTTTATCTCTGGTAAATTCGCTTTAGTTCCGTCAGGGTGTAAATATTCAAGGGTAAAAGTGCTAGGATCCTCTCTATGGACAACCCTCAACCCTTCAAAAAGATCTAAAAATGTGCCATAAAAAATAGCCATAATCTAGTTTCGAAAAATATACATCTGTTTTTGTTTCAACTAAATTTTCATTTGAAAAATAGTGTTTGGTAATTTTTCAAAGGCGTATCGTGGAGTGTTTTGGGGGTAAGCGGAGTTTGCAAAGGCTGTACTTGAGATATGGCTTCTCCATTCTGTCCCCATTTGACATATCATACACCAGCTCTACTACATATACCTCACATGGGAATGTATGTTCGTCAATATCTGACCAATGAGTGTTCTACTGAGTGATGAGAACAATTCACAGGTACAGTTTAAACAAGCTCTGCTCTACATACCTCACATGGGAATGTATGTTCGTTGATATCTGACCAATGAGTGTTCTACTGAGTGATGAGAACAATTCACAGGTACAGTTTAAACAAGCTCTGCTCTACATACCTCACATGGGAATGTATGTTCGTCAATATCTGACCAATGAGTGTTCTACTGAGTGATGAGAACAATTCACAGGTACAGTTTAAACAAGCTCTGCTCTACATACCTCACATGGGAATGTATGTTCGTTGATACCTGACCAATGAGTGTTCTACTGAGTGATGAGAACAATTCACAGGTACAGTTTAAACAAGCTCTGCTCTACATACCTCACATGGGAATGTATGTTCGTTGATATCTGACCAATGAGTGTTCTACTGAGTGATGAGAACAATTCACAGGTACAGTTTAAACAAGCTCTGCTCTACATACCTCACATGGGAATGTATGTTCGTTGATATCTGACCAATGAGTGTTCTACTGAGTGATGAGAACAATTCACAGGTACAGTTTAAACAAGCTCTGCTCTACATACCTCACATGGGAATGTATGTTCGTTGATACCTGACCAATGAGTGTTCTACTGAGTGATGAGAACAATTCACAGGTACAGTTTAAACAAGCTCTGCTCTACATACCTCACATGGGAATGTATGTTCGTTGATATCTGACCAATGAGTGTTCTACTGAGTGATGAGAACAATTCACAGGTACAGTTTAAACAAGCTCTGCTCTACATACCTCACATGGGAATGTATGTTCGTCAATATCTGACCAATGAGTGTTCTACTGAGTGATGAGAACAATTCACAGGTACAGTTTAAACAAGCTCTGCTCTACATACCTCACATGGGAATGTATGTTCGTTGATACCTGACCAATGAGTGTTCTACTGAGTGATGAGAACAATTCACAGGTACAGTTTAAACAAGCTCTGCTCTACATACCTCACATGGGAATGTATGTTCGTTGATATCTGACCAATGAGTGTTCTACTGAGTGATGAGAACAATTCACCCTGTTGGAACCACCAGACTGACAGTATTGCCTGTTATCAAACTAGTTCTGTGCTATGAACCGCTCACCTCCGGTTTCCATTAGATGGTCAAATGGAGCAGCGAAAGTTAGCCACACCGACATTTACTGACGAAACTGAAGTTGGTGTCCCGAACATATTCCATAAACACGTTGCTCAATGCTGGTGCATTTATTACACACAATTTACATATGAAGAACCTTATCTGACTTCTAGAATATTTACTACTTTCATGTGATCTGAAGCTGTCACTTTTGATAGATAGAGTAAAATGTTATTAATGTTGACCACGACAAAGCATGTTTGTATTTTCTAAAAGGCTCTTCATTTGAAATTAGGACTGCTTCTATAGACAAACCTAAGGAAGAAATGGATCACATGACGTGGCGTATGAACAAATGAAAGTAGATCTATTAGCTTCAGATACAAGGCCGTAGCCAGTCAATAATTTCAGCGGGTGTTTGGTGGGCACATCCCACAATTTTCTGGAAGCTAGAAAACATTCTAAATGATAAACAGTTCTAGACGATTTCTGATGTGGTTTTTTTATGGTAAAATAACCCCCAAAATGCCGAAGGCCAGGAAAATTTCTAAATATTTAACACCTCTAGAAGCTCTCTGAAGTGCTTTTTATGATAATACAGCCCCTTAATTTGCATTTGTATCTTAATTTTGATATGGTTTGATCCACAAATAAAGCCATATATATATTTTGTTCATAAAATTTCGCGGGGGGGGGGGGGGTTGATCACCCAAAACCCGCCCTCCCCCCTAGCTATGGCCTTGTTCAGATGGAATCCATGCACACTCCACGTGACTTGACCCTTGCCAACATTACTGCAACAGTGACACAACACACATCTCTCTAAACACCGGAGCCAACAGATATTATTCAATTTGATACCGACTTGAAAGACAACTTAATCTAAAACATCAAACAAGCTCTAGTTATAGACCATTGAAGAGGGTAAATCACGTCATTGAGTGTCTGACTAGACAAATATTAAAAAATGTAATAACTCTATAAAGATCACGAGTGCTAAAGTAGCCTCAGTAATATTAGAACAGTCTTTTGGCGCGTTTTCAAACTAAATTGGTTGGATGTTTCGGACCAAAAGGACAATGGAGTCTGTCGGTTTTTACTATTATGTCGTTACAAACGCCCCTCCCCCTTCCAAAAATACATCGCTTCTTCTCCTCACCCGCATTAAACCAATTTTTAAGGGGGAGGGGAATAGAGCGGGGTCTACTGTTGTTTTTTTTTGCCCCAGACAAGAAATGGATTGACTTGGAGGTTCGTACGAAAGCTCTTCCATTTGTTTTGTTGTCGTGCACAATCGTTAAGAGACCAGTCTCTTGACTGAAACGTGCACAATCGTTAAGAGACCAGTATCTTGACTGAAACGTGGACAATCGTTAAGACCAGTATCTTGACTGAAACGTGCACAATCGTTAAGAGACCAGTATCTTTACTGAAACGTGCACACTCGTTAAGAGATCAGTATCTTTACTGAAACGTGCACACTCGTTAAGAGACCAGTATCTTTACTGAAACGTGCACACTCGTTAAGAGACCAGTAGCTTTACTGAAACATGCACACTCGTTAAGAGACCAGTATATTTACTGAAACGTGCACACTCGTTAAGAGACCAGTGTATTTACTGAAACGTGCACACTCGTTAAGAGACCAGTATATTTACTGAAGCGTGCACAATCGTTAAGACCAGTATCTTTACTGAAACGTGCACAATCATTAAGAGACCAGTCTCTTGACTGAAACGTGCACAATCGTTAAGGGACCAGTCTCTTGACTGAAACGTGCACAATCGTTAAGAGACCAGTATCTTGATTGAAACGTTCACAATCGTTAAGACCAGTCTCTTGACTGAAACGTGCACACTCGTTAAGACCAGTCTCTTGACTGAAACGTGCACAATCGTTAAGAGACCAGTATCTTTACTGAAACGTGCACAATCGTTAAGAGACCAGTATCTTTACTGAAACGTGCACAATCGTTAAGGACCAGTATCTTTACTGAAACGTGCACAATCGTTAAGACCAGTCTCTTTACTGAAACGTGCACAATCGTTAAGACCAGTCTCTTGACTGAAACGTGCACAATCGTTAAGAGACCAGTATCTTTACTGAAACGTGCACAATCGTTAAGAGACCAGTATCTTTACTGAAACGTGCACAATCGTTAAGGGACCAGTCTCTTGACTGAAACGTGCACACTCGTTAAGACCAGTCTCTTGACTGAAACGTGCACAATCGTTAAGAGACCAGTATCTTGACTGAAACGTGCACACTCGTTAAGAGACCAGTATATTTACTGAAACGTGCACACTCGTTAAGAGACCAGTGTATTTACTGAAACGTGCACACTCGTTAAGAGACCAGTATATTTACTGAAGCGTGCACAATCGTTAAGACCAGTATCTTTACTGAAACGTGCACAATCATTAAGAGACCAGTCTCTTGACTGAAACGTGCACAATCGTTAAGGGACCAGTCTCTTGACTGAAACGTGCACAATCGTTAAGAGACCAGTATCTTGATTGAAACGTTCACAATCGTTAAGACCAGTCTCTTGACTGAAACGTGCACACTCGTTAAGACCAGTCTCTTGACTGAAACGTGCACAATCGTTAAGAGACCAGTATCTTTACTGAAACGTGCACAATCGTTAAGAGACCAGTATCTTTACTGAAACGTGCACAATCGTTAAGGACCAGTATCTTTACTGAAACGTGCACAATCGTTAAGACCAGTCTCTTTACTGAAACGTCTCGTGTTTGCTCTTTTTAAGGTGAAAGAATCTAACCAATTGTGTGAAAATTGACTTTTTTTTTAAGGTTCACCATCAGCTAAAATTTTAATCATCTCCTACAGTAATTAGCATTTTTCTTTAAATATTACGTTTGCCCCATTCATTGATCAACTCGCTACATACTGTATGAACATTAACAGGTACTTTGAGATGTAAAAAAAAAAGATTTGTAGAAGAAGACACATCCTACACAAACGGCAACCCGTTAGAGTGATAACCCTAATCTTGGGACTACTTGCTAAAATTACCAGAACTATGCTAAATTTCCAAAACTCAAGGTGTGGGCCGTGGACCACATTGTATGTTTGTGTATCAAAATGTTCGCACAGAATCATGTTTCTGGCCTCATGTGGCCCGTGGACCACAAGTTTGACACATGTCTGGTCTAACGCGTCCCTTGGACTGTGGAGGATGAGATCAGGGTTCGAATATCGGCTGGGTGTATCGAGGGTGGTTTTTTTCATAAATGTTTTTTCCATTCTTTCTCCACTCAAATGCAGGTATACTTTCTTAAAATTAAACCTTCGTCATCCCTAACACTTTAGTGAAATTTGTACAAATGGGTACAACCCGAACGGGTAGTAAGATGCGGTGATGAAAATATGTTTTTTTTAAACTTTTAGGGTTTGTACCCACATTCGTGTGGAGGGAGATTGGGAAAATATTAAGGAGAAACCCTCCTCAGTACACCTAGCCGGGATTTGAGCCTTGACCTCCCCGTCACCGTCCAGTCAGACTAGAAGAACCAGACATCTAATCCGCGCGATCACTGATGAGGAACGCACGTAAACAGTATAACATATAAATGTTCCAGTTTGTGGAAAGATCAGCCTGTACTGATGTACTGATGTACAGTACTATTAGTACATCCTCTCATTGGTGACCTGGTGGTCTAGGGGGGGTCTGTGCTGAAGGGTCCGGGGTTAGACTCTCCAACAAAAAACCCTATCTGGGCAAATTGGTGTAGATTTTAAAATTCCCTCCAAATATACTCGATTTCAAATAAAAGTACAAATAATTCCGCGCCCCGATAAGCACATTTAGACACAAAAATCAGGATTGTGAGTGGGTTACAGGCAAATAACTATAAAAATATTCATTAATGTTCGGCCATTTTGAAAAATTATACGATTAATCTTTAAACTATGCAATAGTTAAATACATATTTGATTATGTTTATACATTCTAGCACATGTATTATCATGTATTATCATGTATTTGGCAAGCATATTTACCACCAAGAAGGGGGGAGGGGGGGAGGTGAGGGGCTAATTTAACTGTAGTAGCTAAACAGTGTTTTTGTTTTTTAGTGTGAAGTATTTATGGAGTTTTAACCTTGTTCTTTTGGTTGTTGCTTATAAGTTTATAATTTTTTGAAGCATAGGCCTACATTATCTAATTATTAGTCATTGTGATTTTATATAATTATACATCAAGGAAACTCAAAAGTTAGGAGTGTAACTTCACAGTTTCAAAATGATTGATCAGAAAAAGGTAAAATAAAATTTATTTTCAGATGTAAATGTTTAAACAATAAACCAATGACGTAGCCATAGAAAAATAGGCCCAATAGTAAAAAAAATCTCCCCTTTGTTAGTGTTATCACAGTTTACGGTTCTAAATAGCTTCTGGAACATAATTAGGATTTAATAGATAGTTTTAGGCTCATAATTATTATTGCAACGTGAGTAGGACAATCCACCTTATTCCTCCCACCAAGTTCTGATGGACGCTTGATCCATGTACTATATATATATATATACTTTGCGTATTGTTACCTGTGAGTCCGATACCTTAGCTCTTTCAGCAGTTTGCCTGCCCACTGAGCTAAGGGTTCCGGGTTTGATTTCTGGCATGGTCTAAATACATATTATTGGTAAAATTTGGATTTCCCCTCTCATAGTGATGAATTAACGGCCGGAGGGCTGGGTGTTGTGTTTCTTCTAGATTCAAGTTAAGTCGTGTGCTGATATAATCACTTATCCCAGAAAGTGCACGCTAATTACCTCCAATAAATGGAAAATGAAAATGTTACCTATGTGTACTTTTAATGAATGACACTCAACCAATTGTATAGTGACTGTCACTCTTATACAGTCAGGAGTGTGCTCATAGCTCTTAGTCTTGAGGAACTGCAGTGTGCTGTGTTTGTTTGTTTGTTTGTTTGTAAGGAATTGAATTTTGTAACAATAAGTAAGATATACATGTATAAACAAAGAATATAGATGACATATAAAACAAACACCAGCCCCGTTTTGATATTCCATTACAATTTAAGTGGATGATAATCATCAGTAGTTTGGTGTGTTTAGCTTAGTTCTGTTGTACTTTTATGAAGTCAAAATATGTAATAGGCTGTAAAGGTGGATATTGAAACAAAGATACAACTAAGTAAAAAAAACAAAAACGAAGAGACGAGGGGAATTGGTAGGTGCAAAGTTTCCCAGGATAGAATGTGAATACGAAGAACACATATAAATGTTTGAGATCCATTGTTCTAAACTAGAGGTACTTATGTTTAAATATTTCCAGGGGAAGCATCTCTTGACCTTCTTGGACAACGGTAGTTAAAGATTCTTTGACCTCCGCGCAGCTTTCAGAGTACAGCATACCTATTAATTTTCTCAGACTACGCCACTGTAATTTGGGATGGTTTATATTTATTATCTATAAGACATACTTGAAGGGTTTGAATAGAAAAAAAAAAGTGTTTCTATTATGGTATTTATGAAGTTATCAAAAGCAACATAGTGTCGCTTATTTATTGTGTAAACTAAATCAATGCACAATTTCCCGTTAATTGTATTGCGGGCTACGGAGTACACACAGAAAAGACACAGACTAATTAATTGCTTTTCCGAGTGAAGGAAGGCTGTGGATGACGTCACAGTGACGTATGTCCTCATTGGCGCGCTGTCAACTACCAGCCCTGCAACAAACATTGATGGTTGTTGCGCGTCTCGTGGCTCCAATTCTCATTACTGGCACGATAGCTGCGATATACTACCATGTGTGAGAAACATTGATCACAGGGGGACTTTCATTACTGGCACAATGCTGGCGATATACTACCTGTGTGAGAAACATTGATCACAGGAGGGACTTTCATTACTGGGCAACGATAATGGCTGGCGATATACTACCTGAGTGAGAAACTTATCACAGGGGACTTTCATTACTGGCTACGGCTGGCGATATTTACCACACTGTGAGAAAATTATACATGTGTTTCTACATTACTGGTAGGTGACAGAGTAATGTTACACATTACAAGATAAGTGAAATGTTTGTAGTACAGCTAGTTGTGTCAGGGATGAAGGAGTGAGTCAATATTTGTAGTACAGCTAGTAGTATCAAGGGATGAAGGAGTGAGTCAATGTTTGTAGTACAGCTAGTAGTATCAAGGATGAAGGAGGAGTCAATGTTTGTAGTACAGCTAGTAGTTCAGGATGAAGGAGTGAGTCAATTTTGTAGTACAGCAAGTAGTATCATATGGGGATGAAAGGAGTGAGTCAATGTTTGTAGTACAGCTAGTAGTATCAAGGGATGAAGGAGTGAGTCAATGTTTGTAGTACAGCTAGTAGTGTCAAGGATGAAGAGTGAGTCAATGTTTGTAGTACAGCTAGTAGTATCAAGGATGAAGGAGTGAGTCAATGTTTGTGTACAGCTAGTAGTGTCATGAAGATGAGCAATGTTTGTAGTACAGCTAGTAGTTTAGGGATGAAGGAGTGAGTCAATGTTTGTAGTACAGATAGTAGTGTCAGGGGATGAAGGAGTGAGTCAATGTTTGTAGTACAGCTAGTAGTATCAAGGGATGAAGGAGTGAGTCAATGTTTGTGGTACAGCTAGTAGTGTCAGAAGATGACAATGTTTGTAGTACAGCTAGTAGTGTTAGGGGATGAAGGAGTGAGTCAATGTTTGTAGTACAGCAAGTAGTATCAAGGGATGAAGGAGTGAGTCAATGTTTGTAGTACAGCTAGTAGTATCAAGGATGAAGGAGTGAGTCAATGTTTGTGGTACGCTAGTAGGTCAGAAGATGACAATGTTTGTAGTACAGCTAGTAGTGTTAGGGGAGATGAAGAGTGAGTCAATGTTTGTAGTACAGCAAGTAGTATCAAGGGATGAAGGAGTGAGTCAATGTTTGTAGTACAGATTTTAGTGTCAGGGGATGAAGGAGTGAGTAATGTTTGTAATACAGCTAGTAGTGTCAGGGGATGAAGGAATGAGTTAATGTTTGTAGTACAGCTAGTAGTATCAAAGGTCATTATGAGGACCAGTCACGCGATGTGTAGGGCTACGTATTTTTCTCACGGGCGGGAACTTGCTCTCATTGGTGGAGAAGATATGTTAACTTCCACGGAAGCCACTGTCTCAATAATCACGTTTCCGCCATCTTGTAAAATGAGGTGCGCGGGGAAAGGAAGGGGGGAAGGGATGAGGTTGCCGCAGGCCGTTTAGATAAATGAGTACGGCTCAAACCCAAGTTGATTCTGGATATAATTAATAACTAACACCGTTTTGAATTCGAACCACGGTGGAGGCCTGGCATTCCACACATTAACAAGTTGTGGTTAATACACGTCTTGTCAGAGGTGAAGGAAGGGTTTGGTAATCAGATAAATCTGTGCCGGGACTGAGGATTGAACCCCGGACCACCAGCACAGAAGTCCGACACCTTACCTCTAGACCACCAGGTCACCATAAAGTAATGAAACAATCTACTAGTACAGTCCCGTCAACACTTGATTGACATGGACACAATTCACGAGCCGTTCTTGACAAACACAAATTAATATAACTCACTTTTATGCTCATCATATATTTTAGAACCCATACATGATCATGATCGTTAAATAAAACAACTTTAAAACGATCATTAATCACCTCTCTATAGATTTTAGTTTGGATCTAAAGGGGGGGTGTCAAAATGATCTCTTCGCTTGGACGGGTGTTTCGGAGTTCACTACAAGCACGTGGGCTAGGGATACAATTTTGTCTCATCTGGTCTGCTTTACTGTTGACGGAGAAGTCAGGGTTCTATTCTTGGATGGGTGTACTGAGGGTTGTTTTTCATATATGTTTTCCTTCTCTCACTTAACGAAAATTCGGGCACACTTCTTATAAAAATGATGCGTCTAAATCCTCCTGTATTAATTTAAACATGGGTGGGAATAACTCAGAAAGACAGACGTGCATCAATATAGGCTAAAACTGTGGCCATAGAAACTACGAACAAGGAACTGGACTATGGAAACTATGGACCAAGAAACTGTGACCATGGTAACTACGGACAGGAAACTGTGAACTATGGAAACTATGGACCAAAGAAACTGTGGACCATGGTAACTACGGAACAAGGAAACTGTGGACCATGGAAACTACGGAACAAGGAAACTGTGGACCATGGAAACTACGGAACAAGAAATGTGGACCATGGAAACTACGGAACAAGGAATCTGTGAACTATGGAAACTCCTCAGGAATCTTTCTTCATCCGTATTTGAATGAACCAACTCATCCAGTAATATAAACCTCTGAGGACAAGAATTTGTTTTTGTTCGCAACGTTTGAAAGAAAGACATGAAGAGCAAGTGGGAGAAGAAAGTTTTTTTCATCCGCCTTGGAAACTGGCGAGTTTAAAGATTTCTCCTCTGTTTCTCTGTCTCACTCGTTCCTGTGTCGTCGATGTTTATCTGTTAAAGCTCCATAGCGCGTCATTTGTCTTGCCAGCATCATTCTTTCTTACACACCTGCCAAACAAGTGGAGCGGCCTGCGGGCAACAGCGGGATATATCACACACTAACAACGCTATACTTTAACAACACTGGCTCTTGCCTGGAGAGAGGTTGAGAAACTGTACTTTAACAACACTGGCTCTTGCCTGGAGAGAGGTTGAGAAGCTGTACTTTAACAACACTGGCTCTTGCCTGGAGAGAGGTTGAGAAACTGTACTTTAACAACACTAGTATTTGCCTGAGAGAGGTTGAGAAGCTGTACTTTAACAACACTAGTATTGCCTGGAGAGAGGTTGAGAAGCTGTACTTTAACAACACTAGTATTTGCCTGGAGAGAGGTTGAGAAGCTATAACTTAACAACACTAGCATTTGCCTGGAGAGAGGTTGAGAAGCTGTACTTTAACAACACTGGCTCTTGCCTGGAGAGAGGTTGAGAAACTGTACTTTAACAACACTGGCACTTGCCTGGAGAGAGGTTGAGAAGCTGTACTTTAACAACACTAGTATTTGCCTGGAGAGAGGTCAAGAAGCTGTACTTTAACAACACTAGTATTTGCCTGGAGAGAGGTTGAGAAGCTGTACTTTAACAACACTGGCACTTGCCTGGAGAGAGGTTGAGAAACTGTACTTTAACAACACTAGTATTTGCCTGGAGAGAGATTGAGAAGCTATAACTTAACAACACTAGCATTTGCCTGGAGAGAGTTGAGAAGCTGTACTTTAACAACACTAGTATTTGCCTGGAGAGAGGTTGAGAAGCTGTACTTTAACAACACGGGCACTTGCCTGGAGAGAGGTTGAGAAACTGTACTTTAACAACACTAGTATTTGCCTGGAGAGAGATTGAGAAGCTATAACTTAACAACACTAGCATTTGCCTGGAGAGAGGTTGAGAAGCTGTACTTTAACAACACTAGTATTTGCCTGGAGAGAGATTGAGAAGCTATAACTTAACAACACCTAGCTTATGTATCGTCCAATTTATGTAATATTCTTGATATTCTACTTTTTCAAAGGTAGGGTACTAGTATTTAGCTTACAAGCTTACAAATTAACTTAACCTAGAATAGCAGACACTGACGCTAAGCATGCAGCCTTATCACCATTAAGAGTTGTCACCCCAGGTGAAAACTGTCAGAGTCAACTTCCCAGCCATACTTTCACCGATTAACGTACATTATAACAGAGATTGCGGCTTCTATTGACATTTGTACTATACATGATAATCTTTTATGTATATAATATCATTTATTATTTTTTATTATTATTAATATTTAGCACCGCATCTTACTACCCGTTCAGGCTATACACTTTAAGTACTAATTACGCTAATGGATTAGGAATTTAGAAGGTTGAATTGGAGGAAGTGAGCCCGCATTTGCGTGGAGGGAGAGTGTAAAACCATTTAGGAACCCCCCAGTTCACCCGACCAAGATTCGAACCTCGATCTCCCCGTCCTCAACAGTCGAGCCCAACACGGCTAGCGCGTTAGATAACTAAGCCACCGAGGCGGGTAATATTTAAAGAAAGACAATTTGGCTTATAATCGGTTTAGTAGAACCAGCTAAATTGTCGTCAAAAGAAATTGTCGTATTCCGAAATGTGGTTTTCCTCACGATTAGATTTGAAATTTAAAATTTTTGGGTACAACCTTGGTGTTTTATTTTTAAATGATGAAAATCTATTTGGTGGAATTCTAGGACGTTTTAAATATACAGACAATATCAGGGTGCAAGAGAGCAAAATGCACTTTGGGAACCTTATGGGAACAAACCAAACTCTCCTAGATACGAAATTGTCCACCATTCTACTCAGCCTCAAAGGTATAAGCTCAATTTAGAGGGCAAGGTGGTATTAATAAACGTAGCTTTGTGACTTAAACCGTTCTTGCTTTGAGAGTGTTTGGAAACTCGAATACTTGTAGATACATCGAGTTCAGGTATTCATTATGAGTCAGCATTGTTTAGAGAACGTGGATATTGTCCAGTGGTGGTCTGTGAAATATTGTTAAGGGAAGCACCAAAAGGAATCTTTCATTAAAATAGTATACTTATTGTCTTGAAATAAAATAAATAGTATGACGCAAACGAACATATTTTGCTACTCTAGTATTTAGTAAGGAGCTAATTATTTAGAAAACTTGTTATCAATTAACTACAACTAAGAAACTTTTCCTCAGAATTTTTATTTTTTATTTTGATAATCAATCATACTCTTTAGATTCAGATTTTAAACATAAATGTAAAATCATATCTTAAATTTAAAATATTTTGAAAATTAGTCGTTATAAAATCGATCCAAACGATTACTATTTTTTTACAAAAACGAAATTACATACTTATTTATTATATAGAGACTCACCTATTATGAGCCATTTTAAAAATATTTTGAATTCTCAAAAATAATTCATTAGTGAAAAACCCTTACTACCCCTCTTTCTGATTTAGAAGGTAGCAGGGCAGTCAGGGGCTGTCCTAGAAGCTGTGCTACTAGCCTATTCAAAAAGCGTTACTAAAGAGAATTGATTCACTGGAGAGTAACCTTTTTGTTGCATTTATACCAGCACTTGTTCTTACCTAATTTGCGTGAGCTGAATTCACAAATAGAGTTAGTTTTTCTCTGTAAGCTCTAGATTTTTTTTTGCAATTCAACATTTTCATTTTTCGCGAAGTTTTGACGCCTCTCACATGATGACATGGTCTAGCTGAGGAATGTATGGTAATTCAGTCTTAAAATTAGGTATAAACAACTGTATTGGCAAATATAATTCTATAAGTATTCACAGAAACGTGTAGGTCATAACAATATGCATTAAAGTTTAAAAAAAAAAACTTTTGCTGAATAAAATATGTGTCGCTACTTGTCAAATCTGAAATATTTATCCATAATAATTGAATATGAGTATTTCATAATGCTTTTTACTTTAAATCAATATATAGTTCGACAAAAAGATGATAATTGATTTAGAACAACTCATAAGGATAGAATGCAAATTTAAAATAGGTCCTATTCAGGCAAGAATTTGCGTTTGTAGCTCTGGTGCTTGTAGACTTTCTTAGGGCAATTTCGTTTGTTTCTCCAGCAGTAGTCTGCCATGATAATTTTGTCCAAGCGCTCTTCCATCGTCACGTGGTATTGATGGAAGTGCTATTTCTGTTCATCACTAACAGCCCCAAAGTTCTCGGGGAATTTATCAAGATGACTATTCAGGGAATGGAGCACTGAATATTGCGAAAAGACAACAGAATTCTAGTAACGAGTACCTTATAGCTATCTGCCTTTTTTTGTTACAAAGAAAGTTTTGTATAACTGCCACGAAATACATCCATGTTGCCATAGTCTCATCATTCATCTTCCTGACAAATTCATTATCACGTACAAGGGCATGAATTTGAGGTCCATCGAACACATCTGCTTTAATCTTCTCGAAAGATGGAAAAGCAGAAACGTTATGTTGAAAACATTCATCATCAGTACTTAATGCCTACACAAACTGTTTAAACAAGCCGAGATTGTTTTGGAGTGGGGGGGGAAAAATAATTTTCCCTCGACTGACGATTGGATCATTCACAATGTTTGGCATGCTGGCTTCTAGAGTTCCACGAATGGGTCATTCCTTCCGGGTCCAGTGTTATCTCTCGATTTAGGCTCTCCCACATGCAGAAATAGCATGGAAACTTTGTGAAGCCTCTCTGTTGTCCAAGGAGGAAGCTGACCTCTTTCAGGTCCACACAAATGATCCAGTTGTGCTCGTGATATTTGAGTAAGTCTATTACCATTTTTAAGTTATTATGTTCTTCTGGAACCGCTCCATAATCATTGTCATTGTTTAAGAGAGTACACTTGAGGATGTGCTTTGAGCTATCCATAAATAATCGCCATTCTGTTGGGCTGTATGAGGAACACCTAATTGCATGATAAGACCTGGCACCTGGGATATCGTGGAAGTGAACTAAAAAAATAGGTGTTATTTTTGTGTAGAACAGACAAATCTCTAGAATCCAAAATTAACAATAAAGATAAAGAATATGGGTGTTTGTAAAAAAATTAGCCTAATTAGTTTACGGTTAGGGTAGATACAAGCCTAGTTCTCAATCTATCCGTAGTGTAAATAACAATGGGTGTCCAGTTTTATTTGTTGCTAAAATTACAAGTTTCAAATTGCATTAAACTAGAAAATGCAGAGAAAAACGGAATTCAGATTTGAATTCAGCGTTGAAAAAAATACTTGAAATCAGTTTAAAAAATTCATGCAACATAAAATAAGGAAAAATATGTTCCCCTGTGTATCTAGGTTTTAATCGGGTAACACGGTACATAAGTAGTCTAGTAGGACCAGATAGAACAGGACGTTGATTGGCTCCTATAAATAGCTCTGGCCTGTGATTGGCTGTTATTTATAGCACTATGATGTGATGGTTCTCAATAGACACACAAAGATCCGCGTCACGTTGCATGATCACTAGTGTCCCTTGAGCCCTACCACCCAGGCCAAGTAATGACATGGGGCCCCAGGGGAATAACGATAAATTTCTCGAGGATGTGAAAAGGGTCTCAAACTTATTGGGGTGAAAAATCACAGCGCTGTATTGAACCAGTGCTACACAGTATTTTCCTGTTTGAACATGTTTATTTTAATCACTACCGAGTGGGGGACTGGATGTGGAAAATAACAGTGAGACATCGCTTTATGTTTAACAGTCAATGAGAAAGGATGCTCTCCCGCCCTCACAGGCCTACACGTCTCGAGAGGAGTGCCCGACGTCTGAGATTGCATGCTCCCCCAACCAATAAATAAATAACTTCCACCCAAAACCCTCCCCACAGGGGCACACAATCAAATAGATGCTCCCGGCGTGGAGGAGGGCCCGACGCCCAAGTCAGCACCCAAAACCCTGGGGCACACATTAAAAACTAATGGGCATGGGACAGACATTAAAATCTAATAAGCACACATAAAAAATCAGGAACGAACGGTGCGGGAAATAAATTACGGATGTGGAAAGCGGGTAAGGGGGTGGAGTGGCAGCACTGTAATGAGCCTGTGCTATAAATAACAGCTAATCACAGGTCAGAGTTATTTATATGAGCCAATCAGCGTCCTGTTCTATCTGGTCATACTAGACTACGTACATGGATTGAAATTTCTAAATACACAGATTATGTCAGCACATGACTTACAAACTGTCTTAGCGTGGGAGAGCAAGCCTAGTAGGCATAATGTATTATGATTTAGACAGGAAGGAAGTTTTAGAAAATATTATATTTTAACGGTCAATACAGAAAAATTACGAACTGTTATCGAACCATGGTCCTCTAATCTTCTATCTACCTAGCTAAGTAGGAGACGCATAATCACCTAATAAAACTGTAGAGATGAACCTCTACTAGATTTAACACGATAACTATCAAGTGGGGGTTCGATATATACAAAATAATAATCAAAAATTGGCGATACGAGTGAGTCGTTTGAGTTACAAATTATTGAAAACCTGGGTGTACCAAATGTACCCAGACACGCAACCCACCCAGATTGTGGGAAGAACCATACGGCCAGCCTCAAGAGAAATGAACTCATAATTAATCTCTCATTCATCCAAACGCAAAAATTTAAAGATTGGGAAGTGCTAGACCTAAAGGTATTGATTACATATAAATTAATGAATGGAATTGAGATGTCCGTGAGATCGTTTATTAAGTTATATTGAATTTACTATATAAAGAATAATTTACTAGATAGCTCCAAAACATTAATAAAATGTAAAATCTCTATGATCACTATAAAACAATAGTTTAACACAATATGGAAAATTTATCAATGAGACATTTCAATTTACAGCAAAAATTTTCTGTGTGAATAAAAAAAAGTCCCTATATTAGAGTTTTACTATCTTTCTCATAAGACTCTAACGTAAATAACCAACATTTACTTCATATTATTCATTTCAAAGTTTCTCATCCTCCTTCCTTAACTTGCCATAACTCACAAAACTCATCTAAACATTAAACGATATTCCATTTGGACGCAATAATAATTTACGTTAAACAGGCCAACTTGTCATAACTCAAAATACAGCTAATGCCTATAAAGTTTAGAACCAAACCTAACCCTAACAAACAAAAATTAATGACCATAATATAAACAACAGTTCAGTAATTAAAGATAATATCTGATTTCTGTTCATGTGACGTATTACTAGCGATACCAAAAAAACCGTCTAATTTCCTAACTAACATCTTAGTAGCTTAATCTAAGTTTAAGAACAATTGACCTGGCCTAATATTATCAGGGCCCAAAATATGACACGTTTGTAAAAGGTAAACAACTTTTATAGTTACTCAAAACTTTATATATAAATATATTTTTGTCTGTCTAAAAAGTTATTCTTACATAATATAAATAAAGATCTAAAGCCTCCGCTTCTTCCTATAAGACCTATCTCCTGTCCATGAACGGATATATATATATATAATAAGCTAAACAAAAAACTAACATCTACCGAAATTGAATTTATAAGCACAATACATTATTACGCCGAAATAGAATTTGTACTTACAATATGTCAATGATGACCGAAGCCTTAGCCTCGTCCTACTATCCACAAAGCATGTCCACGAGTGCTCTTCACTTTTCACTGCAAGCCTTTTATATGATTTTACACAACTCACAGAACACGGAACGAAGGGACAACGAGGGGGGAGTGGGGAGGGGGACTAAAGAGAAACAAACTAGGGGAAGGATCCACACGCGACTCCACGCTTCTCCAATTTTCTCGAACAATTATTCTCTTTGGAATTTTGGGACGGGAGTCATCTCTTCTCTTCTCAAGTTCTTTGCTTGAGCTGGCGCTTTGACTCTAAGATGAGCTAGTTTAGTCGCTCGTGATGTGTTGTTGTGCTCGGGTCGGTGGTGTTGATCGTTGGTTTCGTGCTAGCAGCCTCGGTAAAATGGGTTAAGTCGATGTTTTGTATGTTTAATGTATCTTCACATGTAGCTAATGATACAGAGAGAATGTTACCTCACGACCTCAGAGGCGACACATGCATATGTAATAATTACGACAATGTGGTAGAGATCAAGAAGGTTTGATTAAGAGGAAGTGTACCCAATATTTGCGTGATTTTAAAGTGGTGAAAATTTAGGATAAGACAAGTTTCAAAATACATTTAATTTTATTGTTATTTTAAGAATTCAAATGATCACACTATAAATTAATTTAATTACAGATTTTTCACTTTCAACCTTAAAACATTAACATAGATATTCAAAGTTAATCAACTAAAGTATCGCGCACAATGGATTCAAGCTATTTAGGAAAACCTCGTCACTTTTTGAGTATGGCCTGTAACTATTAATTGTTGGTCGACCTTCTAGACAACTTGTCATCACTCAAACCAATAGATGTGCCCAGGCGCGGATCCAGATAATGTTCATAGGGGGGTCATGCTAATTATAAATAACATAACTACTACTACTACTACTACTACTACTAATAATAATAATAATAATTATAATTATAATAATAATAAATAATAGTAATAAATAATAATAATAATAGTAATAATTATTGTTAATAATAATAATAACTATAAAACCTATACTAAACATTGTTCAAACGTACCTCATATTTTATAAATGCATTAATTGCATTTTCCTCTTATTCTTTTGAGCAAATTTCTCCAAAACTTAATCAGGATTAACTTCTATGCTTCGATGAATATTTAACATGGCCAAACCATTTAATCGTTTCTCATCCATATTTGACCTTAAGTATGTCTTTAACCTTCTTAGGGTAGAAAATGATCTCTCACTAGTGCAAGTAGTCACGGGAAGAACAGACAAAATGTGGAGAAGAACTTTAATGTTTGGGTAAAAACCATCTGAAGCATGCATTAAGCTGTCAACCGCACTAGATGGACACTCTGCCTTAGATTTATGTTTCCAGCGTTGTTACCACAAGTCAATCTCTCCACAAAGTTCTGACGAAGTCCCAGGAAGGTCATTAGCATATGTTTGAGCTGCTTGTAATAAAATTTCATTTTCTTGGTTGGCAAATGCTGGTATTAAACCGTATAATGTGATAATATTATCATGTCCAGTTGATGAAAATCTAGTTGACAATTCAGAAATAAGATAGTCCACAAATGGCAGGTAAACATTTAGTCTATAATATTCCTCAGGACTATATGCAGCAACATTTGGCCCATGAGTTTGTGTCCGAGAGGTCCTTGGTATAGTGATGTCAATTTCATGTTTTACAGCCAAATTCACCGATTCATAATAGACCTCTGTATATTTATTAGGGTTATTCCGATAATCTTTCAATGTCTCTAAAACATTTGCTACCATATTATAGCAGTTTTTCAGGTCTAACGAAGGGTTTTGAAGCTGACGAGACAACGTGACTGTTAGACTGAAGATAAATGAAACAATATGCAGAGTTATAATAAAGTCAAACCTGAGAACTGAGGTGACTTTGATGATGGTGCTTCCGCATCAAATACTTGTAGGAAACATACAACTGAATCAAAAACATGTAAGAATTGTAAAAATGCATCGTGTCGTTCTACCCAACGCGTCTCACAAAGCGTTTTGAGTTTGCACTTTGTTTCTTCAGGATATTGTTCATGTAGCTTTGCTTTCATTAAAGCTGTTCGATTACTGGATTCTCTTACTTCATTTGTTACGTTACTGACCACAGCAATAGCGTTACTTACACTTGTTAGAGAACATGCTTTAGAAATGGACAGATTTAGTTTGTGAGAAGCACAGTGCATATATATAGCAAGAAGCTGCTTTTCCCTAATACGAGCTTGCACACCTTTGATTTTACCAGACATGTTAGACCCTCCATCTTACCCTTGACCACGCAGGTTCTCAATTTTAAGTCCCAAATTGTTTAATTTTTCAAGAAGTAAGTTTGTGAGAGCCTCGCCACTGAGATTTCTCGCTTCCACAAATCCTAAGAATTCTTCTCGAATTTTGAGTGAAAGTATGTCCAGAAATCTAACACAAAGACTCATCTGTTCAACTGTTCCAACATCCGTTGTTTCATCTGCTAGTACCGAAAATAAATTGCCCTGCTTTAATAGACTTAACAATTTTACTAAGGATAACCTCTCCACAAGCTTCAAATAATTCGTTCTGAGTTGTTTTACTAATAAATGTTGCATTTTTGGGTGCTGGTTTTATGTGATTCTTTAAATCACTATCACCGGCATCAATACGGAATCTTAAAAGTGCTAGGAAGTTTACCTCATTTTCTGTGCTATCGTTTTCGCTAAGCTCTCCATCATCACGATGATCTCTTAGGGGAAAGTTTTGTCGGCCACATAGTATAACTGTCTTTATCATGGGTATCAAACGTGCTCGATTTTCTTCAATTCTTTTTTTCACTTCACAATTTAGTCTGACTTCAACTGATTTTGTCCTGTTTTCAAATGTATTCTTAAATTCAGAACATCTTATAATTGCTGTTTTATGATATTCATTGGAGGCATGTCCGCAAAGCATTTCATTTCCTTTTTTGTAGTTTAGAAACGGAGTCCGTACAAAGCTTCCGAGAGATATTCTACTCCTACCTCCTTCCTTTGATCCAAAAAGTACACATGCAATACAATAAGCGCCATTGTCCTTAGCACTGTACGTCAACCAAACAATCTTGTCCAGCCATGATCTTTGAAAATGTCTAATACCTCCTGACTGAACAACATTAGGGAACTTGTAGCTTAGTGGTGGAGTCCACGGTTCTACTAACATGTGGTATTTTAAGTAATCGGAAATAGTTTCAGCTCCAACAAAGTTGCCAATATCAAATTTTTCTGGTCCTACACTTTCTATAGAGATTTTAGTATTTGAAATAGATCCACTGGTTGAGTGTGAGTCACAAATACAGTTCACTGACGCACTATTTTCAATTAAATCCACAGTTTCGTTTCCTGTTGATTCAGGATTTTTTTTCTTGAATAAACAAAATAAATCTGTCTGTCCCTTTCTTTTTGACATTATAATATCAATACTTGCATTCAAATAACATAACTAGCAAAGAATATAATTTATCACAAAATTGAATAGCAGGAGGAAGTATCAAAGTCACAGTATCACAATGACAATAGGCAGTAGCACAGTAACCATAAAAAACAAAACACAAATATCACACTCACAGTTTACTAAGAGTAAATAAAACCATCATAGATCATTATACTCACAAAGAGACTGAAATATTTATAAATTACACTTTATTGCACATAAGCATTAACAAAACGAAACGCACACGTAAAATGTTCCACGTCTAAGGCCACTCGAACGAATCGCTCCGGTATACTAAAAGTAAATTTCCAGCTACCTCTGACTGGTTTGAAACAGATTAACGTACATTTCACTGGAAGGGGGTAAGTCTTTCTAAAAATAGCACACTCTACCCCTTTTAACTGGGTCCATTACTTGTGTTGAAGACAGGTGTATGAGGTGAACAGCCTGCACTAGGAATTCAGTACGGGTGTGCAAATCTTCGAAATGTCAAAGTCAAAGTTTAAGCCTAAATCACCTTCGAGTCGACTTCGTCACTTCGACAACCACTACAACCTTAGCATCTTGAGAGGTTTTGAAGTTATAATAAAACCTCTATAAATAACGAAAATATTTGAAAATCACTAATTACTACCCATTTAAATAAATTATAATAATCACATAACAGCAATAAAAAGTATTTTAACACTAACTTGATATTGAATTATATCTACCTATAACGCAAGCAGGAATAAACTCTGATATGTCAGCATAAAAATAATATAAAATAGTGTGTTTTTTCCCTACTAAACTTTCTCTTTATTTAGAAGTATTAGTAGATAATTTAAAAATTAATAACACTATTAATTTGATTAAAAAAAACTGTATTTGGTTTCAGCTTCAACCTTTCTTGCCATGCTTCAATCTTTGCTTCTTCTGAGACTAAAAGAACATTCGCACATCCCTAGGAAAGATAAAAACTTGTATGATTTAATTTTTTGGTATTTTCTTTCTAAATATACATTTTTTAAATTAATTTTCTTAACACCACAGGGGGGTCAGCTGACCCTTTGACCCCCCCCTGTATCCGCGCCTGTTTTGTGCCCCATGTCCCTCCCTCAAAAGAACTACTTTCAGAGAAAACCCTCCGCGAGCAAAACACGCGCTCTCACGTATGTTTATATGACTCAAGAGAGTTGGAAAGACTTCACGAAAGAGTGACGTTAAGACAAAACATTGTGTGATACTACTGGTTGTTGATTGTGTAATAGGCCTACTACTAGCTGCTATACTGGGTGATTGTGTGATAGACCTACTACTAGCTGCTATACTGGGTGATTGTGTAATAGACCTACTACTAGCTGTTATACTGAGTGATTGTGTGATAGACCTACTACTAGCTGCTATACTGGGTGATTGTGTGATAGACCTACTACTAGCTGTTATACTGAGTGATTGTGTGATTGGCCTACTACTAGCTGTTATACTGGGTGATTGTGTAATAGACCTACTACTAGCTGTTATACTGAGTGATTGTGTGATAGGCCTACTACTAGCTGTTATACTGGGTGATTGTGTAATAGACCTACTACTAGCTGTTATACTGGGTGATTGTGTGATAGACCTACTACTAGCTGTTATACTGAGTGATTGTGTGATAGACCTACTACTAGCCGCTATACTGAGTGATTGTGTGATAGACCTACTACTAGCTGCTATACTGGTGATTGTGTGATAGACCTACTACTAGCTGTTATACTGAGTGATTGTGTGATAGACCTACTACTAGCTGTTATACTGAGTGATTGTATAATAGGCCTACTACTAGCTGTTATACTGGGTGATTGTGTGATAGGCCTACTACTAGCTGTTATACTGATTGTTGATTGTGTAATAGGCCTACTACTAGCTGCTATACTGGGTGATTGTGTAATAGGCCTACTACTAGCTGTTATACTGAGTGATTGTGTGATAGACCTACTACTAGCTGTTATACTGAGTGATTGTGTGATAGACCTACTACTAGCTGCTATACTGGGTGATTGTGTGATAGACCTACTACTAGCTGTTATACTGAGTGATTGTGTAATAGACCTACTACTAGCTGTTATACTGAGTGATTGTGTGATAGACCTACTACTAGCTGTTATACTGAGTGATTGTGTGATAGACCTACTACTAGCTGTTATACTGAGTGATTGTGTGATAGACCTACTACTAGCTGCTATACTGAGTGATTGTGTGATAGACCTACTACTAGCTGCTATACTGAGTGATTGTGTGATAGACCTACTACTAGCTGCTATACTGGGTGATTGTGTAATAGACCTACTACTAGCTGTTATACTGGGTGATTGTGTAATAGGCCTACTACTAGCTGTTATACTGAGTGATTGTGTGATAGACCTACTACTAGCTGCTATACTAGGTGATTGTGTAATAGACCTACTACTAGCTGTTATACTGGGTGATTTGTAATAGGCCTACTTCTAGCTGTTATACAGAGTGATTGTGTGATAGACCTACTACTAGCTGTTATACTGGGTGATTGTGTAATAGACCTACTACTAGCTGTTATACTGGGTGATTGTGTGATAGACCTACTACTAGTTGCTATACTGGGTGATTGTGTGATAGACCTACTACTAGCTGTTATACTGAGTGATTGTGTGATAGACCTACTACTAGCTGTTATACTGAGTGATTGTATAATAGGCCTACTACTAGCTGTTATACTGGGTGATTGTGTGATAGGCCTACTACTAGCTGTTATACTGATTGTTGATTGTGTGATAGGCCTACTACTAGCTGTTATACTGAGTGATTATGTGATAGGCTTACTACTAGCTGTTATACTGGGTGATTGTGTAATAGACCTACTACTAGCTGCTATACTGGGTGATTGTGTAATAGACCTACTACTAGCTGTTATACTGGGTGATTGTGTAATAGACCTACTACTAGCTGTTATACTGGGTGATTGTGTAATAGACCTACTACTAGTTGCTATACTGGGTGATTGTGTGATAGACCTACTACTAGCTGCTATACTGAGTGATTGTGTGATAGACCTACTACTAGTTGCTATTCTGGGTGATTGTGTGATAGGCCTACTACTATCTGTTATACTGGGTGATTATGTGATAGACCTACTACTAGCTGCTATACTGGGTGATTGTGTGATAGGCCTACTACTAGCTGTTATACTGAGTGATTATGTGATAGGCTTACTACTAGCTGTTATACTGGGTGATTGTGTAATAGACCTACTACTAGCTGCTATACTGGGTGATTGTGTAATAGACCTACTACTAGTTGTTATACTGGGTGATTGTGTAATAGACCTACTACTAGCTGTTATACTGGGTGATTGTGTAATAGACCTACTACTAGCTGTTATACTGGGTGATTATGTAATAGGCCTACTACTAGCTGTTATACTGAGTGATTGTGTGATAGGCCTACTACTAGCTGTTATACTGGGTGATTGTGTAATAGGCCTACTACTAGCTGCTATACTGGTGTGATTATGTGATAGGCCTACTACTAGCTGTTATACTGAGTGATTATGTGATAGGCTTACTACTAGCTGTTATACTGGGTGATTGTGTAATAGACCTACTACTAGCTGCTATACTGGGTGATTGTGTAATAGACCTACTACTAGCTGTTATACTGAGTGATTGTGTGATAGACCTACTACTAGCTGTTATACTGAGTGATTGTGTGATAGACCTACTACTAGCTGTTATACTGGGTGATTGTGTAATAGACCTACTACTAGCTGTTATACTGGGTGATTGTGTGATAGACCTACTACTAGTTGCTATACTGGGTGATTGTGTGATAGACCTACTACTAGCTGTTATACTGAGTGATTGTGTGATAGACCTACTACTAGCTGTTATACTGAGTGATTGTATAATAGGCCTACTACTAGCTGTTATACTGGGTGATTGTGTGATAGGCCTACTACTAGCTGTTATACTGATTGTTGATTGTGTGATAGGCCTACTACTAGCTGTTATACTGAGTGATTATGTGATAGGCTTACTACTAGCTGTTATACTGGGTGATTGTGTAGATAGACCTACTACTAGCTGCTATACTGGGTGATTGTGTAATAGACCTACTACTAGCTGTTATACTGGGGATTGTGTATAGACCTACTACTAGCTGTTATACTGGGTGATTGTGTAATAGACCTACTACTAGTTGCTATACTGGGTGATTGTGTGATAGACCTACTACTAGCTGCTATACTGAGTGATTGTGTGATAGACCTACTACTAGTGCTATTCTGGGTGATTGTGTGATAGGCCTACTACTATCTGTATACTGGGTGATTATGTGATAGACCTACTACTAGCTGCTATACTGGGTGATTGTGTGATAGGCCTACTACTAGCTGTTATACTGAGTGATTGTGTGATAGACCTACTACTAGCTGTTATACTGAGTGATTGTGTGATAGACCTACTACTAGCTGCTATACTGGGTGATTGTGTGATAGACCTACTACTAGCTGTTATACTGAGTGATTGTGTAATAGACCTACTACTAGCTTTTATACTGAGTGATTGTGTGATAGACCTACTACTAGCTGTTATACTGAGTGATTGTGTGATAGACCTATTACTAGCTGTTATACTGAGTGATTGTGTGATAGACCTACTACTAGCTGCTATACTGAGTGATTGTGTATAGACCTACTACTAGCTGCTATACTGAGTGATTGTGTGATAGACCTACTACTAGCTGTTATACTGAGTGATTGTGTGATAGACCTACTACTAGCTGCTATACTGAGTGATTGTGTGATAGACCTACTACTAGCTGCTATACTGAGTGATTGTGTGATAGACCTACTAATAGCTGCTTATACTGAGTGATTGTGTGATAGACCTACTACTAGCTGTATACTGAGTGATTGTGTGATAGACCTACTACTAGCTGTTATACTGAGTGATTGTGTAAGACTGCTCGCTGTAGCAATGGCTGATTGTCTCCTAGAGCTGTGGACATTATACAGACGTGAAGTCTCCGTGTATTAGTATAGTCATTTTTCACATAAAAGCTCTCTAATAAAATACAAACATATTTTTCAGATCAACATTGAAAACGTTTCACAATACTATTATTGTTATTTAAAGCTATTGATGATATCAATCAAATGTGACCTCAGACCATTTCTAAAAGAACGGTATCAATGTCCGCAGATAATATATTTGTATGTTTTAAAAGTGCTCGTGACACCTGTGCGGTATTAAGTGCTCCTAGATTGTATTTGAAACGAAGGTACCCTAAGTGCGGTATTATCTTGAAAAGTTGTAACTTGACAGGTCTACTAATAAATCAGCTGTTTTGGAGCGTTCTCTGTCTTGTTCAGAGGGGTGGGGGGAGGGGGTTGGTTCAAATAAATCATTGGATCATGTGTGTGTGTCTTTGTTCTCAAATAAACCGCCATGTGTAATACCTGCAGGCACTTGACCTCAGCTGGGAGTGAACCCCGTTCTTAACAGGACTTGAGCACTTGGTGGCTAGGAAATACTGACCCGACTGTGATACGAACCGAACCTTCTGAGGAGGCTGACTGTAAGTTCATGTTCATGTCTCAACTACTGATCACCAGCCTGTGGATACAGCAAAGAGTAGTTCCTCTGTCTGAACACAGGAGAGTGTAGTTCCTCTGTCTGAACACAGGAGAGTGTAGTTCCTCTGTCTGAACACAGGAGAGTGTAGTTCCTCTGTCTGAACACAGGAGAGTGTAGTTCCTCTGTCTGAACACAGGAGAGTGTAGTTCCTCTGACTGAACACAGGAGAGTGTAGTTCCTCTGTTGAACACAGGAGAGTGTAGTTCCTCTGTCTGAACACAGGATAGTGTAGTTCCTCTGACTGAACACAGGAGAGTGTAGTTCCTCTGACTGAACACAGGAGAGTGTAGTTCCTCTGCTGAACACAGGAGAGTGTAGTTCCTCTGTCTGAACACAGGAGAGTGTAGTTCCTCTGTCTGAACACAGGAGAGTGTAGTTCCTCTGTCTGAACACAGGAGAGTGTAGTTCCTCTGTCTGAACACAGGAGAGTGTAGTTCCTCTGTTTGAACACAGAGAGTGTAGTTCCTCTGTCTGAACACAGGAGAGTGTAGTTCCTCTGACTGAACACAGGAGAGTGTAGTTCCTCTGTCTGAACACAGGAGAGTGTAGTTCCTCTGTTTGAACACAGGAGAGTTTACAGTAGTGTGAGAATTAATGTGAGCACTGCTACAATTTTATACTTTTCTCATTTAGCAACAGAATTTTATCAATAGTGGTGGCCATTTTGTATAATATGTCATAACCTCAAACAAAGCATTGCTTCAGCATTTGTAGACGTGTTTACTTTGTGTATTAGCTGGTTATATTTGACATTTTCCTGAGTAAAGTATAAGAAAAGTATTATTCTCTGTACTGTTTTGTGATTGCTGTTAAAACTTTTGAGAGATTGATACTGCGCAAAGAATAGGAGATAGATTGTAATACTATGTTTGCACGGCTCTTTGTCACAAATGAGATAGAAAAAGTGTGTTATGTAGGTCTGAGGGTAATTGACATTTTAATGAAAATGGGTCAGTTGAAGTGAAGCAAGTAAGAAAATATGGACGCAAGAAGAAGACTACTCCAAGAGATGAGGCTTTTTTTTTGGTCAGTAAGAAAAATGTAAATACCAGAAAAACAAGTGTTGATCTACAACAAGACTTAGCAGAAACTTTGATCTTAATTCACAACTCAACAATTCTTTAAAGGCTCAATGATTTGAAATAGACGCCAATCTTTCGACCTCAAATTAACAACTGTTTTTTTTTATCATCGCACCTTTATACCTCTTCAGTAGGTAACTGCTGACTGAGCCTATAACGAAGAAAAGTCTTTTGTGACACAAATAATATGCCAAATGGAAAGCAGAATATTGGAGAAAGGTGTTGAAAAGAAGTTAGCGCAAAATGGAGAAATAAATTTGATTGGCTAAGGTTGTGACATCACCCAGTACATAATCCAGCGCTCTCATACACAAAACTCACATGCCTGGATTGGCCAGGGATGACCAAAGCTACGTAGGATTGGCTGCACAACCAAAAACAAAGACAAAGTTGATAGCAGTGAAATAATCCATACGGGGTTTCGCGGTGACCAAATATTAAGAAACTTCAAAAGCTCATTGATTCCATGCCCAAACAACTTCATCAAGTTATTCAAGCCCAAGAGGGATTTATTTAATATGTAAAGTAATTATTAGTTCTCATATTATTACCCATTTTTAAGCTTTAATGGCCAATAAAGGATTTATTGAAACTAATCACTTGTGTTCAGCTTAATTTTCACCCTAATGTAGTTCCTCATCGGGTGCATTCTCAACTGTTCTAGTATGGCATTTGAACAAAATTTTTAAATGACACATAAATTGTTTCAGTAGTATTGCTACTCACCACTCTACTAAATTGACTGGCCCATCTATTGGACGTGTCTGGACGAGCCAGTATATATCTGGCCACTCAGAGGTGCTATCACTATGTTTTATTTTTTAATATACTTCAATTAAAACTCTATATGAAATTATATTATTTAAAACAAATAGAACTAGAGAGAAAAATATATATTTTAATAGCTTTGGAAACATATAATATACATATGTTTACACAAAAACCTATTTATACATACATAGGCCTATACATAATTATTATTATTAGCACCGCGTCTTACTACCCGTTCGGGTTATACACACTTACGCTAATGTGTAATGGTAGGGTGATTGTGAGATGAAATGGAGGACCTACAGTTTAACTTGGGATCCGAACCACGGTGGAGGCTTGTCATTCCACACATTCACAAGTTGTGATTAATACACGTCTTGTCAGAGGTGAAGGAAGGGTTTGGTAATCAGATAAATCTGTGCCGGGACCGAGGATTGAACCCCGGACCCCAGCACAGTAGTTAGACACTTTACCCATAGAACGCCAGGTCACCCTATATACATTTATACATAAATATGTCTTTTTAAATAAATACAAATATTGTAATGATCCTCATTTTTGTATTTCATACAGGACAACTCTATTTCTAGTTGTTGAAATGAAACGGTAGCTACAGGTTCACATCTTCTCTATAAAGAGACGATAGTATTCCAGACGTTTCGTGGGGGTCCCAATTCGACTAGCCCTATTTTGATACTCTGTTACACTCTGTATCGGTCTCAACAGGGGAGCTTCCTTCCGACATAGATTAGTGTAACCTGCACTTGGTGCAACTACAACACCACATTGTAGTGGGAGTGATGACCACGCGTCTAACATGGCCCACACCTGTCCCGCAACCTTACCTACCTTCCACCCGTCTTTAATTGCACCTTTTAACACTCACGGCACCTTGCTTGCCCTTACTGCCGCTGGAACCACATATGAACCGTTTACTCGCCACTAGAACCACAGCTGAACCATTTACTTAACACTGGAACCACAGATGAACCATTTACATGCCACTGGAACCACAGCTGAACAGTTTACTCACCAATGGAACCACAGCTGAACCGTTTACTTGCCACTGGAACCACAGCTGCACAATTTACTTACCACTGGAACCACATATGAACTGTTTACTTGCTGCTGGAACCACAGCTGAACCGTTTACTCACCACTGGAACCACATCTGAAGCGTTTAATTACCACTGGAACCACATATGAACCGTTTACTTGCCACTGGAACCACAGCTGAACCGTTTACTTACCATTTGAACCACAGCTGAACCGTTTACTTGCCGTTGGAACCACAGCTGAACCGTTTACTTGCCGTTGGAACCACATATGAACCGTTACTTGCCACTGGAACCACACATGAACCGTTTAATTACCACTGGAACCACATATGAACCGTTTACTCACCACTGGAACCACAGATGAACCGTTTACTTACGACACACAGATATCCTTTTAAGTTCTAACCGTTTTCTCGACTATAAAAATACAATTGTACAACTGGGTATAACATTAGATAATATAAATATATCAAAAAGGCAAGTAGGCCTAGTAATATTAATGATGGTTTCCTCTAATTCTTGCTGGTATTCTAGATTTGAATACTCGAAGTTAGAAAGTTGTATATTTTTCAAATTTTGAACGGGAATTAGTTTTAGAGCTCAAGCAGGCTACTGCTTATTTTGGGCTCAATTCCAACTTAGTTATACGACAAATTTAACAACCAGACCCAAGAATATTAATTAACACTTGACAAAGTACATGAATGATATAATAAATACTTTATAACTTAAAAAAAGAGCATTATTTTTGTTTTATTTAATTTTTTCTCTCATATTCATCATTTTTCCAAGATTCAGATCCGGATTCCTAAAATACTGTTAGGTTTGATTATTCTCTAAATTCATTGTATTGCCTACTTTTTGGAATCTGCACCAACAATCATGTGGTTTAAGGTGTCAAGCTCGCTACAGACAGGACTCTCTTGTGATGGTGAGGTTGAGGTTATAATAATATTATTCTATTCACCCCTTAAGTAAATTTCAGATTATAAATTCAATATATTAAAAACTATACTATATCTCAAATCTTATTTTTGGCAGTAGGTTTGAAAGCTATTTCAACTCTTCTGTCCTTTTGTCCAGACAGGCTGGAGTCTTCTCTTCAAGAGCAAACAAAGGTGTGAAGGGTGAAGGAGGGGTGCAGTACCTTGCCTCCAGTCTTCACTGAGACTTTGCCCCCCCCCCCCCCCCCTCTTTCAAACCCCAGCGTCGGTCATGTGTAATACCATGGACCCCCCATGTTATTGTATTTAGAATTGAAGGACAAATTAATGTGTTTTTGAATAAAATAATAATTAACATTTTTCAAAGCAACTATTAATAACACGATTAATAAATAAATACCCCCCCCCCCCCAAGCCATTATGTCACGAACGAAATATAACGTGCCACCACAACTAGAGCCACTTCCTTAATATCGCATTTCCGATTCGTGATATAACAGTTTTAACCTCGGTCAGAGTGCATTGTGGTTAGCTTTACTATCTATTAGTAGTTTTTTCTACCCCTTCTCCCAGTAATAGGGTGAAATTATACTCGACACTGATATACTAATCCCAGATCTGTATTGTATCACTTCATTATATAATTTGACTCAATATCTGTGTACTAAGGCAGGTTTACTCTACAAAAACATTTTACCGGCCAGCAACACTAAATATTATATCGGTGTGAATAGCTATCAAAGGAGACAGCTGCAAATCAAACAACTTAACGTATGGATACATAAAAGTAGTTTTAATAACTTTTTAACTGGCAAAGTACCTTCCTATCTAAATGGAACTGTGCCTTTTTTTGTCCCACTCCGTGGTCGAGATCGTTTAGCAAGACTATCCTGCTTCAGTGTTCATTTTGAAAACTGTCCAAATGAATATGGACTAGAGCTGTATATCCGTGATAGGAACAATCTATTAATGTAGGATAGCCAACATTGACTCAGAAACTGTTCTTTCTAAAGAAATCCGACTGTATTTTCCTTCAATTATTACAATATATTTGTATAAAGACAGGCAATATAATCAAAAAAGAAATGTGGGGAAAAATAAAACAAGTTATATTTTCAAACATTTAATTTATTTTTATTTATATATATATATATAGATAGACGATTGCGTGAAAATAGGTTGTCGAGTAATTTTTTTCAGGATATTAACTATACAATAATAGATAGGCCTATACATAAATACAAACATTATTCACAATATTTAATTATATTTTATCAAACCTTTATACACTTTGTTCAATGCCTAGCAAATAATATATTCTCTATATCACACACATAATTATATATATTTGTAGTGAAGAATATTCTCGATCATTCTAGCTCTTTATCCGTACAGTCTGCGCAAACTAAGATATCTCTTTGGTTTGTGACGGTGTAGGCAAGGTTTACTGGTCAAATGAGACATCTTTACAAGTTTATTTACCAAGATTTATATTGTTATGTTAGTTTTGCCACACGCGTTCTTAGAACAAGGCCACATCCACTCACAGGTGAAACGAACTGTACCTAGAAGAACTGACACTATCACCAGGGAAACAAACTGTACCTAGAAGAACTAACACTATCACCAGGGAAACAAACTGTACCTAGAAGAACTAACACTATCACCAGGGAAAAGTCTTAGGTTTTCCAACATAACCACCCACTAGGCTCCCCCTAGAATAGAACCTGGGTCCACCTCAGTCCTGGTATTGTAGTCGTCTATTCTTGTAAACTTGAGGACTATTAAGATTTAACCTTGGAGGCCAAGCCGGGGGAGGGGAGGATGTATACTAACAAACTGCAACCCCCCCCCCCTCCTCCCCTTTACCAGTATCATTCTACCTGAACAACCACACACGCAATAATGTAAAGAACAAATGAGTGTTTATGGGTTTTAAAGGTTAATTTTGATATTGGATAGGAGGACGCAATTTGATAGTACAGTCCCATCATGAGCTGCTTGTCCTGGCAATATCCCTTGTATATATATATATATATATATATATATACCTTTGAAGCTTAATAAAGGCCCATTTATTGGCTAGAACATTGCTCGCAAAAAAAAGTCACTAAAGGTATCCCTAGTCTGCGCGGACCATTATTAGTGCGCAGTTAGAGGTATCCCTAGTCTGCGCGGACCATTATTAGTGCGCAGTTAGAGGTAGCCCTAGTCTGCGCGGACCATTATTAGTGCGCAGTTAGAGGTAGCCCTAGTCTGCGCGGACCATTATTAGTGCGCAGTTAGAGGTAGCCCTAGTCTGCGCGGACCATTATTAGTGCGCAGTTAGAGGTAGCCCTAGTCTGCGCGGACCATTATTAGTGCGCAGTTAGAGGTAGCCCTAGTCTGCGCGGACCATTATTAGTGCGCAGTTAGAGGTATCTCTAGTCTGCGCGGACCATTATTAGTGCGCAGTTAGAGGTAGCCCTAGTCTGCGCGGACCATTATTAGTGCGCAGTTAGAGGTAGCCCTAGTCTGCGCGGACCATTATTAGTGCGCAGTTAGAGGTAGCCCTAGTCTACGTGAACATTGATAAAATTGATACAACATTCTACGAAAAGAAAAGTTAATACTGCCAATTACAACGATTGGGTCTTAAAAGGCTTTTTATTTTTTCAATTTCTTGGCATTTATTGAAGGCAAACTTTTTTTTTTTTTTAATTTTTACACCAAAATAATTTTATAATAAAAATATACATATTTTTTTTTAATTTTACATATAATTTTGTTAGCATAATTTTGAGATCACTTATGTGTGTGTCTTCGATACAACCTCGATTAAACCACACACACAATTATTATTTTTATTATAGACTTAGTCCTTGTAAAAGTTTGTATAGGCAAAAGGTCAGACTAGAGGACGATAGACACATTCCTAATAGACAATAATAGATCGTTTTGATCATACAGAAAGCCTGTATGATAATAATAATAACAGTACAGTGAATGTAACAATGCCCTGAATAATGAGATTCAAGTACTTTACTCTTCAATGAGTTTGAAAACAGTCCAATGATAGGATCACTTTAGTTTTACCACCAATAAGATTATATTTATCCATTGCAGCTGTGGCTTGTGTTGATTAGCACAAAACATTACATCTCCATCATCTCAATATTTTTAAAATACTTTCTTAAGAGTAGGTCTAACATATGATATCAATAGGCCTGGTAATAATCATTTGCCTATACAACATTAATTAATTAATTGTGAAAATAGTGGCTGGTTTTAGGACTAGGACCTCTTGATCAACATTTTGCCCTTTCCCACCTTTTTTTCCTTTTAAGAAGCTCTTAACAATCATTCATATCATTTCAACAACAATTTCACAAATTGTGCGGTTCCAAATCATTACTGACCCTTAAAATTATCTCGGAAATATTGAGATCATGGTAGACTTATTTACAAGCTAAACAAAACTGACAACAACCCAAACATAAGCAAAACTAAAAACCAGAAAATACTATTCTTGTTCTGTTTGTAACTTTTGTTCGAAATATAATTATTTGTAACATGTGAAAGTAATATCAATTATACAGGTAAACTAACTTAACCATTGAAACTGCATATTCCGTACCAACTTTACCAATATGTTAAGGTGTGGCCGAAGGAAGCGCGAGTAATTTTACAGTTTTTATAGAATTTAAATTTTTTGGCCAAAATAAATCAAATATTTCTCCAGTAGCAACATAGAGTTTAGTTTTCTTCACATTCTAATATCAACAGATCTTGAATATTTGTCAAGGGTGTCCTGGAATTTTGTCAACACTTTTTAAATAAAGAGAATAAGTGTTGAGAAAACTCCAGGACACCCTTGACAGATATTCAAGATCTGTTGATATTAGAATGTGCAGAAAACTAAACTCTATGTAGCTACTAGAGAAATATTTTATTTATTTTGGCCAAAAAAAAATCTAATGCTAAAAAAACTGTAAAATTACTTATGCTCCCCTCTACCGCCGCTTAATAGAACGCTATTTGAAATAGCTGCGTAAACACATACATAATTATGATGATTGTGTTGATTTGTATCCAAACTGAGGTCTTCTTGAATGTAGGGACGATTTATCGACGTTTCTAGATGTTTACTTTATAAACATTCCCACCAGAATATTTATACCTGAGCGGACAATGGCATTCAAATTAGAAAAGATAAGAGGGTGGGGTAAATAGGGCAATCCCCCCCCCCCCAATATGGGTCAGAAACCACCCAAGGAGTTGTACAAATAGTGTCCTCAATAGTTGTTTTATCATTTGTCACAAGCATCGCGTCATGTGACTAGGTATTTTATTTTATTCTAAACGCTCTCCACCAAATGGCTGCAACGCTCATGATGACATAATCAACAACTGTTTATGGATAACACCAGGTGTAGAAGATTAAACTGAACATATATATATATATACATTAATCTATTTATTTTGATCTAAAAATATTTTTGCTATAAAAACCACTGCAATAATTATTAGTTAGCCTCCCAGATCACCTTAAAAACAATATTATATATTTTTTTCCTCCTGATTTGATGGCAAACATTGTAAACACAATAATATTGAAGCTCAGTAATGGAAGGAAACTAGTCTTTTCTTAAGTGTTTTAGTTTAAACTTTAAATACGGGGTGGTTAAAAACAGTAAATTTAATAAATTAAGGTTTTCTTTCTCATTTAGTGGTAGTACCCGTTTGGTTTATACTGTACTTACACATTAATTAATCTTATTGAGGAGAAATGAGGAAGTTAAAGGAAGAATCAGTGGAGGGAAAGAAGAAACCGTTTAAGGAAAAAAACTGCTATCATTACGTCCTACAAAGATTCAAACCCTAAACTCCCCGTCATCGGCAGTCCTGTATAACAGGATAGATGACTCAGACCATGCGACCACCGATACGATCTTAAATTAGGGGATTATTTTGGATGGTAGGGCCAATTGCTTTGCCAAACTCCTGAATCTATGGGCAGCCCGATCAAACTCCTGATCATATGGCAGCCCTGATCCAAAACTTCTGAATCATATGGGCAGCCCTGATCCAAAACTCCAGAATCATATGGGCAGCCCTGATCCAAAACTCCAGAATCATATGGGCAGCCCTGATCCAAACTCCGAATCATATGGGCAGCCCTGATCCAAAACTCCTGAATCATATGGGCAGCCCTGATCCAAAACTCCTGAATCATATAGGCAGCCCTGATCCAAAACTCCTGAATCATATGGGCAGCCCTGATTAAAAAACTCTTGAATCGTCTGGGTGGCCTTGATTCAAATTAATAAACTAATTTAAATGACCAGTTTCAGTGGCCGAATGGTCTAAGGCATTATTATCGTGTTAGACTGACTTCTGATGACGGGGTTTGAGTCCCGGATGGGTCTATGAAAGTGATTTTTCCTAAATCGTTTCCCATTATGAGGTTTGAGACCAGATTTGTAGGCAAATCTTCAAAACATTATGAACTTGGGTTTTTATTTTAATATTAATCTCCGTATAGGTGGTCGCATGTTCTAAGGTGTCAGTACCACAGTATAAGCCTACTTAACTGCCTGTGAAAGTGGTCAAGGTTCGAATCTTGCCCGGATTCACCAAGTATTGATTTATCGCCGTGGCTTCCCTTTAATCAAGTTTTTAATATTCATCTTAATTAAAAGAATAATTTTTAAAAATATCCGTGAGTCGTACAAATACACGATTTCTTCACGACAAGACAATAAAGTTTAATCGACGCAGTCATTTCGCACTTTTTGTTGTTGTGGTGGTGGTATCCCATTTAAAAGAAAATACATTAGTTCGAGCAACGGTAGATGAATTTCCGGTTGTCAGTCAAGAAGTTTAGAAGAAGGAGAAGGAATAACGTGAAAAGAAGCAGGCCAACTCTAAAAACAGTTGGTGGATGGGGGAGGTCTAGTTACAACCTCTGCCACGCGCGCGCTAGTGTTTGTTCAGGTGGCACGCCTGTTCTAGACAAGTGAAGAGGGCGAAGTCACATGTGTTCTTGTGAACAAGGGGGGGGGAGGGGGAGGGTACCTTTAGAAAGTTCCTCACAGACTTGGGATTGTGAGTTTTTGGTATTTCTTTCGGTAATTTTTGTAAATATTTCAAAACAAAAAATATTTGACAAACTTAAGGGGTGGGTAGTGTTTCCAATATTTTATTTTTCCCATCCCCTTCGACCACTGGTAGGGTTGTATGGGTTGTATTACATCCATCGTTGATCACATGGACCAATAAGGATGGATTGTCGGAGCTAGAATCCTGTTTGGGTGGATTTTCCTTGAGTAGTCTTACTCTCCCCCTCAACGAAAATGTGGGTACATTTCCTATAAACTCTACCTTCCTCATACCTAACCCATTACAAATATACTCTTAGCCCTGAGTTAAGCCCAGAGATTTCTCATTTTAACATATTTTTAATGTCTCCTCTAAATACATCGAGGAGATGTGCCGTTACTTCACCGAGGTGCACCACGCATCCTTCACGGAGTCTGGGTGCAAGGCGGTGTGGACTTACTAACAAAACAATCCGTCCATTAGTTGAGGAAAACCTTGGCGTGTTACAAGTGACGGCCTTTAATCCCCGGGAACATTTTGAGCTTCCCCTACCCCACCCTTCAGTCAAAACTGACACAGAATAACTTTTACATTGAAACTATTTTGTAAAAAATATTGGTGAGGATAAGAAAGATGGAGACAGACTCTCTCCTATCCTCGCGACAGCTGTCTGTAACAAGAGGATGTTCCGATACTATACAGTGTTGAGGGTACTGTAGGTACGAGTGTTGAGGGTACTGTAGGTACTAGTGTTGAGGGTACTGTAGGTACAGGTTGAGGGCACTGTAGGTACGAGGTGTTGAGGCACTGTAGGTACCAGTGTTGAGGGTACTGTAGGTACCAGTGTTGAGGGCACTGTAGGTACCAGTGTTGAGGGCACTGTAGGTACCAGTGTTGAGGGTACTGTAGGTACAGTGTTGAGGGTACTGTAGGTACAGGTTGAGGGTACTGTAGGTACGAGGGTTGAGGCACTGTAGGTACCAGGTTTGAGGCGCACTGTAGGTACCAGTGTTGAGGGCACTGTAGGTACCAGTGTTGAGGGCGTACGTAGGGTACCAGTGTTGAGGGCACTGTAGGTACAGTGTTGAGGGTACTGTAGGTACCAGGTTGAGGGCACTGTAGGTACCAGTGTTGAGGGTACTGTAGGTACCAGGTTGAGAGTACTGTAGGTACCAGTGTTGAGGGTACTGTAGGTACGAGGGTTGAGGGCACTGTAGGTACCAGTGTTGAGGGTACTGTAGGTACCAGTGTTGAGGCACGTAGTACGAGGTTGAGGGCACTGTAGGTACCAGTGTTGAGGGTACTGTAGGTACCAGTGTTGAGGGCACTGTAGGTACGAGGGTTGAGGGTACTGTAGGTACGAGTGTTGAGAGCACTGTAGGTACCAGTGTTGAGGGCACTGTAGGTACCAGTGTTGAGGGCACTGTAGGTACCAGTGTTGAGGGCACTGTAGGTACCAGTGTTGAGGGCACTGTAGGTACCAGTGTTGAGAGGGTACTGTAGGTACGAGGGTTGAGGGTACTGTAGGTACGAGGGTTGAGGGCACTGTAGGTACGAGGGTTGAGGGTACTGTAGGTACCAGTGTTGAGAGCACTGTAGGTACCAGTGTTGAGGGTACTGTAGGTACCAGTGTTGAGGGCACTGTAGGTACCAGTGTTGAGGGTACTGTAGGTACCAGTGTTGAGAGCACTGTAGGTACCAGTGTTGAGGGTACTGTAGGTACGAGGGTTGAGGGTACTGTAGGTACGAGGGTTGAGAGCACTGTAGGTACCAGTGTTGAGGGCACTGTAGGTACGAGGGTTGAGGGTACTGTAGGTACAGTGTTGAGGGTACTGTAGGTACCAGTGTTGAGGGTACTGTAGGTACAAGGGTTGAGGGTACTGTAGGTACTAGTGTTGAGGGTACTGTAGGTACCAGTGTTGAGGGTACTGTAGGTACCAGTGTTGAGGGCACTGTAGGTACCAGTGTTGAGGGCACTGTAGGTACGAGGGTTGAGAGCACTGTAGGTACGAGGGTTGAGGGTACTGTAGGTACGAGGGTTGAGGGTACTGTAGGTACGAGGTTGAGAGCACTGTAGGTACCAGTGTTGAGGGTACTGTAGGTACCAGTGTTGAGGGTACTGTAGGTACGAGGGTTGAGGGTACTGTAGGTACGAGGTTGAGAGCACTGTAGGTACCAGTGTTGAGGGCACTGTAGGTACAGTGTTGAGGGCACTGTAGGTACCAGTGTTGAGGGCACTGTAGGTACCAGTGTTGAGGGCACTGTAGGTACGAGGGTTGAGGGCACTGTAGGTACGAGGGTTGAGGGTACTGTAGGTACCAGTGTTGAGGGCACTGTAGGTACCAGTGTTGAGGGCACTGTAGGTACCAGTGTTGAGGGCACTGTAGGTACCAGTGTTGAGAGCACTGTAGGTACCAGTGTTGAGGGTACTGTAGGTACCAGTGTTGAGGGCACTGTAGGTACCAGTGTTGAGGGTACTGTAGGTACCAGTGTTGAGAGCACTGTAGGTACCAGTGTTGAGGGTACTGTAGGTACGAGGGTTGAGGGTACTGTAGGTACGAGGTTGAGAGCACTGTAGGTACCAGTGTTGAGGGCACTGTAGGTACGAGGGTTGAGGGTACTGTAGGTACGAGGGTTGAGAGCACTGTAGGTACCAGGTTGAGGGTACTGTAGGTACCAGTGTTGAGGGTACTGTAGGTACAAGGGTTGAGGGTACTGTAGGTACTAGTGTTGAGGGTACTGTAGGTACCAGTGTTGAGGGTACTGTAGGTACCAGTGTTGAGGGCACTGTAGGTACCAGTGTTGAGGGCACTGTAGGTACGAGGGTTGAGAGCACTGTAGGTACGAGGTTGAGGGTACTGTAGGTACGAGGGTTGAGAGCACTGTAGGTACCAGTGTTGAGGGTACTGTAGGTACCAGTGTTGAGGGTACTGTAGGTACGAGGGTTGAGGGTACTGTAGGTACGAGGGTTGAGAGCACTGTAGGTACCAGTGTTGAGGGCACTGTAGGTACCAGTGTTGAGGGCACTGTAGGTACGAGGTTGAGGGCACTGTAGGTACGAGGGTTGAGGGTACTGTAGGTACCAGTGTTGAGAGCACTGTAGGTACCAGTGTTGAGGGTACTGTAGGTACCAGTGTTGAGGGCACTGTAGGTACCAGTGTTGAGGGTACTGTAGGTACCAGTGTTGAGAGCACTGTAGGTACCAGTGTTGAGGGTACTGTAGGTACCAGTGTTGAGGGCACTGTAGGTACCAGTGTTGAGGGCACTGTAGGTACGAGGGTTGAGGGTACTGTAGGTACCAGTGTTGAGGGCACTGTAGGTACGAGGGTTGAGGGTACTGTAGGTACTATGTTGAAAGAATAAGCAATAATTGTTTTATCGGAATATTTATCAAAATGATGCTTTTTTTATATCCTGAGTATTTTATCTTGTAAGAGTAAATACAATAATTGTTACTATTCCATATATAAATATTGGATCACTAGTACAGTAATGATATTATTACAGACTTATCTAACGTGAGGAAATTGGAAGGGAATATGGAATGTGAACCTTGGCGGTCACAGCTGAGCATTTCACTCCAACTCACCAAGCCTTTCCCACACGTCTTACTACCCGTCCGGGCTAGAAGCATTTTAATGTAATTAATATGAACGTAAGACATTAAGAGAAACATTTATCCACATTTAAGTAGAGGGGAAAGAGGAAATCCCACATCTAGCTGGGGTTTAAACCCTGACCTCCACGGTCACCTGCAGACTAGGCTAGAAGAGGAGGCTGATATTTAAATTTAGTCATTCCCTCCCCCTCCGTTCCCCTCTACCGGTATGGGGTTAGAAAGATGAATGTAAATTACTTCCAGTTGTTGCCAATATCCTCTCTGGTGGGACAAACTGCGTTGTTCGGCGGGAAATCGTCCGCTACATTCAAGGGGAAACTGTTATACTTTATTCTTCACTTTATTGTTCTGAGAGTCATGACTCATGAGTCATTGTCAAATGTTCCTTCACCCCCACTCCGCACTGAGCTGTCAGTGTCAAGTACAACTCAGCTGTCACACGCCTCCTAGAGTTCATTTGTTGGTAACACTGAAGCTCTCCCTCGTGGACTCTTCTTCTTTGAGAGTAAAGAAAGAACTAGGATAAAGAACCGCTAAAACAAGTTGGGGAACATATTCTGTCTTTATATTAATGTATATTCGAGAAAAAACAAAAAACAAGTGAGCTCATTTGAAAAAGATGTCCGAAGATATTTCGAACCATGGACCTATTGGTTTAACGAGCCACTGCCCTACCAACTGATCCGAGGGACTGGTACTGGGGTGTCACGTTAACACCCGATTAACCGGGAAATTAGATACAAGATTAAGAATTTAAGATCAAACTAGAACAAATATTTTACAGCAAAAGTGGGATCAGTTTGAGAGATTTTTAAATAATTATTTATTTTTTACATTATTTTAAAAAATAAAGTAAAATAATTTCACCAGACCTGATCTGTTTTTTAATGCAAAATACAAAAAGGATCACCACAATTTGACGTCTGGTCTGAATTTGATCACATACTTAAGTTGTTGATATGCGGTAGGTAGGAGAGGCTCTTAAATCAAAATGTCGGAGGCTCAAGTAACTGTACAAACAAGTTTTTCAAATATATTACAATTATATTCTTACCAACAAACAAAGTTATATCATAAAATTTCCTTCTGACCGATAAAAATAAAATGTTTTCTTCCAAAACTAATAAATTATGGTATTAAGTGAACATTAATTGAAGGCACGAACTATCCAGTTTCAATTTGAGCCTTATTAACGTTAGTACAGTGGTAGTCGCTGGGAGGATTACTAGTTCGTACTGATTCTAAATGAGACAAGTTGAAACACATTCGTTATTTACCTAGACTAATGTGCATTTGCTTCATCCAATGTAAATATTATAATTAAAAAAAAGTTTACATCAAAAATTAATTTTTTTTGTACCATAGTATGTTAAAGGGTGGACTGACAAATGATCTTGATAGTCTACAATTAGATTAATGATTGATTTAAAACGTTGTAAATAATTGATAATGAGGTTTATTAGCTATCATTTACTAACTCACTGAAAATATTCCATATTTTCCGTATTTTAATTTTCAACATATTATTTTTACCATCTGAACTATCCAAATATTCCGAGTCACCTTAAAAATCAAACTATTGTACAATCTTGTTAGTAAAATAATGGACGAATATTGGTTACTTTTTCTTTAGCTATAAATCTATAAATCTAAAACATTGATCCTCGTAACAAACCCTTGATAGGAACAGTTTACTAGTACAGTCCCGTCAGGTGGAGCTAGCCCTCATAACAAACCCTTGATAGGAACAGTTTACTAGTACAGTCCCGTCAGGTGGAGCTAGCCCTCGTAACAAACCCTTGATAGGAACAGTTTACTAATACAGTCCCGTCAGGTGGAGCTAGCCCTCGTAACAAACCTATGAGCTACCCTTGATAGAAACAGTTTACTAGTACAGTCCCGTCAGGTGGAGCTAGCCCTCGTAACAAACCCTTGATAGGAACAGTTTACTAGTACAGTCCCGTCAGGTGGAGCTAGCCCTCGTAACAAACCTATGAGCTACCCTTGATAGAAACAGTTTACTAGTACAGTCCCGTCAGGTGGAGCTAGCCCTCGTAACAAACCTATGAGCTACCCTTGATAGGAACAGTTTACTAGTACAGTCCCGTCAGGTGGAGCTAGCCCTCGTAACAAACCTATGAGCTACCCTTTGAAGGAACAGTTTACTAGTACAGTCCCGTCAGGTGGAGCTAGCCCTCGTAACAAACCTATGAGCTTCCCTTGAAAGGAACAGTTTACTAGTACAGTCCCGTCAGGTGGAGCTAGCCCTCGTAACAAACCTATGAGCTACCCTTTAAAGGAACAGTTTACTAGTACAGTCCCGTCAGAAGAATCTAGCCCTCGTAGCAATCCCTGCATTGTACAATATAAAAGGTATTTTTTCACGCGCTAGGTCGTTGGTTTGACTTATTAGGCCCAACGACTTACAACTGTTAAGATAATTGGGCTCATTAATAAAATATTGTTACACCTTGATTTTATTATGAATGGATATTTAGAGCACCTTTTAGAGGATATAAACAAAAAACATTGTGCAGTCAACATTGACAACATTTCGTTATTTATACCTATTGATAATATCAATCAAAAATTGATAGCAGCAGATTACATGAGTTGACGTATGAACACATGAAGGTAGAGCTGGTGACTAGTCTAGCTATTCGATATGTCCATTCGTAATAAAATTGATGTATGTATATTATATTAGCATATTTGGGGGGAAAAGAAGAAAACATTTTGTTTTTATTTGGACAGAAATGTTGGTAAAACAGAGAATTTTTGTAAGAAACAGTGGGGGGGGGGGGGGGGGTAATTAAACTGCGCGGTGCTGGGCCCTTGCCTAGCTTTACCCAACTTAGAATTCAGTCCTTTATCACCAGGATCAGAACCCGCACGAGTGTCGATGACGTCACAGCCTCCAAGGCAAAAGAGTCCGTGCGGGCGCAGAGGGGGGTGGCAAGTCTCAGTAGGCGGCGGCCGCACCGTGGTGGTGGTGCATCATGTGGTGGTGATGATGGTGGCCCAGATGGTGGCCTAGGTGGTTCAAGTGGCTCAGGTGGTTGACGGGTGAGTGCTCCTGGTTGGGCGGGGTAGGCATACCACCCGCACTCTGGCAGACATACCACTCTGAGAGGTTGGTAGTCCCGGGCTGGTGGAGCTGCTGTTGCGTGTGCTGCCCAAACACTAAAAACACACAAACATTAGGTGGAGCTACTGTTGCCAACCAAACAGCACAAACATTAGTGGAGCTACTGTTGCCAACCAAACAGCACAAACATTAGGGGGAGCTACTGTTGCCAACCAAACAGCACAAACATTAGGTGGAGCTACTGTTGCCAACCAACAGACAACATAGTGAGCTACTGTGCCACACAGCACAAACATTAGGTGGAGCTACTGTTGCCAACCAAACAGCACAAACATTAGGTGGAGCTGTTGGACATGTTGCCACCAACAAACAATCACAAACCATTAGGTGGAGCTGCTGTTGGACTGTTCCAACCAAGCAACATAAACATTTCCAAGGTTACAACTCACTACAGAATTATACAGGGCTATCCTAAGTAGGACCTATGATATCCATACCGGAGGTCACGTGGTTTAAGAATGGGCGTAGCTTCTGGAAAAGAGATGTGAGGAGTAGAGGAAACACCGGTTCACTGAGAGGGTAGTTTACCCCTTGCCCTTCATCCTCCTGGGGTTACCATCCCCTGTCCTGACGAGAGTCCTTGCCATCTTTCAGTTAAACAAGGACCAGCGATGACAAGGAAACGTTTACCTGTTGCTGCTGTTGCGCCAGAGAGATAGGCAACGTGCTCTGTGTCTGGTGGTCCGGTGACGCCGCTCCCGCCGCGACGCTGATAGAACCCGCCGAGGAACTATTGGACTCTTCCCCCTCACTGTCGTAGCCTGGGGGTGGGCTCTTGGTAGTGCTGCCGCCCCCACTTCCACCCCCGCAGCCGTGCACCTGGAGAGAGAGAGAAACACACACAGCTTGAGCGTGTGGAGAGACAACCTCTGCACGGTACAGTGTCGAACCTTGTGAGCAAGTACTCACCTTCATATGTTTCCTGAGCGAGGAAGGGTGAGTGTACGACTTATCGCAGCCAGACACTCGACAGTTGTAAGGATAGTACTCACCTTCATATGTTTCCTGAGTGAGGAAGGGTGAGTGTAGGACTTATCGCAGCCAGACAGTTGTAAGGATAGTACTCACCTTCATATGTTTCCTGAGTGAGGAAGGGTGAGTGTACGACTTATCGCAGCCAGACACTCGACAGTTATAAAGAGAGTACTCACCTTCATATGTTTCCTGAGCGAGGAAGGGTGAGTGTACGACTTATCGCAGCCAGACACTCGACAGTTATAAAGAGTACTCACCTTCATATGTTTCCTGAGCGAGGAAGGGTGAGTGTACGACTTATCGCAGCCAGACACTCGACAGTTATAAGGCTTGTCCGAAGTGTGAACATGTGAGTGTTTTTTACGGTCGGAGCTGTTGGCGAAACGACGGTCGCATCCTTCAAACTCGCACTTGAAGGGTTTTTCTCCTGAAACAGACATAGGGATGTTGCTGTAAGCTCGATAGAAACATGACACAAGAACCAACAAGGTTAGAAAACTATATTTTACTCTCCATGGCCATTCCAAGAATAATTTTATTAATTGGAAAGGGGAAGAGGTTACATCTTCAGTGTTTCGGGGGGCAATCCCCCAACAGAATAACTATTTTAAACAATGAATCACTCTTGAAACTATTTGAACATAATTTGGGTTTTAGGTGTTATGAATTCTCCAATATGATCTGAGCTTAAACGTAGATATACATTACTACTCATTTTATGGAGGGGAGGGAGTAACTCCCCTTGTTCCTCTCTTCCTGTTTCAGGCGTGGCCCTCTTAACCTCATTTCATCCTCATATATCTAGGGATGAACAAAATTTAGTAGGCTACAACTGATTGGTATTTGAACCCAAATCTCCAGTCACCTACAAACCAGACAGGACGAGACAGACGTCTTTGTATGATCACACACATAAAAGCCATATGGAAGACTCTTTCACTGACATTGTTTACCCACTTCCAGATGAAATAGAAACTTGAAATTTGATAAACTTATAGCTTCTAGCCTGTAACCGACGAGTAAATTCCAAACAGTTAAAAAAATAAAAAATAACCCGCAAAAAAAAATTCAAAATGTCGGAGTAGCTTTAAAGTCGGTGTGAACCTTTCTTTGGAGGTCTCTTGTGGCTAAACGGTAAGACCTGTCAAAAACGGGTCTGGAATTACATTCGTTTACATCCACTTGTAGATATTTTTTGAAAATATTCTAGAGGCAGTCAAAGCATTGGGACAATTCCTTTCGAAAACAAGCTGATCTCTAGTCCAGTCGTTAATCATGACGTCACAAGGACGTGAGTTGGTGAATGTTGGGTAGACGTGTGTGAATAGAGAGTTCATGGAACAACGACTTGAAGGACGTGTCAATGATGCTTCAATACCCACATGAGAAAAATTGTCCTTGGTCCGGGATCAGTAAGGGAGAGCCTGGAGGGGGGAAACACCCTTGAGCCTCGTCTATTATGTAACAGGCTGGAGCCAACAAGTCAGGAAAAGTACAGTAGCTCCGTGGCTTCTTTGGTGATGACTGTCAAAAGTGACAGCTGCTAAACACATGTTTTTGCAGATCATCTGTTTGGCGTAGGGATACATAATCTTGTCTGGTAACTTTTCAAAGCCGTCAGCTTTCAGCTTTGAGCTGTCAATCAGCACCAAAGAAGTCATGGGACTACTGTAAGCTGCGTTTACTGTCGTCAACTTGTTGGACCAACATCCTGGGTCCTCCGGTAGTTTTTAATCAATCTTCTACACATTTGTAGCCGTGGATAACATCGTATTACTTGCCGTTCTTCATTTATTGTGTTGACAGGAAGTGTACTCTTGCTGAAAAAATCAAAACGTAAGAAATGGTGGGGAGGTTCAAAGGTTGTTTTTTTGGCTAAACGTCAAATTGAAGGTGTGTACATGGGCATAATGAATGACCTATATTTGCAAAGTGTATTTGATAACTTTGAACGCATGTCATATGTGGACTTTGAATGCTTCGTTACACTTCTGCATCCTCATTTACGTGGTAAAATGGAAAGGAAAATTGTTGCGACTCCGGGAGACAAATTTGCCACAAATCTGCGCTTTATGGGAGCTTTATGTATGGCCACAAAACATTAGAGACTGACTCGACTCAATAGGGCATGCGCAGAACCTTCCAACTCGGCCAACATGTTGGGTTGGTCGTTTAATATCTCCAACAAATAAACCAACCCAACCCAACACAGCTTGTTGGTTTTGACCGGCTATCCCAACATCAACATGTTGTGTTACAATATAAACGAGGCTTTAGAATGATAGGTTGATTATTCATCGTATGTATATATTTTCTAATAACTACTGACATGGAAAATATCCTGAAGAGGAGTGTGGGTACGGGCTGCCAGAAAGGGGAGGTGGAGAGTTGGAGAGGGGGAGGTAGCAAGCTTCTAGAGTTTTCTTTTGTATCTTGTTACTATGATGAGAGTGAAGAAACTTGTCCCAGTTCTTGAGTGGTGGTAGAGGGACACTGTTGTCATAGTTCTTGAGCGAAGGTAGAGGGACATTGTTGTCCCAGTTATTGAGCGAAGGTAGAGGGACACTGTTGTCCCAGTTCTTGAGCGAAGGTAGAGGGACACTGTTGTCATAGTTCTTGAGTGGTGGTAGAGGGACACTGTTGTCATAGTTCTTGAGCGAAGGTAGAGGGACACTGTTGTCCCAGTTCTTGAGCGAAGGTAGAGGGACACTGTTGTCCCAGTTATTGAGCGAAGGTAGAGGGACACTGTTGTCCCAGTTATTGAGCGAAGGTAGAGGGACACTGTTGTCATAGTTCTTGAGCGAAGGTAGAGGGACACTGTTGTCCCAGTTATTGAGCGAAGGTAGAGGGACACTGTTGTCATAGTTCTTGAGCGAAGGTAGAGGGACACTGTTGTCCCAGTTCTTGAGCGAAGGTAGAGGGACATTGTTGTCCCAGTTATTGAGCGAAGGTAGAGGGACACTGTTGTCATAGTTCTTGAGCGAAGGTAGAGGGACATTGTTGTCCCAGTTATTGAGCGAAGGTAGAGGGACACTGTTGTCCCAGTTATTGAGCGAAGGTAGAGGGACACTGTTGTCATAGTTCTTGAGCGAAGGTAGAGGGACACTGTTGTCCCAGTTATTGAGCGAAGGTAGAGGGACACTGTTGTCCCAGTTATTGAGCGAAGGTAGAGGGACACTGTTGTCCCAGTTATTGAGCGAAGGTAGAGGGACACTGTTGTCCCAGTTATTGAGCGAAGGTAGAGGGACACTGTTGTCATAGTTCTTGAGCGAAGGTAGAGGGACACTGTTGTCCCAGTTATTGAGCGAAGGTAGAGGGACACTGTTGTCATAGTTCTTGAACGAAGGTAGAGGGACACTGTTGTCCCAGTTCTTGAGCGAAGGTAGAGGGACATTGTTGTCCCAGTTATTGAGCGAAGGTAGAGGGACACTGTTGTCATAGTTCTTGAGCGAAGGTAGAGGGACATTGTTGTCCCAGTTATTGAGCGAAGGTAGAGGGACACTGTTGTCCCAGTTATTGAGCGAAGGTAGAGGGACAATGTTGTCATAGTTCTTGAGCGAAGGTAGAGGGACATTGTTGTCCCAGTTCTTGAGCGAAGGTAGAGGGACACTGTTGTCCCAGTTATTGAGCGAAGGTAGAGGGACACTGTTGTCATAGTTCTTGAGCGAAGGTAGAGGGACACTGTTGTCCCAGTTATTGAGCGAAGGTAGAGGGACACTGTTGTCCCAGTTCTTGAGCGAAGGTAGAGGGACACTGTTGTCATAGTTCTTGAGTGGTGGTAGAGGGACACTGTTGTCATAGTTCTTGAGCGAAGGTAGAGGGACACTGTTGTCCCAGTTCTTGAGCGAAGGTAGAGGGACACTGTTGTCCCAGTTATTGAGCGAAGGTAGAGGGACAATGTTGTCCCAGTTATTGAGCGAAGGTAGAGGGACAATGTTGTCCCAGTTATTGAGCGAAGGTAGAGGGACAATGTTGTCCCAGTTATTGAGCGAAGGTAGAGGGACACTGTTGTCCCAGTTCTTGAGTGAAGGTAGAGGGACACTGTTGTCCCAGTTCTTGAGCGAAGGTAGAGGGACACTGTTGTCCCAGTTCTTGAGTGAAGGTAGAGGGACACTGTTGTCCCAGTTATTGAGGAGTGGTTTAGTAACACTTTTGTCGACGTTTCCCAAGTTTGTAAAAAGTGATAAACCTACGTATTGTCCCCCCATAGTAAGTTGACACTGGTCTGTTAAGTTGTTTGTCCCCGCAGCGGCTGGGTTGCCATGAGTACCCCTGAGGACACCCCCAATGGGCTCAGTGAAAATTGGTCAAATTGAGCCAGGCCATGGTGTGCAATAGGAAATATTTGTCTACATATTATCAATATTTTAATAAGATTGCGTCTACTACAACACTAAGGTAATAGGTTTGTCAAACTTGATTTCGTAATCGTTAATCTTGTTTCGTAGACTGAGGGAAATAAAACATTTTTATGAGGATTAAAAAAAATTAGATAAGAACACAGATATTCTATGGCCCCTTCGTATATATACTACAAAAGAAGAAAATTTGGGATAGTAAATTTATTCCGGTGACATCGAATTTTAAAAATATATTATTTGTGGCATAATAGTTATCAAAAGTGATAATTGCAAGTCAAATTACTTGACGTATGAAAGTAAATCGAATCAAAAGATTCAGAAACCCCCATTCATTTCTTTTATTTAGAAGTGCGAAACAAGACGGAAGTATGAGGTAAGCTTCGGTTCCTGATGGACTACAGGTCCACAGTAACCTCTCCTAGTTTATCCATGGTGCCACTATTCTTCATCTCCCCTCACTCCTAGTTATGTACCAACAAACCCTCAGGTCCACAGTAACCTCCTCTCCTAGTTTATCCATGGTGCCACTATTCTTCATCTCCCCTCACTCCTAGTTATGTGCATTGTGCTCGGTACTAACAAACATGAAAGCTAGAGGTCTTGAAGACGTGAAAGAAGACTACCTTACAGCGTTGTACGTCCTGTGAGACAATTAGTAGGAACATGTGTGAACAAAAGGAAGATGTTTACTTGGCCATTCCCACCAGATGAGTATATTATTTTATTTGATTTGTCCCTCGTCTCGTCACGGGTTGTACGTATATAAACTTAATACGTTAATGTGCTATAGGTAGGGAAGGTTTAATTTTGAGGACGTGAATCCGCATTTGTGTAGATGGACAGTATAAAAACATATCAGATAAAACCGCCTCAGTGCACCCAACAGTGATTAGAACCTCTACCCCTGTTATCATTCCGATTTATAACGAGAGTTGCGTCATAGATATTAAGGCATGTAAATTAGAGCTACATCTTAAGATAGGTGGAGAATGAATCCAAGATACGTTCCATATGGTGATGTGTTAAAAAAACACTTTGGATTTATAAAATAATAGATGAGTAAACTGACAGTTTTTTAACACGTCCTACTGCCCGTCCATAGTATAAACCAGATACATTGCGTTGAATGTTGCAACTGTAAATAAAGCAGGTTAAAACCATGTAACTGAGCTATCCCCCCCACCCCCCACAACACCACCCCACCATCACTCAGAACACATTTGACCAATCATTCATAAGATTTGATTTAAATACCTCACATTGGAATGTAAGTTCGTTGATATCTGACCAATGAGTGTTCTACTGAGTGATGAGAACAATTCACAGGTACAGTTTAAACAAGCTCTGCTCTACATACCTCACATGGGAATGAATGTTCGTTGATACCTGACCAATGAGTGTTCTACTGAGTGATGAGAACAATTCACAGGTACAGTTTAAACAAGCTCTGCTCTACATACCTCACATGGGAATGAATGTTCGTTGATACCTGACCAATGAGTGTTCTACTGAGTGATGAGAACAATTCACAGGTACAGTTTAAACAAGCTCTGCTCTACATACCTCACATGGGAATGAATGTTCGTTGATACCTGACCAATGAGTGTTCTACTGAGTGATGAGAACAATTCACAGGTACAGTTTAAACAAGCTCTGCTCTACATACCTCACATGGGAATGTATGTTCGTTGATACCTGACCAATGAGTGTTCTACTGAGTGATGAGAACAAATTCACAGGTACAGTTTAAACAAGCTCTGCTCTACATACTCACATGGGAATGTATGTTCGTTGATACCTGACCAATGAGTGTTCTACTGAGTGATGAGAACAATTCACAGGTACAGTTAATACAAACCTTTTACACAGCAGAGGGAAGGTGGGTGTGGGGAGGATATTTTGTATCAAGGAAATAATTTGTGTTGAAAACTGTACAAAATCCAAACTAACGGACAACTCATTTAATAATTTTCTTCTCTGGGAATTGTACATAATATATTTATTTTAATCAAAATGAAAGCCTTTATTTTGCGATCAATTCTGTTTTTTCATAATATGTAAGTCTAGAGGCAAATCTACAATGATGCAACATTGTTGACAACAAATTGTGTGAATGTTGACAAGAAATGTCATCATTTTTCTACAACAAGGTGTTTAAACCAAATCAACATTTTTGTCAGGCTTAGTTGAGTTCAGGATGATGATGATAAATGTAAACATTTAAAGGCTTTATAATGGTTTCTCTGTTCACCATTTTATTAACGATAAAACAGTGCCGTCAAACCCCCTTTTTTTTCTACTTCAACCTCAACTTATTAACTTCTTAAATGTATTTCAATATGTCACGTTTATTTTTTCTATGTCTATAGTATGATCTTTATCATTTATATTAAAGTAACTATACTTACTTGACTCCATTCCATTATGAAAAATAATTGGTAATCAACAAATGGAGTTCGAAAGACACACGAACACGACCTTATGAGGTGGAGGCTCAAAGCAAAACTATATGTTGACAATAACGTTGTGCGTCTATAACAATGTTGCTAACATATGTTTCCAGCTTTAAGTTTGTTTTCATATACATTGTTGGTAAACTATTATTAGCATTCAACATGTTATCAAAACGAATGTTGTCAACATTTATAGCTGCTTTTCCACGTTTTTGTTGACAGCATGTGTTGCCAACGTGTGTTACAAACAATTTTGTGTTACCAAACCCTTACTTCACCTCTGACAAGACGTGTATTAATCACAACTTGTGAATGTGTGGAATGCCAGGCCTCCACAGTGGTTCGGATCCCACGTTAAACTGTAGTTCCTCCATTTCATCTCACAATCACCCTACCATTACACATTAGCGTAAGTGCGTATAACCCGAACGGGTAGTAAGACGTTGTGTTAATAATAATAACAATTTTGTGCTGGTGTGGACGCACCTTAACGAATTTTTGTTCCCACCAATCTTTAAATAATAATAATAATAATAATAATAAATAATAATAATAATAATAATAATAATAAAAAAGTGTATTAAAAATGCACTAAGCAGTTCATTGGAACGTTCTAACAACACAAACAGCTCTAAATACTTTCCCCACGAACATTTAATCCGAACATGAAAGAAAGTACACTTCAGCACGCTTCACAAACACTTCAACAACAGGGTCAGACAAACAGGAGGCAAAGAATAAAATGTTGTCACCCCCTGGCTTCAACAAAACACCCGCCATGTTGTTGACTGAAGAGCACTCTCTCGGCAAATGCACACACCACGCAGTTAAAAACTGCACAGAATCGGAAGTAAAAACTCTCAAATGTCATTTAAAGCTATATATAATAAAATAAGATATAAATATGTTACATACGAAATATATACCAATTTTATAAATGGAAAAAGTATCTACACATGGCTTCACAAACTTAAAAATTCGATTTGAAGTGTTTTTCTATAAGAGCATTTTCTCGGAAGTCAAAAGTTATCTTCAAAATGTAAAAATGACGATTGTCGATTGAGTGGTTCTTCAACCATCCACCTTAAATGAACATCAATCAGAGCATTAGTTCATTCACGGTCCACGAAGCGTTAGCGTAGCTACTATTTGGTCCCGGTGTTGTGTGGCGGTAAAAACTGCGAAAAGTCGGAAATAATAGACTCGGCTAAGAAGAGTTTCTTTTCATTCTAGTCCCTTTCAACTCACTAAAGATTCTTTCTCTCCACAACATATCAACCCAATTCTTGGTACTAAGGGTGTGTTCCTTGCTGTGAAAACAGATGGAAGAGACTAAATTTACTACATTCGTTGATAGCTGACCAATGAGTGTTCTACTGAGTGATGAGAACAATTCACAGGTACAGTTTAAACAAGCTCTGCTCTAAATACCTCACAGGGGAATGTATGTTCGTTGATAGCTGACCAATGAGTGTTCTACTAGTGATGAGAACAATTCACAGGTACAGTTTAAACAAGCTCTGCTCTACATACCTCACGTGAGAATGTATGTTGGTTGATACCTGACCAATGAGTGTTCTACTGAGTGATGAGAACAATTCACAGGTATAGTTTAAACAAGCTCTGCTCTACATACCTCACGTGAGATTGTATGTTGGTTGATACCTGACCAATGAGTGTTCTACTGAGTGATGAGAACAATTCACAGGTACAGTTTAAACAAGCTCTGCTCTACATACCTCACGTGAGAATGTATGTTGGTTGATACCTGACCAATGAGTGTTCTACTGAGTGATGAGAACAATTCACAGGTACAGTTTAAACAAGCTCTGCTCTACATACCTCACAGGGGAATGTATGTTCGTTGATAGCTGACCAATGAGTGTTCTACTGAGTGATGAGAACAATTCACAGGTACAGTTTAAACAAGCTCTGCTCTACATACCTCACGTGAGAATGTATGTTGGTTGATACCTGACCAATGAGTGTTCTACTGAGTGATGAGAACAATTCACAGGTACAGTTTAAACAAGCTCTGCTCTAAATACCTCACAGGGGAATGTATGTTCGTTGATAGCTGACCAATGAGTGTTCTACTGAGTGATGAGAACAATTCACAGGTACAGTTTAAACAAGCTCTGCTCTACATACCTCACATGGAATGTATGTTCGTTGATACCTGACCAATGAGTGTTCTACTGAGTGATGAGAACAATTCACAGGTACAGTTTAAACAAGCTCTGCTCTACATACCTCACGTGAGAATGTATGTTGGTTGATACCTGACCAATGAGTGTTCTACTGAGTGATGAGAACAATTCACAGGTACAGTTTAAACAAGCTCTGCTCTACATACCTCACGTGAGAATGTATGTTGGTTGATACCTGACCAATGAGTGTTCTACTGAGTGTTGAGAACAATTCTCAGATAAAATTTAAAGTATAGGTCTACACTGTTCTTGGAATAAAGAATCTTCTATAAAATCTTTTCTCCAACCAAAATCTAACTATTTTAAAGGCTTCTGTAAGGATAAAAGGCCTTTTTTTTTTACAAAAATCAGACTTACCCCATTGACAAGTCACTGCGATCAGCATATATAAGACATTCACGAGCTAAGTTTACCTGGATGACAGCTAGAAATGTAACTAGAAGTAATCCCTAATATATCACTACGCCAACAGCTGACATCTATCACTTTGGATGACCGTAATGACAATAATTTAGGCCAATATTATTTATATATTTATTTGAGGTCGGACACAAAGTTTATTTATAGTTTTATTAAGGTTAATTCTGGTGCACACTACCTATAGAATATGTTCTCATCCATAGCCATTAAATTAAGCCATTTATAGCGAATGTTTTAGAGCATAATCATATGAAACATTGTTCTCCGTGGCTTACTACCCCTCCGGTCTACCCAAATTTGTTTACTCTAATAGGGTAGCCTAAGTATTAGGAAGGTACGATTTAAAAGAAATGTATCAGCATTTGCCTGAGGTGAAGGAATAAAAATAATCATGAAAACACAATGAAAATACCCTTAAATTGTAACGAAAGTTGTTTCTGTGCGCTAACTTGACAGAACATAGTTATGTCCTTGACCATCCCTTTTAGAACATGGCACGGCGCTCTTCTAGGACACAAGGACCAACAAAGAGAGGAAGGACCAAGGACCTCACCTCAACCTGCATGGGACTCCTTCACTAAGGGACGATCTATTCAACACTGGGTAACCAAAAGCCTCCCTCCATTTTGCCCTCACTGTTATACAGGGACAATACCAACCACGGGAACACCGCCCCCCCCCCCCCCTTCCCAAAGCTTACATCTAATTGTAAGAGCTCATTCCACGGGTCAACCATTCTTTGTAGAGGTGAGATCTACTGCCCCACTGTGTGCTTCAACTGTCTGAAGACAGCTCCACGGAGTGCTTCAACTGTCGAGGACAGCTCCACGGAGTGCTTCAACTGTCTGAGGAGGCTCCACGGAGTGCTTCAACTGTCTGAAACAGCTCCACGGAGTGCTTCAACTGTCTGAGGACAGCTCCACGGAGTGCTTCAACTGTCTGAAAACTGCTCCACGGAGTGCTTCAACTGTCTGAAGACAGCTCCACGGAGTGCTTCAACTGTCTGAAGACAGCTCCACGGAGTGCTTCAACTGTCTGAGGACAGCTCCACGGAGTGCTTCAACTGTCTGAAGACAGCTCCACGGAGTGCTTCAACTGTCTGAGGACAGCTCCACGGAGTGCAACTGTCTGAAGACAGCTCCACGGAGTGCTTCAACTGTCTGAGGACAGCTCCACGGAGTGCTTCAACTGTCTGAAAACTGCTCCACGGAGTGCTTCAACTGTCTGAAGACAGCTCCACGGAGTGCTTCAACTGTCTGAAGACAGCTCCACGGAGTGCTTCAACTGTCTGAGGACAGCTCCACGGAGTGCTTCAACTGTCTGAAGACAGCTCCACGGAGTGCTTCAACTGTCTGAGGACAGCTCCACGGAGTGCATGTTGCGTACTTCAACTGTCTGAGGACAGCTCCACGGAGTGCCATTTCAACTGTCTGAAGACAGCTCCACGGAGTGCTTCAACTGTCTGAGGACAGCTCCACGGAGTGCTTCAACTGTCTGAGGACAGCTCCACGGAGTGCTTCAACTGTCTGAAGACAGCTCCACGGAGTGCTTCAACTGTCTGAGGACAGCTCCACGGAGTGCTTCAACTGTCTGAGGAGGGCTCCACGGAGTGCTTCAACTCTGTCTGGAGGACAGCTCCACGGAGTGCTTCAACTGTCTGAGGACAGGCTCCACGGAGTGCTTCAACTGTCTGAGGAGGGCTCCACGGAGTGCTTCAACTGTCTGAAGGACAGCTCCACGGAGTGCTTCAACTGTCTGAGGACAGCTCCACGGAGTGCTTCAACTGTCTGAAGACAGCTCCACGGAGTGCTTCAACTGTCTGAGGACAGCTCCACGGAGTGCTTCAACTGTCTGAGGACAGCTCCACGGAGTGCTTCAACTGTCTGAAGACAGCTCCACGGAGTGCTTCAACTGTCTGAGGAGCTCCACGGAGTGCTTCAACTGTCTGAGGAAGCTCCACGGAGTGCTTCAACTGTCTGAGGACAGCTCCACGGAGTGCTTCAACTGTCTGAGGAGCACAGTTCACGCTGCTCCAACGTCTACAACTGCTTGAGACGTCCGGTAGCTTCATTGAAGGACTACGGAGGTTCAATGTTGGGGACAGACCACAGTTGTTCAACTCTAGCTTCCCTCCACATTACATGTAACACCGCTCTCTAAGACTGCTACATGGCAACCCACATATATGAACACTCCTCTACACTCCACAATATGAACACTCCTCTACACTCCACAGATATGAACACTCTACTCCTCTGCACTCCACAGATATGAACACTCCTCTGCACTCCACAGATATGAACACTCCTCTACACTCCACAGATATGAACACTCTATACACATACATTGCTTCCAGCACTCCCGTTTAGTGGGTTCTATTACCCGCCCGAACTATCCACATATCCATACCAATGTGTTGGGACGAAGAAGGTTGAGTTAAGAAGAAACGTAGTAGTATTTGCGTGTAAAAAGGTAAAATAAACTTTGGAAAGATTTTCCCTCGATGCACTCTCCTGGCCATCGGTGCTATTTTTAATAATTAATCCTACTTCCTCCTCCTAGAGGTGAGTGATAATCCTACTTCCCCCTCCCAGAAGTGATTGGTTATCCAATTTACTTCTCCCAAGGGTGATTAATAATCCTACTTCATCCTCCAGAGGTAGGTGAGTGATAATCCTACATACTCCTCCCAGAGGTAAGTGAGTGATAAGCCTGCTTCTCCCTTCCAGAGGTAGGTGAGTGATAATCCTACATACTCCTCCCAGAGGTAGTGAGTGATAAGCCTGCTTCTCCCTCCCAGAAGTGATTGGTTATCCTATTTCCTTCTCCCAAGGGTGATTAATAATCCTACTTCATCCTCCCAGAGGTAGGTGAGTGATAATCCTACATACTCCTTCCAGAGGTAGGTGAGTGATAATCCTACATACTCCTTCCAGAGGTAGGTGAGTGATAAGCCTGCTTCTCCCTCCCAGAGGTAGGTGAGTGATAAGCCTGCTTCTCCCTTCCAGAGGTAGGCGAGTGATAATCCTACTTGTTCCTCCTAGAGGGATTGATAATCCTACTCTCCAGAGAAATGCTCTTAGAACTAGGTTGTAGTTATTTTTAAATCTTCTTCTTAATAATTAATTCAGCTTGTATTTGATTTTCTTGATGTAATTAGTTCACATAATAATAACTAAATTAATTTTTTTAAATGTGACCCCACCTCCCCCAAAATAATGGTTGTATTTAAATATAGTCTAAAACCAAAGTGGTACATTTTGTGTGCCAAAGCCACTTTATGCGCTGTGTGAACATTTGACAAGAGTGTGAGCGAATAAATCTCTCGCAGTGTGTAGGATTTGTGTGTAAAGTGGTCGCTCTGAAGGGAAGCCAATCCCAGTTACGATGGCGTTGTAAGGTAGCACTTTGAAATGTCCCTGGAATCTTGTCCTTCTCTATTTATCTTTTTATTTGTTTCACTCCCCTTACTTCACCCTCTCTTATTTCTTTTCCAAGTGGTCCACGTCAGCTTCATCCTGTCGACACATTCGTCTCCACACTGGTATATTCCACGGCCAAGTTCTGGTCATGAGACAAACTGCACTTTCTTTGACTAAGAGATACGAGCCGCGGACTTTGGGTTGAAGGGTGCCAATATCCTCACACTGCTGTGTTTCTTATGTACTATGATAAAATTCTAAACAACTAAAAATAGTCATCTTAAATTAAGTTACCACGTTCTGTTGTGATTTTGTTATAAAATAACTTTGAGGAAGGCCGGATTTTTGTTTCTAATGAGCCAGCACTATTTATCATAAATATTTTTTTAATATGAAACTAAAAAGTGTAAGCGTTTATTTTAAATGTGTGTACAGGTGGTCTAGGGGTAAGGTGTTGGACTTCTGTGCTGGGGGTCCGGGGTTCAATCCTCAGTCCCGGCACAGACTTATCTGATTGCCAAACCTTTCCTTCACCTCTGACAAGACGTGTATTAATCACAACTTGTGAATGTGTGGTTCGGATCCCACGTTAAACTGTAGGTCCTCTATTTCATCTCACAATCACCCTACCATTACACATTAGCGTAAGTTCGTTTAACCCGAACAGGTAGTTAGACGTGGTGCTAATAATAATAATAATGTATACAGGTATATAACAAGGCTCGTGTATACAGGTCTATAACAAGGCTCGTGTGTACAGGTCTAAACAAGGCTCGTGTGTACAGGTCTATAACAAGGCTCGTGTGTACAGGTCTATAACAAGGCTCATGTATACAGGTATAGAGCAGGCTCATGTGTTAGGAACATATACCCTGATTTTGGTTGTAAGAACAGCAGAGTAAATTCAAACATATTTCCTTGCGGCCAACACTGATAACATTTTACTTTATTATTAGGGTTATTCTATAGTTATTAATTATATCTATCTAAAGTGACGGCTGCAGATAGTATGACTTGCTGTATGAATGTATTAAAATGGTTTTAGTAACTTTAATAACTAACTTCTACTGTTCTTCCTACCAAAATCAGAAGGATAGTGAAGGGTACCAGACCAGGCCTGCAAGCCACCAACAAATCATGACTAATGTTCCATTTCGACCTGAAGATGTCGGTTCGACCTTCATTGTCCTGTCTATCATTCCTTTAAACGACACAATCGTTCCTGTGTTGGGGACTAACGCAGTATTTCCGGCAGAATCGATCTTTAGCTAACTCTGGGAACATGTTTTAGGGTAGTATCAAATTAAATATAATACATAAATAGGATTCCGGTCGGAAGAAACCTTTTTTAAATACTAATATATTTCTTACTGTCAACATCATTATTGTTATTTTACATGTTTTAATAATTTCTTATCAGAGCTGATAGACGCAGTTCATTGAGCTCACTTGACTTCATCATCATCAACTCTCGCCTCTTCTTCCTGTTGTCGTATAAGTTTTATTCCTCACCGTCTTCCCACCTAAATCCTTTTTTCCTCCTTCTTTGTGCCAACAGTTTCCATCCATCATTTCCTTGGCCTTCCTCTTCGTCTTTTTCCTTTCAATTCTCCATCAAAATATCTCGTTGATGTTTTAGTTTTATATATTCTCATCACGTGACCATACCACTCAAGTCTGCGCTTTCCTATTATTATTATTATTATTATATTATTATTATTATTATTATTATTATTATTATTATTATTATTATTATTATTATTATTATTATTTATTATTAGCACCGCGTCTTACTACCCGTTCGGGTTATACGCACTTACGCTAATGTGTAATGGTAGGGTGATTGTGAGATGAAATGGAGGACCTACAGTTTAACGTGGAATCCGAACCACGGTGGAGGCCTGGCATTCCCCACATTCACAAGATGTCTTGTCAGAGGTGAAGGAAGGGTTTGGCAATCAGATAAATCTGTGCCGGGACCGAGGATTGAACCCCGGCCGCCAGCACAGAAGTCTGACACCTTACCTCTAGAACACCAGACAACTTACCCCTAGACCACCAGAACAACTTACCCCTAGACCACCATGTCACCTTACCCCTAGACCACCAGAACAACTTACCCCTAGACCACCAGGTCACCTTACCCCTAGACCACCAGGTCACCTTACCCCTAGACCACCAGGTCACCTTACCCCTAGACCACCAGGTCACCTTACCCCTAGACCACCAGGTCACCTTACCCCTAGACCATCAGGTCACCTTACCCCTAGACCACCAGGTCACCTTACCCCTAGACCACCAGGTCACCTTACCCCTAGACCACCAGGTCACCTTACCCCTAGACCACCAGAACAACTTACCCCTAGACCACCAGAACAACTTACCCCTAGACCACCATGTCACCTTACCCCTAGACCACCATGTCACCTTACCCCTAGACCACCAGAACAACTTACCCCTAGACCACCATGTCACCTTACCCCTAGACCACCATGTCACCTTACCCCTAGACCACCATGTCACCTTACCCCTAGACCACCAGAACAACTTACCCCTAGACCACCAGGTCACCTTACCCCTAGACCACCATGTCACCTTACCCCTAGACCACCAGAACAACTTACCCCTAGACCACCATGTCACCTTACCCCTAGACCACCATGTCACCTTACCCCTAGACCACCATGTCACCTTACCCCTAGACCACCAGAACAACTTACCCTAGACCACCAGGGCACCTTACCCCTAGACCACCAGAACAACTTACCCCTAGACCACCAGGTCACCTTACCCTAGACCACCATGTCACCTTACCCCTAGACCACCATGTCACCTTACCCCTAGACCACCATGTCACCTTACCCCTAGACCACCAGGTCACCTTACCCCTAGACCACCAGAACAACTTACCCCTAGACCACCATGTCACCTTACCCCTAGACCACCAGAACAACTTACCCCTAGACCACCATGTCACCTTACCCCTAGACCACCAGGTCACCTTACCCCTAGACCACCATGTCACCTTACCCCTAGACCACCAGGTCACCTTACCCCTAGACCACCAGGACACCTTACCCCTAGACCGTCAGGTCACCTTACCCCTAGACCACCACCCCTAGACCACCAGGTCACCTTACCCCTAGACCACCAAGACACCTTACCCCTAGACCGTCAGGTCACCTTACCCCTAGACCACCAGCCCTAGACCACCAAGACACCTTACCCCTAGACCACCAGAACAACTTACCCCTAGATCACCACCCCTAGACCACCAGGACACCTTACCCCTAGACCGTCAGGTCACCTTACCCCTAGACCACCACCCCTAGACCACCAGGTCACCTTACCCCTAGACCACCAAGACACCTTACCCCTAGACCGTCAGGTCACCTTACCCCTAGACCACCAGCCCTAGACCACCAAGACACCTTACCCCTAGACCACCAGAACAACTTACCCCTAGATCACCACCCCTAGACCACCAGGTCACCTTACCCCTAGACCACCAGGTCACCCTTTAGCTTTCCTACCGTCTCAGCAACCGGAACTGGGATGCCGAATTTATTTCATATTTACTTAATTTCAGGTTCTTTTCTCCTGGAATTGAGTCACGACCGGGTGTACTGGGAGTGATTCAACTAAATGGTTTCTCATATCTCTCCACACAACTCCGGGTACATTTCCTCAAAGTTTTTCCTACCCCATGAATAGTTAAATCCGACGTATGATGAGACGTGATACAGCCAAATAAAACCTACGGAAGAAGTCTCTGTGTGTTGTGAATTATCTGTAAATATTTGGCATTCAAACAAATTCCTCACGAATGAAAATATGCTCTAGTAAATATAATCGGCCCAGTATACCCTCTTGAATGGAGCTCCTATTTAACACTTGAAGTTTATAAATAACTTCAACCTCACAGGTGGGAAGATTTCCATAATACAATAATCTCTCTTACAAATAACCATAAATCATTTATTGTAACGGATGAATGAGTTGAAAGAAAATATCGATATATCAGCCAACTCTCTCCCTTCTACAAACCCACAATACCCACACCCTTTAAAAAAAAAAGACAGAAAACTATTCAAACTGAAATGTTTCCAGGTAAAGATGATGCTTCTTCCTAACAACAACAAAAAAAGAAAGGTCACAACCCACAAGATTTTTCCAGGTCCTCAAAAGACCATTGGAAATGTATTTTTCTTCCAATGACTTTTTCATACTTGACGAGTTTGAAAAGGATGAGAAATTGCCGTGGAGTGCATGCTCTCTCTATCTCTCTTTCTCTCCAATATAAAGTGTGGCTCAGAGATTGTGGGGCCCTGTTCACACTACTGACCTACGGCTCTTTTAGAGGTCCGTGAACTTTAAACAAACGTCAGTTTAAACAGCGCAGAGTATCGTGCATCTATTCCGGACTACCCACGACTTAAGAAACGCACTCTTAAATCTGATTAGGATGGACGCAACGCTCGCCTACAATAGCTAGCCTTAATACACATTGGATTGTTACAAATACTGTATATTGTTAGTCATGTGAACGGGGTTTTCGGAAGCCTCCCCCCCCCCCCGCCCCTTGCTCTAAGTCGAGCCTACAAACACTTCATCAAGCTGAAAGAGAAGTTGAGGTACTTTTGGTGGACCATTGTAAGGTGTGGGGGAGGGGGTAACTGCCCCCTTTATATCGCCTGTCACAGCACTCTAGCAGGGGGTGTACAAACTGGGTCTAAATCTGCACTGACTACTTCAGGAATGTACAAACTGGTTCACACTCTGCACTGGCTACTTCAGGAATGTACAAACTGGTTCACACTTTGCATTGGCTACTTCAGGAATGTACAAACTGGTTCACACTCTGCACTGGCTACTTCAGGAATGTACAAACTGGTTCACACTCTACAATGGCTACTTCAGGAATGTACAAACTGGTTCACACTCTGCACTGGCTACTTCAGGAATGTACAAACTGGTTCACACTCTGCACTGGCTACTTCAGGAATGTACAAACTGGTTCACACTCTGCACTGGCTACTTCAGGAATGTACAAACTGGTTCACACTCTACAATGGCTACTTCAGGAATGTACAAACTGGTTCACACTCTGCACTGGCTACTTCAGGAATGTACAAACTGGTTCACACTCTGCACTGGCTACTTCAGGAATGTACAAACTGGTTCACACTCTGCACTGGCTACTTCAGGAATGTACAAACTGGTTCACACTTTGCATTGGCTACTTCAGGAATGTACAAACTGGTTCACACTCTGCACTGGCTACTTCAGGAATGTACAAACTGGTTCACACTCTACAATGGCTACTTCAGGAATGTACAAACTGGTTCACACTCTGCACTGGCTACTTCAGGAATGTACAAACTGGTTCACACTCTACAATGGCTACTTCAGGAATGTACAAACTGGTTCACACTCTGCACTGGCTACTTCAGGAATGTACAAACTGGTTCACACTCTGCACTGGCTACTTCAGGAATGTACAAACTGGTTCACACTCTGCACTGGCTACTTCAGGAATGTACAGACTGGTTCACACTTTGCATTGGCTACTTCAGGAATGTACAAACTGGTTCACACTCTGCACTGGCTACTTCAGGAATGTACAAACTGGTTTACACTCTACAATGGCTACTTCAGGAATGTACAAACTGGTTCACACTCTGCACTGGCTACTTCAGGAATGTACAAACTGGTTTACACTCTACAATGGCTACTTCAGGAATGTACAAACTGGTTCACACTCTGCATTGGCTACTTCAAGGGTGATCTGGGGGGCGGGTAGTCTCCTCATATAGAGAGGAGCTGGTAATCAACGTGATAAGTCAAAATGAATTTATCATCTCTCTTTTTCTTTTCCCAGACAATATACTGTACCATGTATCTGTACCAAGATTTATTGAAACCAGTTTATTTATTACCCTTATTTCAAAATGTGTTTCAATTGTCACTGTTTGCTATACTATAAATCACTAGTGTTTTAGTAGGTATCTTTTTTCCTTGTATTTTTAAAGTATGACCATAGTAAGTCCCGCTAATTAAGACCGTAAAAAATGCTTCCTTAAGCCTACAAGTACATTTACAAACATTGCATTATTTCTATTCATTATCCAAAGAAAATCCGTTGTTCACGTTTTACTGCCCGCTAAGTATATCAAAAATGTAATACTAACGAGTAGGTATGAGGTGTGCCCACATTTTCATGGGAGGATTAGTGGAAAACCATTTAAGGGGGGAAGGGGGGAACTCCGATACTTGGCTAGGATTTTAACCTAGACCTCCCGTCACTGAAAAACTGGACTAGATGACATTTAGTCCGCGTGATCACCAATATTGGTCATGGTTCGTGTTTAAGGTGGTATAGAGCTTAGCTTAGCTTTAGTTTAGTTTAGTTTAGTTTAGTTTAGTTTAGTTTAGTTTAATACACACTCTCAGTTCTTGAATATTGTTCATGGGTAGGCCTATTGAGAAATTTGACTAGATCTTTCGTTTTTTAATTTAGGTAATTTCTGTTCGGGTCCTGTGCTCATAACAGATATTCAACACCTGTTGATATTACAAGTGTGGGAAATTAAACCAAATGTATCTACTTATCCGAAATTGTATTTATTTTATTTTATTTTAATTAAAAATAAAAATTCGCTATAAAGATGGTAAAAAATTCATGCCTTCGCTTGCGTTCCTTCCCCCCCACCTTAATAAGCGACACGCGTGCACACAAACACACACACACAACTATCACATTGCTATTTTACCCTGTGGAAAGGACACAAACTATGTTTTATTTTCACTAGCAAGTAGAGCAACACTCCGAACAAACACCAGTGAGTGACCCACCTCGGTGGCGTAGTTGGCTAACGCGCTAGTTTCGTGTTGAGCTCGACTGCCGAGGACGGGGTGATCTAGGTTAGAATCTCGGTCGGGTGAACTGGGGTGGTTTTCCCTAAATGGTTTTCCACTCTCCCTCCACGCAAATGCGGGTTCACTTACAACAACAACAAACACAACAAAGTAATATTTTGAATCTCTCATTAACAAAGTCTTGGTAAACTCCTCAGAGCTCTATAAAAGAGAAATTACAATCTTTGACTGTTAATGAGCTGATCATTAATTCCACAACAGGTGAGCTGAATTAAACAATGTGTTCTACCCCTTTCTAATTAACAAGGTGTTACTTCACCTTCCCATGTTTATCGATGTAGCAACTAAGTTGCGAACAATACTTAGCTCTGGTAACTTATATTGGTCCGGGAGTGACAATATAGTTCTTATTGGACGAGTAACGCTAATTTAACACATGACGTCACGCCACATTTCCATACAATAGAGGGAGGGTTTCACTCCTGACAGGCGTCGAGCGTGTGTGTGGGTTACCACGAGAACATCCTATCACGTTGTTGGACAAACTCTTCGAGAGGAAGATAAATAAAACATTCTTACAGGTCCGCTTTCAATAACACAGTCTCCAGTGGTGGAGTGGATATCTTGCAATAACACATCCTCCAGTGGTGGAGTGGATATCGTGCAATAACACAGACTCCAGTGACGGAGTGGATATCGTGCAATAACATAGCCTCCAGTGACGGAGTGGATATTGAGCAATAACACAGCCTCCAGTGACGGAGTGGATATTGAGCAATAACATAGACTGAAGGCCTACCTATTTTAATGCTATTGTAATTTTGACTAACACCTCTCTTCCCCCAACAACCTAAACTAATCAGATTTATTCCAAATATATAATGATAGGAAATGTCCAAACTCAATAGGAAAAACCCTATATGCCAGATAGAAATGCTCCTATACCTATTCATATATATTCATAAGTCAAGACATAGGATCTGCAGCTGTCAAATTTGACAGCTAGTATCAATACCAATAAATAGTAGGTCTAATAATGCATAATATATTTTGTAAAGGTTGGCTTCGTTGACAAACAAATGTTTGCCTGAAATCACTATCGTACAACGATGGCCCTAATATTTCAAGTTTTTGTGGAGTTGCAGGGTCTAAGGTTATAACCGACCAACGCTCAGATTTTGATAACACGTCATCATTTGTTTTCTCCATCACAGACATAGCTCGAAAGTACACAAGCTCTGTTCATCATGAGCCCCTGGTCGTACAAATGTTCGTTTTGTTTGTTTTTATTTTGGAATTTAGGGTTATATTTTCTTGGATTGCGTCATTTTAAAGTCATTTTTAGGCCTTTTTGAGTAATTTTAAGGCATTCATGTTGAATAATTATGTTTTTTAAAGCTATTATTATTATTATTATTATTATTATTATTAGCACCGCGTCCTACTACCCGTTCGGTTTATACTCACGCTAATGTGTAATGGTAGGGTGATTGTGAGATGAAATGGAGGACCTACAGTTTAAAGTGGGATCCGAACCACGGTTGAGGCCTGGCATTCCACACATTCACAAGTCGTGATTAATACACGTCTTGTCAGAGGTGAAGGAAGGGTCACTATTCTATTAATTATGCTAATGAGCCAAGGACGAGTAAGATTGAAGTTGAAGAAAATGTACCCACATTTGCATGGAGGGAGAGTGAAAAAAACATTGCCGGGGGGGGGGGGGGAATCTCCTTCAGTACAACCGACCGGGATTTTAACCCTGATCCCTCTTACATCGGCAGTCCAGTCTAACATGAGAACTACGCCTTAGATCATGTGACCAGTGAAACAGGTGAAGTAGATATTTGTAAATCAACATTATATTTAGCGCGATGAGAGAGTTTTAATCGTTAAAGGCTTTTATTTTTAATTACATTTTACATGTAAAGTGTGTGTTTAAGTTAGTTATGTGCATTTATTATTTTTTTCTGTGTCATTTTATGAAAATTTGATGTCGGTTTTGAGAATATCTAGATAATTTTATAAGTAATTTTTTTAAACATTTTAAGTTTTTAACATATTATGAAAAGACTCTGAATGTTTACAAAATGTATCATTATTATTTGGCTTATTTTGTCGGGATTGATGCGATATATCACATATATTATAAGAAGTAGTTTAGATATGTAATATTTTGTGGCTGGCACCTACAATTTTCCAACAACTATAGTTAGGTGCCTCGCTCGACTTTGTTCAAGTGCAGTTCATGTTAGGAACGACAGACAGCGCGCTATACCTGTCCTCTCTAATATTCATCCTGTAAATCATGTCCTGCTCCAGTATTGCTAGGAGTAGGGGGGGGGGGTTTCCCGGGGAGCAATAAAACCATAATTTGGTCACGATGACGTCGTCAATAGATCCCCCCCCCTTTCCACCATCTATACATGCCACAAATCACTCTCGAGTTTTGGACAAATATACTGAGTGTGAAAGTGTTTTGGTTCCCCCCCTTAAGTGGAGAAAGTATCTAACGTGATGTTATTGGTTTTGTGAAGTAAAGTAATCCCTGTTCCGTGTTCGAACACTGGAGGGTGCAGTTGAAACCGGTATTATTATTTTATCACTGCTATATTTGAAATGACCCGCCTCGGTTACATAGTTAACTAATGCGCTGGTTTTGTGTTGAGCTAGACTTCCGAGAACGGGGAGATTGGAGTTCGAATCTTGGTCGGGTGAACTTGGGGTGGTTTCCCTAAATGGTTTTCCAATCGACCTTCGTGCAAATGCAGGTTCACTTTCACTAAATTCAACTTCCCAATTCCTAGCCCATTAGCGTATAAACCAAAGGGTAGTAAGACGTGGTGCTAACCAAAAGACCGTTTGGAATGTGTTTGTTTTATAAGAGCGCGTCAGTCAAGAAATGTAAAAGGCCTACGTAATGTAATTGCCATTATATCCTACTGTTGTACTAGTGTACTGTAGTGTACTGTAAGTGTACATCATTTTCTTCAGGGTCAGTTAGAAATATTTATAGTTCAATTTAAAAAAATACTGATTAAATGAGCACCCAACTCCCAAACTAACGAAACACAACCACCAGCACCCTAGCCAGTAGTTCCCAAATAAATCTTCTCCGTCGTTCTGGTAATCGAATCAAGGACACCTAGATAAAACGGAAGACGTGTTAAGGATTTAGTTAATTTGTTGTGTTTCAAAAAGCTAACAAGTGTTAGTTAAACATTTTATTGAATTATCGCTACATATTTAAAATTATATTTCAACCGCATCTTATAGAATGTTATTTGTAAGCCCCATCCTACTAACAGTCCTACTACCCAGCTACTAGCCGTCTACTACCCAGCATACTAGCCGTCTTACTACCCAGCATACTATAACCACCTACTAACCATCTTACTACCCAGCCTACTAACCGTCCTACTACCCGCCAGGGATGCCCACATACAGGTCCCCCCTTGGGGGTGTGTGAATGGAGCAGCTACATAGGGCCCCGCGCTTGCTAAGGTGACAGAGGGGAAAACAAGTTGAGGTTGGAAATGTTTACTTGCTCGTCTGTATAGTAGGACCCTTGTAAAGACAATCTAGTAGCGTCAGAGTAAACACAAATAAAACATATCACGTGGTTTGAATCACTGAACAAGTGTAGCAAGCTGGAAGGCGTGTTTCTGTATGTAGGTTATACGTCCAAAGATAGCTTTTGAAAGCATTAGCAGATTTAATTCAAACTTGGCATAGATGTTCATTGTAGCATTATACAAATAAAGCTCGATGGGAAAGAAAACCAAACCAAGGGTTGGGGAGAAATCAACCCTTATATGTGTATAAAAACACGGCCTCAAGTATTAATAATAATAATAATAATATTTAGCACCGCGTATCACTACCCGTTCGGGTTGTACGTTTTAAGTACTAATTACGCTAATGGATTAAGAATTGGGAAGGTTTAATTAAAAGAAGTGAACCCGCATTTGCGTGGAGGGAGAGTGGAAAACCATTTAGGAAAAACCTCCCCCAGTTCACCCGACCGAGATTCGAACCTCGATCTCCCCGTCCTCAAGTATTAATAAATTGCTACATGTATTTATTTACCTTTTAGGCAGGCTATAGATAAGCACTGAATATTTAGAGGCCCACCAAAAAATCTACAGGCCTACTCTTTTTTACCTGATTTAATGCTCATAGCCAGGCCGGCTTGATTTGTTTACAAACTAGTTTTGAATGCATTCTGTTGTTGCCAATGATTAAATGTAACAACGCAAATCAACCAATTATCGTCTAATTGCAATATTCAATACAAACAAACCTTTGAAATTCATAAATACATTTATCTAAGAAACACTATAGAACGATAGCACATCTTTTTTCAGAATTCGGCACTTTACAAATCGTCAGTATTTTTAAATTAAACAGACTTCTGTGCTGGCGGCCGGGGTTCAATCCTCGGTCCCAACACAGATTTATCTGATTTCCAAATCCTTCCTTCACCTCTGACAAGACATCTTGTGAATGTGGGGAATGCCAGGCCTCCACCGTGGTTCGGATCCCACGTTAAACTGTAGGTCCTTCATTTCATCTCACAATCACCCTACCATTACACATTAGCGTAAGTGCGTACAACCCGAACGGGCAGTAAGACGCGGTGCTAATAATAATAATAATAATTTTAAATTAAAAGTAGACCAGAACTTCCTTAAAGTAGTTAAAACAAACACAATTAATTCAATATGCAAGAAAATTAATTATCAATTTCATATTTAAAAACAGTATTTTTTTAAAAATACAAGCAACGTTACTCACGATTCTGACGATCATCACTCAGCGCAACGCTACCAGACGTGCATCGGTTCGCGGAGAAAATGCGCCGAGTCCGAGCTAATACGCAAGTGTTATTGGAATCTTAGGCGCCCGCGGAAATAATTTAGAAGCCCGGGGCGTGTGGGCGTCTGCTAATTTACATCCCTACTTTTAGGTCATTTCCTGATACTTTGTAGGCTGAAAATTGGTAAATAGGTGCAAAATACTGTGATGACGTTGAAAAAATCAAATTTTAAGATATTAGGGGGAAGGGGAGGCCCCCGCGTTTACTAAGGGGGGCCCTGCCCACAAAATATACTAAGAGTTAGTGTATCCCCTTGGAAAGAGGGAAAACCTGCACTCAATACAGCCAGCTGGGATTCTAACCCATACCTCCCCATTACGGGATAACAAGAGCCTACGAGAATCACGCCTTTGTCCTCATGACCATTGGTGTGGCTGTCACTGAAGAATGAGACTGTACAACTCTAGTTTTCAAACATTTATTCAAGTTAGGGAACACATACCATGATGATAATAATGTTACCTTTGTCAAAAGTTAAAATATTTTAGCTGAGAGAGAAAAAAAAAGTTATCTCTCGTCAGTGTAGTCTATTTTTAAAAAAACAATTATTTTACTTTTTTTTTTTTTTTAGGATCCTTTCCTCCAAGAAAGGGCCAACATTAAAAAGAACAGAAAAATTTAATTTCAATCCTAGGAAATACAGTTTTATCCGTTCTCAAAGCTAGTTTCATATTCTTGTGTCGGATTTATGGTTTCGAGAAACATTTGAAAACGATCCTCATACATATACATATATATATATATAGTGGTGGTGTTTGTTGGGGGGGGGGGGGGGGGACTAAGGTCGAAGAATAGTTTTTTTGGGCAGGTGAGGAGGGGTTGAAAAATATCTCAGGGTTAAATGTCTCATGCCTACCTGTGTTCAGGTTATACGAGAAATGGAATATTCCGCATTCCTTCAGTGACGGACGCGCATTCCAAGAGCTTTATGCGGGTAGAAGGTACTTCTGACGCGTTCCTCTTGTGTTATACGAGATTGTAGGGAACTAGGAGACCTGGGTTATAATCCCGGTCAGGTCTAAATGGTTTCACACTATTCCTTCAGGTGAATACAATTATCTCTTCCATACTAGCATAGTGCGCAAATGATTACTTGCTCATAATGTTAAAAAATATCCTTCGAAAACATAGTTTTATTTGTTATCAGAAGACATTTCTACATTGCTATCAGGCAAAGCGTGTCTACATTGCTATCAGTAAAAACTTAGTCTACATTGCTATCAGGCAAAGCTTGTCTACGTTGCTATCAGTCAAAACTTTTCTACATTTCTATCAGTCAAAACTTGTCTACATTGCTATCAGTCAAAACTTAGTCTACATTGCTATCAGTCAAAACTTAGTCTACATTGCTATCAGGCAAAGCTTGTCTACGTTGCTATCAGTCAAAACTTTTCTACATTTCTATCAGTCAAAACTTGTCTACATTGCTATCAGTCAAAACTTAGTCTACATTGCTATCAGGCAAAGCTTGTCTACATTGCTATCAGGCAAAGCTTGTCTACATTGATATCAGGCAAAGCTTGTCTACATTGCTATCAGTGAAAACTTGTCTACATTGCTATCAGTCAAAACTTGTCTACATTGCTATCAGTCAAAACTTAGTCTACATTGCTATCAGTCAAAACTTAGTCTACATTGCTATCAGGCAAAGCTTGTCTACGTTGCTATCAGTCAAAACTTTTCTACATTTCTATCAGTCAAAACTTAGTCTACATTGCTATCAGGCAAAGCTTGTCTACATTGCTATCAGTCAAAACTTTTCTACATTTCTATCAGTCAAAACTTAGTCTACATTTCTATCAGTCAAAACTTGTCTACATTGCTATCAGTCAAAACTTAGTCTACATTGCTATCAGGCAAAGCTTGTCTACATTGCTATCAGTGAAAACTTGTCTACATTGCTATCAGTCAAAACTTTTCTACATTGCTATCAGTCAAAACTTAGTCTACATTGCTATCAGGCAAAGCTTGTCTACATTGCTATCAGGCAAAGCTTGTCTACATTGATATCAGGCAAAGCTTGTCTACATTGCTATCAGTGAAAACTTGTCTACATTGCTATCAGTCAAAACTTGTCTACATTGCTATCAGTCAAAACTTAGTCTACATTGCTATCAGTCAAAACTTAGTCTACATTGCTATCAGGCAAAGCTTGTCTACATTGCTATCAGTGAAAACTTGTCTACATTGCTATCAGTCAAAACTTGTCTACATTGCTATCAGTCAAAACTTAGTCTACATTGCTATCAGTCAAAACTTAGTCTACATTGCTATCAGGCAAAGCTTGTCTACGTTGCTATCAGTCAAAACTTTTCTACATTTCTATCAGTCAAAACTTGTCTACATTGCTATCAGTCAAAACTTTTCTACATTGCTATCAGTCAAAACTTTTCTACATTGCTATCAGTCAAAACTTAGTCTACATTGCTATCAGGCAAAGCTTGTCTACATTGCTATCAGTCAAAACTTAGTCTACATTGCTATCAGGCAAAGCTTGTCTACATTGCTATCAGTCAAAACTTGCCTACATTACTATCAGTCCAAACTTAGTCTACATTGCTATCAGGCAAAGCTTGTCTACATTGCTATCAGGCAAAGCTTTTCTGCATTGTTATCAGGCAAAGCTTGTCTACATTTCTATCAGTCAAAACTTGTCTACATTGCTATCAGTCAAAACTTGCCTATCAGTCCAAACTTAGTCTACATTGCTATCAGGCAAAGCTTGTCTACATTGCTATCAGTTAAAACTTGCGTACATTACTATCAGTCCAAACTTAGTCTACATTGCTATCAGGCAAAGATTGTCTACATTGCTATCAGTTAAAACTTAGTCTACATTGCTATCAGTCCAAACTTAGTCTACATTGCCATCAGGCAAAGCTTGTCTACATTGCTATCAGTGAAAACTTGCCTACATTACTATCCGTCCAAACTTAGTCTACATTGCTATCAGGCAAAGATTGTCTACATTGAAATGTTCTGGAATTACTCTGCACCGCGATGGACGCCAATTGAAGTGTTCTGGTTCGGCGCGTTGACCGTCGATTGAAGTTACACCGTTTAATTAGCTGGTAATTGCCCCGTGGTCGAGCACTAATTAAATTGGTCCGGTTTTTTGATGTTGTGAGTTAATTGGTATTTATAGCCCCGTGATCGAGCGCCAATTAAAGAATTATAATTAATACACACTGATTATTTTGACGTGTTTTTTATTTTTGAATCTCTGTTTATTTAATGAGAAAATAGATAAAGTCGTTGAAATATATACGCGGCCTATTGTATGAGCGCGGACAGGTGTTGCTGGACGCCAAGTGCCCAAGTGAGTTCTGTCAGTTCTGGACACCAACTGCCCTTACATTGCACCATCCTTCGTATATATCCATTGCTCATGGAAGCTTCGAGAAGATTTAGTTTAGAAAAACAAAATACAAGACAAAAACATCTCTGTGTTACTAGAAGCTCCGAGAGCCGGAAACTGACTCAAGTTACATTTTAAAATCTCTCTTCGAACCTTCGAGAAGAGGAAGTTATTATTTTAAATTGTCAAACTGACTTGACTAATGTCACGTGCGTGACGTCACTGTTCAGTGGCTTTTGCCTTCTTAGAAGAAGAAGAAGTGCTTTAAGCGCCATTTAATATACTATATAATCTAAATTTAATAAGATACGTTTATAAAATTAGGACGATATTATTGTCAATGCTTTCACATACTTTTCAGGGGCAAATCAGTTACATTACAACATTGCTATCAGTGAAAACTTGCCTACACTACTATCAGTCCAAACTTATTCTACATTGCTATCAGGCAAATATTGTCTACATTGCTATCAGTTAAAACTTAGTCTACATTGCTATCAGGCAAAGATTGTCTACATTGTTATCACACAAAACTTAGTCTACATTGCTACATTGTGATGAGAAGAGTACCACTTAGGTGAAAAGTTCCAGAATTCGCGTGACGTGAGAAGAGAGATTTTACCTCCACGCATGAAGCACCGCACCCACGTTATCAATAGGTTAAAAGAATCACGAATGATAACTCAAAAAAGGGCAGTGCACCCGACTAAGATTCGAACCAAGACCTCCCCATCACCAGCAAGCCATTTTATTTTGGTCCTGATGCCCTAGACGATGTGAGCATAGGTGCGGGGGAAGCTGTAATTGAAATCATGACCCGGTCGGTACAATCCGCGCAGGTGAGAGTGAAGAGTGAAGTATAACTGGTTGTCTAAGTCATTTATCATCCAGGCGCAGATGGCAATGACGGGCTGAAGTCCTAGCGGGAGGGGGGGGGGGGGTTAAGAATCAAGCCTCAACCCCCCCCCCCCCCCTCTGCGGAGGACAGATTTGACCCATACTGAACTTGGTTGTAGTGCAGGCAGCTTAGGTGGCTTAGGAGAACAGGATAAAGAGGGTGAGTAACACTTTTATAGAATATGTTATTTCATAATTTTAAATAAATAAAAATTTGGTAAAATAAAGTGTTAATTAGATGTGATAATCAGGATTAAAATTTACTTACGTAAATTAACGTTTACTGTATTATTATTATTATTATTATTATTATTATTATTATTATTATTATTAACACAACGTCTTACTACCCGTTCAGGCTATACGTACTTACGCTAATGTGTAATGGTAGGGTGATTGTGAGATGAAATGGAGGACTTACAGTTTAACGTGGAATCCGAACCACGGTGGAGGCCTGGCATTCCACACATTCACAAGTTGTGATTAATACACGTCTTGTCAGAGGTGAAGGAAGGGTTTGGTAATCAGATAAATCTGTGCCGGGACATAGGATTGAACCCCGGACCCCCAGCACAGTTTACTGTAAGAAATATATGTTTAGGTGATTCTCAATTAAATGTTCGTAATATTTCTGTTGTGTGCTGGTAAAGAGCGAGCCACACAACTTGGAACATTGTAAAACAACAAGCGCACCGGTGAACATATGGTCCAAGGCATCGCTTTACCACTAAGATAGATTAGATTTAAGGTAATCGAAGGTCTAGGCTTGAATCTCGGCTGGGTGTTTTGAAGTTAGTTTTTAATGAATGGTTTTTCATTCTTTCTTTCACGTAAATGCGGGTACACTTACTTTAAATATAACTTAATCCTCTCTACCACATTTGCATTGATATGAAAACATCCCGCCTGTGAAGTAAGTTGCAGTGTAAAAAAATCTCCTTTAGCATCCTAGCATTGCTTCACTACTTGCATTGCTTCAGTCATTGCAATACTTTCCCCCTAGCAGTACTTTCCCCCGAGCAGTACTTTCCCACCAGCAGTAATTTCCCCTAGCAGTACTTTCCCACCAGCAGTACTTTCCCCCTTGCAATACTTTCCCCGAGCAGTACTTTCCCACCAGCAGTAATTTCCCCCTAGCAGTACTTTCCCACCAGCAGTACTTTCCCCCTAGCAGTACTTTCCCCCGAGCAGTACTTTCCCACCAGCAGTAATTTCCCCCTAGCAGTACTTTCCCACCAGCAGTAATTTCCCCCTAGCAGTACTTTCCCACCAGCAGTACTTTCCCCCTAGCAGTACTTTCCCCCGAGCAGTACTTTCCCCGAGCAGTACTTTCCCACCAGCAGTAATTTCCCCCTAGCAGTACTTTCCCACCAGCAGTACTTTCCCCCTTGCAATACTTTCTCCCTTTCCGCTTTCCCCTCTCCCAGGTGAGTGTTTAACTAAAGCTATGATAAGGTGAGTGTTTGACTAAAGCTATGATAAGGTGAGTGTTTGACTAGAGCTATGATAAAGCGAGTGTTTGACTAGAGCTATGATAAAGCGAGTGTTTGACTAGAGCTATGATAAAGCGAGTGTTTGGCTAGAGCTATGATAAGGTGAGTGTTTGACTAGAGCTATGATAAAGCGAGTGTTTGACTAAAGCTATGATAAGGTGAGTGTTTGACTAGAGCTATGATAAAGCGAGTGTTTGGCTAGAGCTATGATAAGGTGAGTGTTTGACTAGAGCTATGATAAAGCGAGTGTTTGGCTAGAGCTATGATAAGGTGAGTGTTTGACTAGAGCTATGATAAGGCGAGTGTTTGACTAGAGCTATGATAAGGTGAGTGTTTGACTGGCTCAAAGCCTCCCTTATATCCCGTTTAAGTCATTCACACGTTCGGATTCATGAGAGGAATAATTAACGTGACGTTTTATTTGGGAGAAGTTGTTTCTCCTGGTCGTTATAAACAGAATTGGGAGGGGTCGACCTTTCCGTAACTTATGGTCACCACGTAAGGACACAGCAACACACATTATGTGCTGGAGGGAGGGGGTGGGGGGTGGGCTAGTAGTTATATTTATAGACTCTATGTTATATTATGAAGTTTGTTTCACCGTATAAAATGGAAATTATGTTTACTTGGCGAGGAAACGTGTTAAAAAATATTAACGCCGCTTGCTGGACGAGATTACAATAAACTGGGAACTGTCTTGATCGTGTGTTTTGTATCAAATTAAGCTGTGCTTAAGATAATTCAGCATTCGTATCACAAACTCAGGGGTGGAAACATAAGTAACTCAAATTTTCTTTAAATTAGAAAATAAAATAATTTCTTACCAAATAAATAACACAAATAGGCTATAGTAATTCTATGAATCATGTAAACAAAAGTTATCTTAATAATAATATAATATTTAGCACCGCGTCTTACTACCCATCCGGGTTCTACGCTTTAAGTACTAATTACGCTAATGGATTAAGAATTGGGAAGGTTGAATTAGAGGAAATGAACCCGCATTTGCGTGGAGGGAGAGTGGAAAACCATTTAGGACCAAACCACCCCAGTTCACCCGACAGAGATTCGAACCTCGATCTCCCCGTCCTCAGCAGTCGAGCTCAACACGACAAGCGCGTTAGCCAACGAGGCGGGTGTTATCTTAATCTTTTATGAATTGCTCCAAACGTGGATCCACAATTTTCTGATGGAAACCATTCAATGTCAGGTTTATGGTTCTAAGAGTTTCCTTTTTGACTATAATATGGGGGGGGGGGGGGGGGCTCTTTACGATGCCCGTGAGAACCTGTGGTGGTCAAACCTACTGTCGCATTAAGATTAGGTTAAGTTAGTTTGCGCCATGTAATGTTAACATTATAGAGAACGGTATGTAACCACGCATACGTCTAACGTAAGCAGGTGTACCACCTCACTAAGCTACTAGCTAGTCTTGCACCTTGACCGGACAAATAAACAGCGAGCGACCTTCATTAAACTCACTGACGGAGGAGAATAATTCCTAGCAGCTGGACTAGACGTGTTTCTTAGCGCTAGGACCACACATTACCGACCGGCTGGCTGGTGATCAATTCATTAGTTGGACAAATGGACGCTAACTGTGACAGGTGATATCCGACACACCTTGTATCCGGACGTCGGATAATAGCGCCGAGTCGAATTCAGACGAGCAATAACCTGATTGAGGTGACAACAATATAGGGATATAAAAAAAATATCGATTTATTTATAAAATTATCGATGTATTTATTTCGTTGTGTAGTTAAGGTGGGGGAAAGGAGGTAATATCTGCCAATGTATCGATGTATTTCACATATTAGACTACGCTTGTGAATAGTTTTAATAACTCAGCCACTTGTTCCCTATTTTATTATTAATCTTGTCTGATATTTTCAGCAGCTAAAGATAAATGGTACGGTACTCCGCACGGACTTTCTCGCTCTATTGTTTGAAAATTGAGACATTTACTCAAAACTTTTAATATATGTGAAACAAAATAATATACACCAACAAACACGAGCAAAAATTGTGCTATACCTATGTAAAACAGTAAAACAAGGTTTTAAAATTTATAATTTTATTTTTAAAGTATTAATGTCCTCATTTGTATGTTTGGACCGATAAAAAAAAGATTATATTGGATCCACAAGGTTAGACACTTCGTATTAAAATGTAGACTTAGGGATTAAAATTTTCGACATTTCATTAGGTGTTGCACATCTTCAGGTTGCATTGCTATTAAATTCCTCATTTATAAATTTTGACCAATAAAAAATGTAAATATTGACTATTGTCTAAAATGATAGAGATAAATCATTGCTGTACAAACATTTCTCCTAAGAAGTTAAAGGAAAAAGAACATACACTTTTTGAGAGACTTACTTATATTTAATTACTCTATGGTATTGGAGAATTATTGCGTTAAAACTCTTTACAACTAAAGCTCACAAAATTGTATTAATATATTTTCCAATATCTCATAAACTTTTGGTTTTATAAAAATACATTTCAAATTAAATTTTTTTTAAATTTTTAATAGTGCTACAATCTTGCAACGATAAGTTATTTAGTATCTCAAATAGTTGCAGAGATATGGAAATATCCGCTTTCGTAAATTATCTTGGAAGTCATTTTTATGGAAAAATGAAAATAGCCATTTTGTTTATAATAATGATGAATGTTTATAAATTAAATTTAATAAAAATCGTTAGAGACGATTTTTTGATAAAAATCTGTTTGGACTCTTTTTGCCCTTCAGTAAACTACCTACCCTTAATCTTAGGATTAGATATCAAATTCCAAACGCCTCTTGGGGCAACCCTATAAAAACCCTAGATAAGCTACCGAGTTTTAGCCCAGTCGATAAAATAGTTTAAGCCCTACTCCGAGGTACAGACAGACAATGGACAGAAGACGGAAATTCAAAACCCACTTTTTCTGATTCTGGGGGTCATGAACAGTCGAAATTCATCAAAATCTCGAGTTCGATTTTTTTTACGACCACAATACTTTCTCTACCTGTGAGGTAGAGAGAAAGAAAGAAAATTAAAAAGTGAAAAGAAGTTAATAGTAGTACCGTATTACAGCAGACATCTTGATATTACCGTGTAATTACCACACGTCTCCAATCCAAATTTTCAAGTTTGAAAACGGTAGAGCAATCACCACAACCCGATACAAAACATCAAGTGAGGTTTTTATCTTCCCAATATCTACAATCCACCTAAATATTTGCTATTTAATTTTACTTTTAAAAAAATTGGTAAATAATACAAACAAAAATATACGAACTCAAAAACCCACAAACCCATTATTCCGTTGTTCCTGGCAGAGCTACTTTTTATATAATAAAAAAAAACCCACAAATAATATTTATTTTTCCTCCACCTGATAGAACGGTTACAAACAATACAAGTGGGAAAAAAAAATCTCAAATAAAAGCAGTAAAATAAAGTGTCACTTGTGCCAAAAACAAAAGCAAACCGGATGTGTTTTAGTCCGAGCGAGCCAGAGAGACCGGCTTGTCAGTTGCACGAGTTGGCGAGGTAATCAAACCTGGCCGTCGCTACCCGACTGGAGGAGGGGAGGTGCTAGGGGGATGAAAGTATATTAAAAAAAAAAAACTCAGCTCTCGGACAGTGAACAAATCAACGAACTTGTCAAATTCAGCTTGAGAGAATGTCAAAGATGATACAGTCTCCTCTAACACACAAAACGAACCTTTACGTTACCCGGTTTTACACAAAAATGTATTTATGTAATCCGCTTGGATCGCCTAAAGGCCTATGGTTTCCCAATCTTACGTCCGCAAATAAGGGTAGAGTCCCTCTAAATTAAACACCCTCATCTCTACTCAAATCAATTTATAAAATACTAGTGAAACGTTGTAGCGATGGCTGAAGATTATCGCACTAAAATGCATTCGAGACATTTTATTGGGAAAAGATTTGTTATTATAATAATCCCTCACTCGACTATCTAGCTAAAAGTTTAAATCATCAAAGACTATGAACTTTACAAAGATATTTAAGTTTCGGTGTTTAATTTTAATTTAAACAAATATTTTCCCCTTCACGCCACGGTGAGAACTTTTAAAACTACCCTCTCCAGCTCTATTTTAACCAAAGAGAAAGATTTTATTTACCGATATAAAACTATAAACAAATCATGGTTTCCATGGTGATGTAAACAAATAAAGATTGTACAGTAGAGTCACTGCCCACACAGAAGGAAAAGATGGTAAATTCGCTATGAAAGTTGGGTTTTAGATTTAGACTAAACTACACACAAACACAGAGTGGGGCTCGAACAAGACCCTTCAGATCAAATCAAAATAATATTCTCTCCCTAACCACACTGATATAAAATAATTCATGTCACGCAGTAGAAGAGTAGAATAATTTTGTGATAAAATATGTTATTATACCACTATAAAGCCACACGGCTGACTCACTCACTCACATTAATGTTTACCCACTTCCAGGTGAGCTATAAACTTGAAATTTGGCATACTTAAAGCTTCTAGCCTGTAACCGATGGGAAAAATTCAAAAAAGTTTTAAAAAAATATTTTTAACCACCGAAAAAAAATTCAAAATGTCGGAGCAACTTTAAAGTCGGTGCGTACCCTTTGGAGGTCTCTTGTGGCTAAACGGTAAGACCTATAAAAAAAAAGTCTGGAATTACATTAATCTATATCCTCGTTGGGGGTTTAGGGGCAGAGCCCCCAACGAGCAAAACGAGTATACTTAAATAGCCAGAATTATCTGAACCTGTTTTTGAGCCGCAACATTTCCGATAACGCAGTCCGCGGATGGCCTATTTTATATTATTTCTGTATAAAACTCGTAGAGTTTGTGGGCCAGAATAAAACATGGGACGGGCCGTACAGGGCTCCTGGTTCACGGAATGAACCTCAATGACAAGGGTAACACAGTTTTGGTCAGTTCTTCGCTTTCCACCTACTTTGCGCTAGTGAGGTAGGAACAACGAACGTACTACCAGACAAAATGAGACCGATGCCTTTATCCATGCGCTCACAGGTTTGGCTATTAAAAAGGGAAACTATAAAGTAACTAAACAATAGCTCGCTCTAAAAGATGATGGTAGAAAACCTTTATGAAAATAAACACCCTCAGTTAATTGGGGCGGGATTTAAAGCCATTGGTGACCTGGTGGTCTAGGGGTAAGGTGTCGGACTTCTTCGCTGGGTGGTCCGGGGTTCAGTCCTCGGTCCCGGCACAGATTTATTGATTGCCAAACCCTTCCTTCACCTCTGATAAGACGTGTATTAATCACAACTTGTGAATGTGTGGAATGCCAGGCCTTCACCGTGGTTCGGATTCCACGTTAAACTGTATTTCCTCCATTTCATCTCACAATCACCCTACCATTACACATTAGCGTAAGTGTGTATAACCCGAACGGGTAGTAAGACGCGGTGATAGTAGTAATTATTTAAAGCCATCACCTCCCCGGGAACTGAACATCTAAAGTAACGAGTAACTCTCGCTGTTAATCCTTTGTGTCATTCATTAACACTGGTGGAAATATTATTTATAATAATATGTATATTTTAGTGTGTAGTAAAGAAGAATACAAGAGGAGTGGCACGAAATGGAACAAAAACCATCAAAACAGGTGTCGCCACATTATCATAATTCACCCCTCGTTCCCAGGTACACTCACATGCACGTAAAATGGGACTTTATGGCTGAGTAAGTAGAATTTAGTGGAAGTGTAGCCGTGTTTGCGTGGAACTAGAGTGGGAAACCATTTATTAAAAAATACACCCTCTGTTTAACCCCGACCGCCTCATCTGCAGTCCCCAACTTCAAGTGTCACACTTCACACTTCACTTCCGTATTTGATAGTTCAAAATAGGAATAGATGAGAAAACAAACAGCGAATACAAAACGCTACATTTTCGAGATAAAACATCTGGAAAATTCTGAAACATTTTTTTCTTTAAAAATTCGGATGGGGGGAGGGGGGGGAACTAATTAGAAAACGTGGTTGTTTATTTTCCAAAAATACAAATAAAATATCGATGTAAATCAACAGCGCAGAAAATAAAATAGCACCCTAACCCTATTTAAACAAGTTTTTAAATTATAAAAGAGGGTGACTTGGGACTATGTCACTTGGCCTCACTTAGGCCCTCCCCTCCCCGTCACTACACCCTCCACCCCTTACCCCCCTGACCCCCCCCCCCATCCCATCATCACTGAATCGTGGGCACAGGCTGAGTTGATATTGTGAATACAATAAAGTATTCCACGTTTGTTTGTCAACAAGTGTACACAAACATACACATGACTGCTCATTTTTTTAAATTTATGTTGTTTGTAATGCACCGCTCAACAAAGTAGAGGGAAGGGGAGAGTAGAGGTAAATAATTTATAAATACAAAAAGTAAACCTCATAAAGGAGTCATGGAGCCTTGTTTGAATCTCAAGATACCTAGGAGAACAAGGGAACCAACTTATGTAAACCCTGATTTTTAAATTAAAATATATCTCTTTGCGGCCAACATTGATAACATTTTACTATATTATTTGTGTTATTTTATAGGTATTGATAATATCTATTAAAAGTGACGGTTGCAGATAACATGACTTGATGTATGAATATATTAAAATTGTTTTAGTAAATAACTTCTACTGTTCTTCCTAACTAAATCATACTATAAACAGCACGGTGTGATATTACTAGGAACAATGGACTGTTCTCCTTGGTTTGACGTTAACTTCCTAGAGGCTTGGTTGAGTGTGGTCATTCTTGACTGGGGATACTCTGGCTGGGGGATACTCTAGCTGGGGAATACTCTGGTTGGGATACTCTAGCTGGGGGATACTCTGGTTGGGGATATTACAAGGAACAACGGTCTGTTCTCCTTGGTTTGGCGTTAACTTCCTAGAGGCTTGGTTGAGTGTGGTCATTCTTTGACTGGGATACTCTAGCTGGGGATACTCTGGTTGGGGATATTACAAGGAACAACGGTCTGTTCTCCTTGGTTTGGCGTTAACTTCCTAGAGGCTTGGTTGAGTGTGGTCATTCTTTGACTGGGGATACTCTAGCTGGGGGATACTCTGGTTGGGGATATTACAAGGAACAACGGTCTGTTCTCCTTGGTTTGGCGTTAACTTCCTAGAGGCTTGGTTGAGTGTGGTCATTCTTTGACTGGGGATACTCTAGCTGGGGGATACTCTGGTTGGGGATATTACAAGGAACAACGGTCTGTTCTCCTTGGTTTGGCGTTAACTTCCTAGAGGCTTGGTTGAGTGTGGTCATTCTTTGACTGGGGATACTCTGGTTGGGATACTCTGGTTGGGATACTATGGCTGGGTGATACTCTGGCTGGGGATACTATAGCTGGGGGATACTATGGCTGGGGGATACTATAGCTGGGGGATACTATAGCTGGGGATACTCTGGCTGGGTGATACTATGGTTGGGGGATACTCTGGCTGGGATACTCTGGCTGGGTGATACTATAGCTGGAGGATACTCAGGCTGGGATACTCTGGCTGGGGGATACTCAGGCTGGGATACTCTGGCTGGGTGATACTATAGCTGGAGGATACTCAGGCTGGGATACTCTGGCTGGGTGATACTATAGCTGGAGGATACTCAGGCTGGGATACTCTGGTTGGGATACTCTGTGTTGTATAAACATTTTTACTCTGTTAATGCTTGCTATCCACTGACTTGACTCATCCAAACTATTAGAATATTTACACTAACGGGAGGGACAAGAAGGTAGTAGAATATAGAGAAAAGTTATCACCCAGTTTGCATTGAGGGAGACTGGAAAACAAATCACCTTACTACACCTAGCCAGGAATCGATCCCTAGCCTACTTGCTATTGTTAAACTAAACTGGAATATACTGGCGCCCTAATCGACGTGCATATTGGTCCGGGTTGCAATACTCAATTTAAAAAAAAAAGCTTACATGATTCCCAATTTGTATTGTTCCCATTGGAGTCAGGTCTTGAGTCTCAAGACGATTAAATACCCTTTACTTCTCCATTCCCTACTCTCCCTACTTTCTCCCTCATCCCCTCAACTCTACTTCTCCCAATCCCCTTTTCCATACTTACTCCCCATCCCGTTTTTCCTACTTTTCCCTTCATCCCCTCCTCTCTAATTTCTCCCCAACCTCTCTTCTCTACCCTTTCTTACATCATCCCCTTTTACATACTTCCCCCCATTATTTTCCTCCCAATCCCTCCTCTCTATTTTCCCCCTCCATTCTCTTCCAACTTTCTTTCTCCATACTATCCTTACTTTCTCCCTATCCTCTCTTCCTACTTTCTTTTTCTCCTCCTTTCTTTCCTACCTTTTCCCCTCTCTTGCTCTTAGATAACTATTGTCTCAAGCTAACAATCACCATCAGTATAGTCTGTTCACGGTAGGAATTGACTTCTGAAAGGCCTTTTTCCCTACCATAAATCTATTAAATAGTAGGATATTGGTAGGAAAAAAGACCTTTCAGAGAGTAATTCCTACCGTGAATGGAATATACTAACTCTATTAGATCTATTGGCTCAAGCTAACAGTCACCATCAGTACTAGCTCTAAGGGTAGAACTATTGTATCATGCTAACAATCACCATCAGTACTAACTCTATAAGATATATTGGCTCAAGCTAACAGTCACCATCAGTACTAGCTCTAAGGGTAGAACTATTGTATCATGCTAACAATCACCATCAGTACTAACTCTATTAGATCTATTGGCTCAAGCTAACAGTCACCATCAGTACTAGCTCTAAGGGTAGAACTATTGTATCATGCTAACAATCACCATCAGTACTAACTCTATAAGATATATTGGCTCAAGCTAACAGCCACTATCAGTACTCAGTGTTTGTTGGTCCACAAATTTCCAGCCCCGTAACTCTCAAAAAAGTAAAAAAATAAAAGAGAAACACAAATCCAGTCCTGTGACAGGAGAACTGGGTTCATAGACAGGGGGAACAGGACAAGAACAGGAATGTGTACGCGCAGGGGAGGAAGATAATACCACGCGTGTGTCGTAGAGAGATAGAAAGGAATAAAGAAGGTGAAATGTAAAGTTGTTCTTTCTGATTTAAGGCTAGAGAAATAATAGCAGAGTACGACGATCGACGATGTTGAACATCAGCGCTTAGAGTGGCGACAATTTCAATTAGAAGTAAACTTATAAACCACTTTTAATGTTTTAAATTAATTTTATTCTTGGTGACAATAACCGCGTCGAAATATGTCCGAGCAAATAATAACTAGGTTTTACTCTCTCCCCTGTTTGGAACATTTTATAATGTTATAATATATCTGGTAAGGTTTAATGATCCTCTGTCTTACAACGTAGTTATCTCCCACATTAAATCAGATGAATGTTATCTCCCACATTAAATCAGATGAATGTTATCTCCCACATTAAATCAGATGAATGTTATCTCCCACATTAAATCAGATGAATGTTATCTCCCACATTAAATCAGATGAATGTTATCTCCCAAATTTAATCAGATGAATGTTATCTGCCACATTAAATCAGATGAATGTTATCTCCCACATTAAATCAGATATATGTTATTTCCCACATTAAACCAAATGAATATTATCTCCCACATTAAACCAAATGAATGTTATCTCCCACATTAAATCAGATGAATGTTATCTCCCACATTAAATCAGATGAATGTTATCTGCCACATTAAATCAGATGAATGTTATCTCCCACATTAAATCAGATGAATGTTATCTCCCACATTAAATCAGATGAATGTTATCTCCCAAATTTAATCAGATGAATGTTATCTGCCACATTAAATCAGATGAATGTTATCTCCCACATTAAATCAGATGAATGTTATCTCCCACATTAAATCAGATGAATGTTATCTCCCACATTAAATCAGATGAATGTTATCTCCCAAATTTAATCAGATGAATGTTATCTGCCACATTAAATCAGATGAATGTTATCTCCCACATCATATCAGTTAAGTTTTCGTTGATGCTCAGTTGTTTGTCCTTCTTCAATACCATATACAGGCCAATGTTATTAAAGATGAGACTAGCCAAACAAAAGACACACGCAATGCGTGTCAGGAGGAGTGGAAGGGGTTAAAGGGGTAGCGCGAGCTACCTGGGACTATCAATGTCACAAAATGTCCTCCATCATTTGACGATTTTATCAACAGATGTCTCCGTTGAGCCTTCAGTCCCACCCACGGGATAAGCACTACGACTATTATATTACACCCTGGGGTAAAAACATACTAAGAAACAGGGGCTGGTCTTTCCAATATATGAGGCTGTTCAAAATATGAAGTTTAAAAAAATCAGAATTGAGATTTGAAAAAATATGAACATATTTTAAACCGAAATGTTATGATGTTTACTAGTGCTAAACCTAATTAAAAAATAGAACTTAAAAAACAAGCCTCAAGACATTTAACTTAATGGGGATTTTTCAGAAGCGCGAAATAAATATTCAAGATACGACACAACTCTAATATTACTATCATCGTTATTGTTAACATTGTAAACGAGCTTAGTAGGCCTACAACAGGTTCGAACCACGACCTTGCCACCATAAGCAGACCAGAAGATCCAAGATTGACGTCTTTGTCTGCGTGCCCACAGATGCGGGTATATCGACTATTTAAACGATATGGTAACAATGGTGCATTTTACACGCAAAGGTGGAGGTTTATTTTCCGTGTGATTTCCAAACCTCTCTCCACGTAGATATGATAACACGTCCCCTTGAATTGTGTCTTCTTTATCTCTAACCCATAAGTGTAAATATACGGATGTAAGATAAGTTCCATTTGTTAGGTTATTGCACCTGGGAACAAATTACCGTGGGCTTGTATGTTGGCACTCGAGTTGTCTGGTTTTTCCCCGCGAGGGTGACCTTGAGTGCTTAGGTTAACCCACGGCGAATAAAGCAGGGCCCTGTGTCCTAGATAAACGAAAGAATATTCTGTAATCTTCGGGTGTGGATGGCAAGGAAACAAAGGTTGGAGGGCGGCAGTGCGGTGGAAGCTTGTAGTTGGCGTCTTAGTTTACTGGTAACGTGAGAAGTTGAACACAGGAGTTTATATAAGAGAGAGGAGGTATAGATAGCAATGTGTTTACTGGTAACGTGAGAAGTTGAACTCAGGAGTTTAGATAAGAGGGAGGAGGTATAGATAGCAATGTGTTTACTGGTAACGTGAGAAGTTGAACACAGGAGTTTATATAAGAGAGAGGAGGTATAGATAGCAATGTGTTTACTGGTAACGTGAAAAGTTGAACACAGGAAGTTTAGATAAGAGAGAGGAGGTATAGATAGCATGTGTTTACTGGTAACGTGAGAAGTTGAACACAGGAGTTCAGATAAGAGAGAGGAGGTATAAATAGCAATGTCCTCTCCCTCATCAAGTCCTCTTTTGACCAATCACCGATAAACTAACCTCTACATACAGTACAATTTACATAAAATGGTCCTTAAATAACATGGACATATTTGGTTTGCAGCCAAAATTGATAAGATTTTAGAATATTATTCTTGTTAATTTATATGTGGAGTATATTAATGCATATCAAAGGTGGGCTGCAGATCTCACGGCATGACGTATGAAGACGTGAATGTAGTGTAGATATAGAAACATTTATCGTTAACATATCAAGTTTTTCCTAAGAAAATAAGACCGTACCTCATATGGGATAACACATATTTATAATTGAGATAGTAATTTTTTTTAAAATTAAATATAAATACATTCGCACCATCTTAAAATCAATAATAAGTGCTCGTTCTTATACTATAAACACACACATTTTCACGCGTGACGGGCGGTAAGTTTTGTTCTGTTTGCTGTTAGTTTTCAGATGTAAAACATATTGATTTAAACACGGTTTGAATAAAACAATTTGATATGATTTTTTTTTAAACTTTGTACACTCCGCGACTTCATTATACGCATGAAATATCTTTAAGTTACTGCCTCGGTCATGAAAAGATCTTAAGGTTACTGCCTCGCTCATTGAGAAAGTATCAATCGCTGTCAGGCCACACGGATTAAAACACAATACGTTATGTCGTTTTCGGAAACCACTTCTTTATTCTATCTGAGCTTATACTCCCTTTCGCCCTTTAGCCATAAACACCATTTGTCATATCATTAAAATAAAGGAAAAAGAAAACTATAAAACTTCTTATCTCAAAGTAAAGAAGCAATCTCACTGCTAGTTCTCAAATATATTAAAATTTCCCGTTGTGATCCTATCAACAAATTACTGTATCAGTTCGAGGAAGGCTAAATTTAAGCCTCTTTTTCATCAATTTTAGTTTTATGACTTCACAAATATGATTAAAAGGGCGTTTATGATGAGATAATGCCACATTTTTTTATATATATAAATATCAAACTGTAGGGTGGTTAAGGAAAACAAGACCTGTTAGAAATCTTTTGACTTTATTTAGCGTGAACCATATTTTAAAATAACAGATCATATCGTTAAATGTTGAGTTAGAACTGAACGTCAGTGCGGAAATTTCTCGTTTAGCGAGCGGCCCCCTTAAGGTATTCTCAGAGAGTCCCTGAAGGTGCATTCACCTATTTGCATCCTAATCGAATGGAATAAAAATATTTATCTTAATTTTGGCCTGCCTCGGTATTACTAAAACATATAAATATCTTTTTTTTTTTTAACATCGTGAATATTTTATATTATTATTGTTATTATCATTATTATTATTAGCACCGCGTCTTACTACCCATTCGGGTTATACGCACTTACGCTAACGTGTAATGGTAGGGTGATTGTGAGATGAAATGGAGGACCTAAAGTTTAACGTGGGATCCGAACCATGGTGGAAGGCATTTCACACATTCACAAGTTGTGATTAATACACGTCTTGTCAGATCTGAAGGAAGGGTTTGGTAATCAGATAAATCTGTGCCAGGACCGAGGATTGAACCCCTGACCCTCAGCACAGAAAGACCGCCAGGTCACCAATATTTTGTAAATTTGATGAGAATTCAAACTTTTTTTTTAATCAAAATGGAATCTATCATTGTGGTGGTTAATACAGATAAGACCTGATACATATCTTTTTAATTTCCAACACAGAACAATATTTAGTTGAAGTGGGAGTGAGCTAATCTGTTACAACACTTCAAGTCAAATTTGGGCACTTATTTCTTGTATTTCAAAATATTTCAGTCAGGCTCTAACTGTTTTTCTTCTCATGGCTTATCACACGAGTCATCTATAGTTTCAAACTTTTAAAACCATGTACCCCAAAACGATAGCACAGCAAAGAACAATGCTTTGATTGATGCGTGTTCGAACTGAAATGTTGGTTGAGCTCCATACACTAGTGTAGATACACAAATACACATACAAAGCTATACACAACATCCAAGACACAATGATCCTCTTGACTAGTCCTTAAGACAAAAAGCGAGACGGAACTTTTATTTTTAAAGGCTAAAGTTATTGTAATATTAAACATTCGACTACAACAAATGTAAATAATACTTTTGAATTAAACAAAAAAACTTCTTAGTTTTCATGTAATATAATAGTTAAGTAAAATAATATTTTCTTGATTTAAAATCGAATAACTTAAGATTTTGAAATATTTATTTAATTATTTTTTTTCTGAAACTCAGTCCTGATGTTTATTTGGAAGTTTCAGCTAAACCATCCAGAGAACCTGAGAGATGGAACTCTCAATGAATTACTAACTTGTTATTGGTTCTTATTTATTTTGTTTCGTATTTTCTTTATGGCCAAACCACTCCTGACTAATTCTACAGGCCATAATTCTTTTTGCCTTTAAGGATCAGGCCAAAGAAACGTTTAATGCAATTCGAATCCCCCATGTTACTAGTGTTTTCTTAATGATCGTGTTGGGGGGGGGGGGGGGGGCACTGAATCAACAAGACAGTTGGTGTTTTGGATGTTGTTTTGTAATAAACTTGTCCATAGAAGACACGTGTTGCGAATAGAAGGAGACAATATTATAATTTTTTAAGTTTGTTTCCCTAAAACCCTCAACCTTGAACCCTTACTGCAGAGCTGCCTCTATAATTATATAATACTATAATTTATAGTATAGTTTATTAAACTAGCCTGGTCTACATTGATCTCCCCGCTCAGAAGCACAATGGCTAGGAAAGACGGACGTCATTGGTATTATCCATCTCTGGAAAAAAAACAATAGGGGTGAGGGTAGCCAAAATATAACCATCGCAAATGAATCCCAACCCTTCTCACGAGGGACAATTATTAAAATTTAATATCCACTATGAATACTAGGCTGCGCGCACATGGATATTGTGTGGGCCGACAATAGTCCCGGTCTATGTCGTTGTGACACAAACACTCGAACAAGGTGTGTGGATTATCCGTGGCTTACCACCCCCACCCACTTTCGTTCATTCACATCATCCCCTTGTTGGTCAGAGCCCCTTGACCAGGTAACAGGGGATGTTCGTTCATGTCAGCTTCTGACGTCTTTTGTCGATAATAGCAGCCCGTTTGGTCGTACCAGCTCTTAGCGCACTCTGTAGTCTGTGACAACATATCACACTGTCCACAGGAGCATATCACTCTGTCCTCAGTAACATATCACTGTCCTCAGTAACATATCACTGTCCACAGTAACATATCACTGTCCACAGCAACATATCACTCTGTCCACAGTAACATATCACTGTCCTCAGTAACATAGCACTCTGTCCACAGTAACATATCACTGTCCAAGTAACATATAACTCTAACCACAGCAACATATCACTCTGTCCACAGTAACATATCACTGTCCTCAGTAACATATCACTCTGTCCACAGTAACATATCACTGTCCAAAGTAACATATCACTGTCCTCAGTAACATAGCATTCTGTCCACAGTAACATATCATGTCCAAAGTAACATATCACTCTGTCCTCAGTAACATAGCACTCTGTCCACAGTAACATATCACTGTCCTCAGTAACATAGCACTCTGTCCACAGTAACATATCACTCTGTCCACAGTAACATATCACTGTCCTCAGTAACATATAACTCTGTCCTCAGTAACATAGCACTCTGTCCTCAGTAACATATAACTCTAACCACAGAGTCCTGGTTTGCAAGTCCGTAGTAGTTGGACCATCCTGTCATGTTCACGGAGTTTTCCTCAGGAGTGAATCATTGTCTTGAATCTCTGATACCGATATTAATATCAAATAGTTACACTAACAGACTACTGATGTGAAAGTACCATTTGTAGTGGAAGTGTACTCACATTTGTGTGGAAGAAAAATTAAAAACCATTTAGGAAAAATCCTCCTCAGTAGACCCGGACAATATTCGAAGCGTGACTAATACCTTAGCCTGTGTACCCACCGATAAGATCTCTATTTCCACGCATGCGCCGTGCCGAGAGTGAGGTGAACAAGACGTCCGATCTTGTATGGATGTGTTGTGGGTTACAAACATATTTAGAAACTACTACTTGAGCCTACATCAGTGGACACGAGTACAAAGGTGTCGGTCTCGACTGGTGTAGTTTGCCCGTGATGGGGAGGTCTGGGCTCTCTAATCCTGGCCGAGAATAACAAAACAAAATAATTGGTGACCTGGTGGTCTATGGGTAAGGTGTCGGACTTATGTACTGGGGGTCCGGGGTTTAATCCTTGGTCCCGGCACAGATTTATCTGATTTCCAAACCCTTCCTTCACCTCTGTCAAGATATCTTGTGAATGTGGGGAATGCCAGACCTCCACCGTGGTTCGGATCCCACGTTAAACTTTAGGTCCTCCATTTCATCTCACAATCACCCTACCATTACACATTAGCGTAAGTGCGTATCACCCGAACAGGTAGTAAGATGCAGTGATATAATAATAATAATAATAACAAAATAATTTTCCCCTAAATGGTTTCCCACTCCCCACATCCTCACCACATCAGGGTGAATATGTGGATAGCCTGGACGTGGATAACGTAAAATTCCACTTTGAAAAACAAAATCCAGAAGCTCATGTAGTTTCAGTGAGAGTTGGTTGTTTGTAATTTGTTATGAACATAATTAGAACATTGAGTTTGTAAGACGTGTGTGGTTGCACAAAATCACAAACAATGGCGGGTCGAATGTCTCTTGAGCTGATATATTCTGATTGTTTTCACACATTTTGATTTAATCCACCTCCCCTTAGAGCTACAATAGGTTCAAACGCACATAAACTCCTCGGACCCGTAAAAGAACGACAGCGCCTGGTTAGTTTCCTCAAACCTCGTCCCGAGGATCAAAGAGACGCAGACGAAGATGCCGATGGCGTCCCAGAAGATGGGTAGAGAGGGCGTGAGGTGGTCGAACCGTTCCGCCAGAGGATTCGTCCCGCAGATCCTTAAGACCTCCTGAGTGTCGTACAGGAAGTACGCCATGAACAGGAACAAGCTCCCGTACATCGCGAACAAATTCACCCCTTGCGAGAGCACCCGGTCCGAGTGCTGACGGATTGAGCCGATAATGCTCGAGCACAGGGCGAACTTGAAGATCGCAGAAGGTTCGGCGAGGTGCGAGAGGGAACCTAACTGGACGGAGACGGCGTAGCAGCCGAGAGCACCCACGATCAGCGCCGAAAGTGACACTATCTGGAAGAGGTTGCTGCAATTGCAGAGAGGGGCGATGACTCCGCCTATAAAGTACACGTGTAGACTCCAGACGTTCGTCTTGGTCACGAGCCACTCGCTTGGACAGAACCAAAAGGCTGCCCCCGTTATGATAGTCCCCAAGACGAATCCGGTATGATACGAGGTCATGATACACAGTAGGTTGATATCGGTGATTCCGACACCGGTGTAAATGACGGTCATGCCCAGCTCGGCACCAAAGAACAATCCGACCAACTTTGCTCTCGACCTTAAGAAGGCAGGAGAGGTGTTGAAGTTCATCGGCGCACAGGGTGTGCGTGGTTTCTTGGGTCGGCAGCTGTAGTAACAGAAAGCCCCGATGCCTAGGAGGCTCGATGCGTACCCTAGGGTGTGCAGAATACCCATGGAGCAGTCGTTTACTCAGGGGGACAGCGCCATGGGGTTGGAGTCAGGTCAACATCAGGTCGTCCGCAAACAAAAATAATTAGCCTAGATCATTAGATCCGTCAATTCCTTCATATCGTCACTTTCAAATATATACTAATCTATCATTGATTTACTATGGTTACAAGTGGGTTTTTTTTGTCAACAAAGCGGTGGAAACTCAACTCTGCCGCCGGATTCGCTCGAATAGACGCATGAAGCGCCACTGTGGCAAAACCATGCAACATCCTCGCGTCGATCGAGGAAATTTCAGAAACAAACAAACACAATCATTTTATAAATAATAATGGTTCTCAAACAGTAATAGTTACATCATAACTTATTTTATTCGTTGTTGCGAGTTGAAGTTAAGATAAAAATGATAATATTTTGGTTTGAATTCAATTGAGGAAAGTGATCCGGAGTTCACCATCATTTCTAACCATCAGCCGTATTGACCAATTAACCCTTCTATGTCACATTGGTATGATGGAAGGATAATCACCCATCGCTGTAAATATACAGCAGAATGAATAGGGGTATTCTTGTTCGAGTTCGAGATATACTTGAGAGGTTGCTGATCAAAATTTGTTCCCTCACAGCACATTTTGGAATTTCTTCAACACAAACAATAGATCCATTCCCCTACCGGTTTAACTGGCTATATTATTTTGACGCTAGAGACAAAGTTGATTATGTGAAGGCTATAGGCGTCTTTACACCCTTCATTCTGTGGCTAATTACAGCACCGACAATGTTTATACCTGAATTGCAAGCTAATACTATCGATAATTTAGAGTTAAACAATGCCAGTTGAATTCCTTTAGCGAATACCTGTTAACTGTTTGAAAAGGCTTCCCTGAAACTATCAGTCCATTTTCACGGAACATCAGACTTTGTAAGTTTATAAGGGCACTGACGAGTCAGCTGATATAGTTATACATTTGTGGTAGTAGTTAATTTACCCTAAATACGACTTTAATTGGGTTACATCTGTTGGGACTGGGCCGATAATATTGTCTCGACATTACTATCTTCTGGAAACAGCCTTGTACCAATGAACTGCTACACACGAACTAAAGAATATACTTTTATTAAAATTAAGTTTAATAATGTGCTTGTGTGAACGTTCTAAGACCTTCTTATGGACTTCCCTATATTCTAATTTCTCCCAAAATAATGTAATCTAGGTAAGCTGAAACTTTCTGGATTTCCTGCAACCTCCTGTCAATTACAGATTGGAAAATGCTAGGTGCAGAGTTTAAGACAAAATTTAGCCTCTGAAGCTGATAGATGCATCTGAGTATTAACTGAAAGTAAAGTCTCTGAAGCTGATAGATGCATCTGAGTATTAACTGAAAGTAAAGTCTCTGAAGCTGATAGATGCATCTGAGTATTAACTGAAAGTAAAGTCTCTGAAGTCGATAGAATGTACAAATATGTAACTGAAATTTAAAAGTCTCTGAAGCTGAATTGCATCTGAGTATTAACTGAAAGTAAGTCTCTGAAGCTGATAATGATCATTGAGTATTAATGAAAGTAAAGTCTCTGAAGCTGATAGATGCATCTGAGTATTAACTGAAAGTAAAGTCTCTGAAGCTGATAGATGCATCTGAGTATTAACTGAAAGTAAAGTCTCTGAAGCTGATAGATGCATCTGAGTATTAACTGAAAGTAAAGTCTCTGAAGCTGATAGATGCATCTGAGTATTAACTGAAAGTAAAGTCTCTGAAGCTGATAGATGCATCTGAGTATTAACTGAAAGTAAAGTCTCTGAAGCTGATAGATGCATCTGAGTATTAACTGAAAGTAAAGTCTCTGAAGCTGATAGATGCATCTGAGTATTAACTGAAAGTAAAGTCTCTGAAGCTGATAGATGCATCTGAGTATTAACTGAAAGTAAAGTCTCTGAAGCTGATAGATGCATCTGAGTATTAACTGAAAGTAAAGGTTTACTGGTTTCGTTTACTGACAGTTACAAATAAGCGTAACTAAATCAATTATACAAAATACTTTACAATTGGTTAACGAATTGAACACTTCTTTGATTAATAGTAAAGGTTAATGGTCAATCTTAACATAAACATAGATTTACGGTAGTTTTTAAGTCCACACATAAAAGCAAAGAACCACCTTTACGTGGGACTACTACTTTGGGGCAAGCCCAATCCCAGAACCGAACCTGTTTTATAGTACCCTGATTCTCTAAACTACATAATACTTCTTCTCCATGCTTACGCAATGGTAAGGGACAGCATAGGTTCTATGAAACATCTGGACAAATCTGCTCAATTTCCCGTATAACAGACTAATTATTTTCAGTGATATCGTCAACACATCCTTAAAACTTCCTAACTTAGGTAAGATTGCATCTTTCCAAATTCAGATTAAGCTGACATAACCGATCTCGTCCTAACAAGCCTTCGACACGGAATTATCTGTGACCAACGGCAATTATGTAAACCATTATTTTATATAAAAAAAACAACAGAAACATAAAATAGCTGACCGCTAATTGTAATAAACACACCACTCGTTGATTTTAACCTAATCATATATTTCTCTATCGGTACATTACAGAATAGTTTGTGTATAGTAGGTCTCCGAGGTAATATAGAAACTGAAGCACCGCAGTCTATCCCAAATTTGATCTCCTTTGAGCTAAAGATGAACATGCATCACGACTGGATTACTACCCTCAATACGCTTCACATTGTCCAACTGTCTCTATACAACTAACTTCTGCATTGTCACTATCAACATTTATTTGCTTGAGATGACACATTTTAGAAAGGTGGGCTTGACCATTCCAGTGGAAACAAATCCAACGCTTGAATTTTACTACACAATCTTCTTTATTATGATTAGAACATCCACAATATTTGCACTTTCTTCGGTACGATTTAATTGTGGTACTACTGTCACGCAGGTTAGACTCTGCTTGCGCGGTTCTCGTGTGGGTTTGATTTTCAAAGTTTCCTTTTGAGCCTCGAGTGCTTATAGCTTCCACGTTGTAACTTCTTGCCCTACAAATTATTAACGTCTTCATCTCCCACTTTATAGATATCGCTGACCTGATTTGACGTTTGCATCACTACTTTAGAATGAACAGAAAGTCTCAAAATCTTTGACAATTCTACAAGTATCTTCAAAACTCAAAGTTGATGGTTCTGTCAATAACATTCTAACTAAGGCTTCTTCAGAAATGCTGGAGATCAACTTATTCCCAAGTTCCAAAATCACAACTTCTGTTTGAATGACCCAACACAACCAGAAACGGATTCACCAACATGTTGACGCCTATGTTGAACGTTCTGATGAAATTAATTTCATAGGTGAAAAAGGAAAAATAAACTACTATGACTAAAATTGATGAAGAAAGCCCATCTAAGGAAAGAAAGAAAAATGTGTGAACAATCCAATGCACAAAGGTGACATCTTTCTTTCTTCTGTCTTCTACAGTAGAAATAGTCACAAACACATTTTAACACAAATAAACAATATTTCGGCATTGTTGTTATATTAATTTATTATTTTAATTCGTCTTTAGTTTTATCAATTTCCTTTATTATATAATTATTTAGCCAACGGGCCACTTTATAGGCGAAAGATGTTTGCCCAACACATTAACCAACTCTCCACACATGTGTAGGTTCAACAGGCAACAAACTGTTTTTAGTACCGTGGACAGCTCCGAGACTGTCAAAACTATAAACTTAGATCATGTTCTCACTCTTCTAAGTGTGTTTCACATTGACAAAAATCCGTCAACCATTCCACGTGGTTTGTAAAAGGCTCATAGTGAGGGACAGCACACCGACCTAATTTATTCTTGTAAGACACACACATCCTAGACCCGCTACTCTCGTGTTAGACTGGACTACTGATGACGGGGAGATCGAGGTTCGAATCTCAGTCGGGCGTACTGACAGGGTTTTTTCCAAACTGGGTTTCCACTTTCACTATACGCAAATTCGGGTACATTTCCTATAAATATAACCTTACTAATCCCTAGGACCATTAACTTAATTAGTACCATAAGCGTATAACCCGAATGGGTATTAAGACGCGGTGCTAATAACAATAATAATGACGGATGAAGATACAAATTACCTATGTTTAGTTTATCGCAATCAATACATTTTATTTTTTAAATTTTATGGAAAGTATTAAAGACCATATATATCAATTTTTGAAGGTACAATTTGCGGAATGCCCGATAGATGTCAGGTCTCTAGGCTTGTGTTCACAGTATACATGCACACATAGTATTCTTACAGTCCAATCTCCGTTGTAAAAACATGATGGCTACCAGAATCTTATTACGAATTGACATATTTGACAGTTGAAAAATTTACATTCCCTTTCACATATTCATACGTCAAGTCATGAGATCTGCAGCTGTCACTTTTGGTAAATATTAACAATACATATAAAATAACAATAACAGTACCTAATAAAATATTATCAATTTAAGGTGCAAACAAAATTTGTATTTTCTAAAAGGTCCTTACCATGAAAAATTGTTCTGTATATCTTGAATGAGACAGACTTGGGCGCGTATGTAAGAGGTCTATATGTTTTCGCCACGAAGTGTACGACGCTACCTGGCAGGTGTTGAGACCTGAATGGCTAATACCTTACTTGAATTCACACTAAAGACACTTCCAGCTTCAAGTACAAGAAACACTAAGCCGTATTTAGCTTCCGACATTTTCTTTTTAAAGGCATAAGGGCCGAGAAGAAGGATTGGAGGAGGTTTACAAAGGACACTTCAAATAGCCAGCAAGATGTTTTCCATCCTTATTAGGATTGTTTAGTTAGGAGGCTGCTTAGTGCGGGTGGTTTGTTACTACTTACTTTCAAACTCTCGATAGTTGTTTATCCACCTAATGTAAGCTATAACATGTTTTAAAAACAGGGATGCATGCTATCATATATAACACAACATTTGTTTCTTAGTAGCTGGGTGTTCCCTGGACGTGAACTAAGGACGCCGAGAAATATAAGCTTTCTCTCTAATCTCACAACGGAAACAACATGAACATTTATCTGCACGAACTGCGCCCATTAATGTTAATAGATACAGGGTGTTCCCGGGTTGGACGGCTAAACTTGGGAAAGTGTTCGTAGATCAAAAAACATTAAATCAAAATGTATTTTGGAGATTTGCTAGTTTTAGTCTCCTTTCAGCGCAAACAGTAACATCTAAATGAAAACATGTTTTTCTACAGAGGTCCTCGGCAATGGCTTAGTATTAATTTTCCTGGAAGAAGGCTCGGTCGTGCTGGACCCGTGGCCTGGCCTCTGTCTTCACATGATTTAATGGCGTTAGATTTTTTTTCCGTATGGGGAGTTCTCGAATAAAACGAGTATTAAGTGCCCGTTAATGACCTTCAATCTTTACGACAAAGGATAACGCGACGAAACAACAGTCGCACAATGTCGGTCAGCCACTCGTTTTGTTATTGATAGGTGCAATTCTTGTCTCCGGGCTGGAGGCTGACGATTTGAAATAAATAAATCAAATATTGTATTTGTAATTTGTAATTTTGTTTTTATTTGTTGTTTTGGTGTTTGCGCGAAAAGGAAGCTAAAATGAGCAAATCTCCTAAATACATTTTGAGTTAGTTTTTTTTTATCCACTGCCACTTCCCTCAGTTTAACCCGGAAACACCCTGTATATATATTTCCAATATTTGCGTAACCCCCTCCTCCCCCGGTTGGTTGGCTCGTGGGGAGTCCCCAAACAGGAGAGGAGGAAATACGGCTTGTATCAACATTTGCATGTAGGGAGGGTGAGAAAACATTGAGGTGGATGTGGTTGGGGGAGATAAGAGAAATATAAACCCAATAGGTTGTTGTTAGTGGAGATCGAACCCCAACCTCCCATGTCACAGTCAAGCGTACCAAACACCGCCTAAAACGTATCCTTATTGTACAGTTGCCTAAATACTCGAGGGCGTGGAAATAAACAAGTGATTGTCAAATGAAGGTGTCGTTAGATCAGTCTCTAGTTCCCGGTTTTGCCGCACGTCATCCTGTAAACAAGATATATAGTTGCGTCACACGACCGCCAGGAGCGTGGGGTGTTACAGAAACCTAGACAAATATTAGTGCTAGACAGAAGCCACGAGCGACCATCTCGTGTTGTTTTAACACCTCTGAGATGAGAGTAGCCAGATGCCTCAGAGGAGGAGGAGGAGGGGGTGTTGAGGGGCTATAGGAGGTGTGGGCGTGTATACAAGGAGTGACGTGAGACTTCGACCACAAGGATAGGCAGCATTGAACCATAGACCTGTTGACAAACTTGACTAACCACAAGGATAGGCAGCATTGAACCGTAGACCTGTTGACAAACTTGACTAACCACAAGGATAGGCAGCATTGAACCGTAGACCTGTTGACAAACTTGACTAACCACAAGGATAGGCAGCAATGAACCGTAGACCTGTTGACAAACTTGACTAACCACAAGGATAGGCAGCATTGAACCATAGACCTGTTGACAAACTTGACTAACCACAAGGATAGGCAGCATTGAACCGTAGACCTGTTGACAAACTTGACTAACCACAAGGATAGGCAGCATTGAACATAGACCTGTTGACAAACTTGACTAACCACAAGGATAGGCAGCATTGAACCGTAGACCTGTTGACAAACTTGACTAACCACAAGGATAGGCAGCAATGAACCGTAGACCTGTTGACAAACTTGACTAACCACAAGGATAGGCAGCATTGAACGTAGACCTGTTGACAACTTGACTAACCACAAGGATAGCAGCATTGAACCGTAGACCTGTTGACAAACTTGACTAACCACAAGGATAGGCAGCAATGAACCGTAGACCTGTTGACAAACTTGACTAACCACAAGGATAGGCAGCATTGAACCATAGACCTGTTGACAAACTTGACTAACCACAAGGATAGGCAGCATTGAACCGTAGACCTGTTGACAAACTTGACTAACCACAAGGATAGGCAGCATTGAACCATAGACCTGTTGACAAACTTGACTAACCACAAGGATAGGCAGCATTGAACCGTAGACCTGTTGACAAACTTGACTAACCACAAGGATAGGCAGCAATGAACCGTAGACCTGTTGACAAACTTGACTAACCACAAGGATAGGCAGCATTGAACCGTAGACCTGTTGACAAACTTGACTAACCACAAGGATAGGCAGCATTGAACCATAGACCTGTTGACAAACTTGACTAACCACAAGGATAGGCAGCATTGAACCGTAGACCTGTTGACAAACTTGACTAACCACAAGGATAGGCAGCATTGAACCGTAGACCTGTTGACAAACTTGACTAACTACAAGGATAGGCAGCATTGAACCGTAGACCTGTTGACAAACTTGACTAACCACAAGGATAGGCAGCAATGAACCGTAGACCTGTTGACAAACTTGACTAACCACAAGGATAGGCAGCATTGAACCGTAGACCTGTTGACAAACTTGACTAACCACAAGGATAGGCAGCATTGAACCATAGACCTGTTGACAAATACTTTCTGCCTTTCCAAGTTCTATCTATTTCAGCAGCTGGTATTTAAGATCTATTGTACAAATACAATGAATAGTCTCTCTGTCATGAGCATTGCGCGATATCTACCGCGCACACGTCTGAAATTAGTATCCCCTGTGCACGAACATTTGCACCTAGAAGCTGGAATATTAACACCTAAAGCTACCTTCCACGTACAGTCATTGGACTAAAAGCAACGACGGGTACTTCAACTGGTCTTAAACAAATAAGAGGAAACCCTCGCTAAGTGATACCAATCATTCAGTTTGTTTTTTAACTTTCTCTCGACACCTCGGAAGAGAAAGTATTGTGATAGCAAAAAAAAAATCGGACTTGAGATTTTGACAAATGTCGATGTTTTATGACCCCTTGAAACAAAAAGAATGGTTTTCACAATGTCCATCTGTCTGTCTGTCTGTCCCTCGGGCTAGTGCCAAAACTATTTTACCGATTGGGCTAGAACTTGGTATCTGGGCTTTTCATAAAGTCCCCCCAGGTGTGTTTGGAATTAGATAGCCAATCCTAAATTTAAGGGTAGTTTATTGAAGGACAAAAAGAGAGAGAAAAAAAAGTATTTTCTCAAAAATTCGCTCTAACGATTTTGATTAAATTTTATATCTAGACACTGTTTTATCATTCATTATAAACAAGATGGAGGTTCTCATTTTCTTATGAAAATGACTTTGAGGGTAGTTTATATAAGGACAAATTTCCAATTTTCATCATTTACCCGCAACTATTTGAGATACCAAATAAGGTAACATTGTAAAGTTGTAGTGCTATTAAAGATATACATATTTTATTTGAAATAAATTTTTATAAAACCAATAGTTTCTGAGTTATAATCAAATATATGTGTTATATATATATATATACTTTTTAATTCAGCTCCTTGAAAATGAATTTGATACTTATGCTCTTTGTTGGTCAAAAAATGTTTCTCTTTTCTAAATTTTTCTTTAAGTGTTCCTAGTTTCTAATGCCATAGAGTAAGTAAGTGTTCCTAGTTTCTAATGCCATAGAGTAAGTAAGTGTTCCTAGTTTCTAATGCCATAGAGTAAGTAACAGTGTTCCTAGTTTCTAATGCCATAGAGTAAGTAACAGTGTTCCTAGTTTCTAATGCCATAGAGTAAGTAACAGTGTTCCTAGTTTCTAATGCCATAGAGTAAGTAACAGTGTTCCTAGTTTCTAATGCCATAGAGTAAGTAACAGTGTTCCTAGTTTCTAATGCCATAGAGTAAGTAACAGTGTTCCTAGTTTCTAATGCCATAGAGTAAGTAACAGTGTTCCTAGTTTCTAATGCCATAGAGTAAGTAACAGTGTTCCTAGTTTCTAATGCCATAGAGTAAGTAACAGTGTTCCTAGTTTCTAATGCCATAGAGTAAGTGACAGTGTTCCTAGTTTCTAATGCCATAGAGTAAGTAACAGTGTTCCTAGTTTCTAATGCCATAGAGTAAGTAACAGTGTTCTAGTTTCTAATGCCATAGAGTAAGTAACAGTGTTCCTAGTTTCTAATGCCATAGAGTAAGTAAGTGTTCCTAGTTTCTAATGCCATAGAGTAAGTAAGTGTTCCTAGTTTCTAATGCCATAGATTAAGTAACAGTGTTCCTAGTTTCTAATGCCATAGAGTAAGTAACAGTGTTCTAGTTTCTAATGCCATAGAGTAAGTAACAGTGTTCCTAGTTTCTAATGCCATAGAGTAAGTAACAGTGTTCCTAGTTTCTAATGCCATAGAGTAAGTAACAATGTATTCTGTTTCATTTATGATCTTTGGTGTAATATTTCTATAACAATGTATAGTCTTAATATTAATTGTTTCACAAATCTTACGAGTTTGTATCAAAATGTATATTTTAAGATAAAAGCGAGAGAAAGCCTGTGCGGAAAATCGTACCATTTATTTTATAACAAATCCGTTTCAAATCTACGTTGAGTTAAATTAAACGTAAACAAATGGTTTAAGATGACAAACGCAGGTATAAAACACATTTGTTCAATCCCATGTGACATTTAGTTATAATTTAATATAAAATGACGTGTCTAGGTTTATCCTGGTATATTGCTCTGTTATTGGGGTCAATACTAGCCGTATAAAGGTTAAGTGTTACTGTCCCATATTAAGGTAGTTTGTAATTTGAGTGTTGGTAAACTTCCTCAGAACTAGATGAAACCTTATCCGTCCTCTTATTATATCCATCAACACAACCCTATTTGAAAACCGTGATTAATGGGTTACGTATCCTAAGTGTCTCCAAATTGGTCGATCTCACCCCCCCTAATTCACGGGTAGTTAAGAATTACTGTCCAGGTAGTAAAAAGGGTGAGATGTCCTCGCCGTGTTACTGATCAGCTCCAGCTGTAAGACAACAATTGGTCAGGTTGCCTCTAAGTAGCAGATGTCGGGCAAGCATTATGGTAGGAAACACAGCATCTGACATTTACAAAGCTACTAAAACTACTTAAATACATCCATACGTCAAGTCATGGGGCTATCAGCCATCCCTTTTGACAGATATCCTCAATACCTACACATGAACACAAGCAATAAGCTTATATGCTAAAATGTTGTCAATGTTGACTTCAGGAAAATATGTTTGTACTTTCAAAAATGTCCTCACTATCACAATCCTACCATAAAACCTCGTCATTATCACTATCCGCTATAAAAGATCCTCACTATCACTATCCGCTATAAAAGAGCATCACTATCACTATCCGCTATAAAAGAGCATCACTATCACTATCCTGCTATAAAAGATCCTCACTATCACTGCCCTGCTATAAAAGATCCTCACTATCACTGTCCTGCTATAAAAGAGCATCACTATCACTATCCTGCTATAAAAGATCCTCACTATCACTATCCTGTTATAAAAGATCCTCACTATCACTATCCTGCTATAAAAGATCCTCACTATCACTATCCGCTATAAAAGAGCATCACTATCACTATCCTGCTATAATGATCCTCACTATCACTGTCCTGCTATAAAAAGCATCACTATCACTATTCTGCTATAAAAGATCCTCACTATCACTATCCGCTATAAAAGACATCACTATCACTATCCTGTTATAAAGATCCTCACTATCACTGTCCTCTATAAAATGTCCTCACTATCACTGTCCTGCTATAAAATGTCCTCACTATCACTGTCCTGCTATAAAAGATCCTCACTATCACTGTCCTGCTATAAAATGTCCTCACTATCATTATCCTGAGTAGATGGCAGGACCTATCGCTCCAAAATGACCTTGACCTTCAACTAGTGTGGAGACAGGAAAATACCGAGGGTGCTGTCACAACCTTGATGGTACGCTCATTAAGTTTTTTCTTTTTGTAAATATCCAGACGTTTTCGCGCGGCAGTACTCCCCTATGTATGCTGATTCACAGAACCTTATTTCAACTCGCAAGGGTTTTTGGTGTCTAAGGGCAGTGTGTTTTGGCGGTGTATAGGAGCAGTGTATTTTTAGCGAATGATTAGGGGTCACAATTTGGACTTGGCCGGGTGGAGGACATTTTAGTGAGGTCTATGTAAAGTGTGTTTTGTGAATTCTTAGCCCTTTTTGAAGGTGTGTTTTGGAGGGTCTTAGCCATTTTTGGTGATATCTAGAGGCAGTGTGTTTGGGGGGATGGTCTTAACCCTTTTTATACAGTGTCTAGGGGCAATGTGTTTAGAGGGACGTCTTAGCCTTTCTGGTGGTGTCTAGAGGATATGTGTTTTTGAGAACGAATAGGGGTCAAAGTTTGGTGTTTTTGGTTCACCCCCTTCACGCTGGACGAGGAGGAGCTGTGTGTTTTGGGCCACAATCTCAGACAACGGTCAGCACTCACAGCTGGTCCATGTCAACCTCAAATTAGGCCAGCAGAGGCAGTAAAGTGTGTAAGTTTAGGTTGTTTCACCCTCCTCCCATACTTGATATTTCATCAGAAACACTCTTTTCAAAATGTCGTTTAGAGTTTTTGTCCCACCCGGAAGTAGTTCACGAGGGCTGCGAGATCTATTCATCATAAAATGTGCTACTTCATAGTAAACAAGGATTGGGTGTAACAAAAACAAGTTATCGAATATTCTTGACACAGAGAACTAATGATGTCCAAACAACTTTCAATTTCATCAGGAAATGATGAAAATCGTCAATAAGACTTTATGTAAATAACTATCGGTAGATAAACACAATCCAAAAGTGGATACCTAAAGGCAGAAAGCTTGTAAACCCTTGTCGTTCGGCTCCGGGGGTAACTGGTTTAGGTTTCGACGAAGTCCATTCTTCGGGTGATGTTTGCTGTTGACAACTGGGATCGTGAGTCGTGTGGGTAATGTTAGGATACCACCCAGAAATAGGTCATGGGTGACTTATATCAGGGGGTCATGAAATGTATACACCAAATCAAAACGAGTACGGTCTTCTTGAAGTAGACATGGAAAAGTTAAAACAACTTATTAACACCTACGAATTAGTTAGTATCTACGCTCAAATTAAATGAGCGTGTTGTGGGTAAATAAATGGTACGGAACTCCGCACGGACTTTCTCACTCTATTGTTTAAAAATGGATATATTTACCCAAAACTCGTCGTGTAAGTGTAACAAAATAATATACACTAGCAAACCCAAGAAAAAATTGTGCTATACTTACGTAAAACTTTTTTTTACTACCGGTTTTAAATTATGTAATTTTGTTTTTAAAGAATTACAGTCCTCAGTATATTTGACCAAAAAAGATTGATTTTGAGTCCACAAGGGTCAACACTTCGTATTAAAATTTTGACTACCGGTTAAAATTGTCTACATTTTATTATAGGTTACACATTTTGTGGTTATCGCATTGATATTAAATTCCTAATTAATTATAAATTTAGACCAATAAAAAAAGGTAAATATTGCCTATTGAATCTAAAACGATAAAGATAGATCATTGCTGCACAAAATTTCCCCTAAGAGGTTAAAGGAAAAAGAACATCAACTTTTTGAGAGACATACTTATTTACTTACTCTTTGTTATTATATTATTATTATTATTATTATTTAGCACCACGTCTTACTACCCGTTCGGGTTATACGCTTTAAGTACTAATTACGCTAATGGATTAGGAATTGGGAAGGTTGAATTAGAGGAAGTGAACCTGCATTTGCGTGGAGGGAGAGTGTAAAACCATTTAGGAACACCCCCTCCCCCAGTTCATCCGGCCGATATTCAAACCTCGATCTCCCCGTCCTCAGCAGTCGAGCTCAACACGCCACCGAGGCGGGTCTTACTCTATGGCATTAAAGAATTATTGCAAATATATTAATACAATATTAAAACATGAGTAGTATCTCTGTACAACTAAAGCTCACAAAATTATATTAATATTTTTGCCAATATCTCAAAACGGTTGGTTTTATAAAGATATGTTTCAAATAAAAGTTTTTTTTATTTTTAAGGGTACTGCAATTTTTCATTGATAAGTTATTTAGTATCTCAAATTGTTGCGCAAATACAGAAATTTCCGTTTCTATAAAATACCCTAAAAGTTAATTTCATGGAAAAATTAAAATAGCCATTTTGAAAAAATTGACTTTTTTTTCTCTATTTGCCCTTTATTAAGCTATTAATTTTAGATATCATATTTTGAAAATTGAAAAATGACACCTGGACACGGGAACCGAACCCGGGACCTTCGGCTTAGTACGCCATGCTCTAACCCCTGAGCTATCCAGGATTCGTCCGTACCCAGGGTCATTCTTCACTCATATTTTAAGGAGAGTCTATGATGGACGTGCGGAAGTCGTCAGCTTATAAATACGTGATTACATAAGATCACAGCCATCAGACAACGCAGCTATCCATGACTCGGTAATTGGCATATGTTAATGCAGCCATTTGACAATTATATTATATTGTGCGGGAATGCATTTATATATTAATGAATCGGATAGCCGAAGATATCGTGCATGCATTTTGTAAGGACATTTTTCAATTTTCATAACTATCATCTAGATGGTACTGTCTTCAATAAAATGCATGGATGATAGCTTCGGCTATCTGATTCATAATATTAATTTTAGGGTTAAACAGACACACAGACAGACGGCATTGCAAAAACAACTTTTTAGGGTTCGGGGGGTCTTGAGACGTCGACAACCATCAACATCTCGAGTTAGAGATATTTTTTTTTACTGTCGCAATATTTTACCTTTAGTGTTCGAAAAGTTAAAAAAATACATATATTTGCGTACAGCTTGAACACTATTATTTTCTTAGAATATGTTTCAAATTAAAGATTTTTATTATAAATAGACCTACATATTCGCAATGATAAGTAATTTCGTATCTTAAAGAATTATGGAGATGTGATAAAAAATGAGAATCTACGCATCAGACCAGAACCCTTTAAGTCACTTTGACGAACAATTGAGAGTAGCCATTTTGTTTGTAATATTGATCAATACTTGGAAATGAAATTTAATCAAAATCGTTATAGCTGATTTTGATCAAATCGATTTATTTTTTTCTATTTTCACCCTTAATGAAACTACCCTTAATTTTAGAGTTAACTATCCATTTCCTAAAGCACTCGGGGCCAATCCTACAAAAACTCTAGATACCAAGTTTTAGCCGGATCGGTAAAATAGTTTAGGCTCTACTTCGAGGTACAGACAAACCGGCAGAAGGAAATGCAAAAACCCTATTTTCTGATTCGGGGAGTCATGAAACGTCGAAATTCATCAAAATCTCGAGTCCAATTTTTTTAAGGTCACAATACTTTCTCTACCTGTAAGTTAGTAAAAATATAAGTTGGACCGATTAAAGGAGGTACAGATTAAATTTGGAAGAAGAACTATCACCTATGTATGAGTGAGTGGGGGGGGGGGGGGGTGTCTTCCATATAGATTTGGAGGTCTAGAGGACACGGACAGTGATGAACTAAATATCAACAACACAATCAACGTCTTCAACGTCAGATAGACACAAGCCCTCCTGGTACACCCACACATGATGGAGACAGCAACACAATCAACGTCTTCAACGTCAGTAGACAACAAGCCCTCCTGGTACACTCCACACATGATGGAGACAACAACACAATCAACGTCTTCAACGTCAGATAAACAACAAGCCCTCCTGGTACACCCCACACATGATGGAGACAACAACACAATCAACGTCTTCAACGTCAGATAAACAACAAGCCCTCCTGGTACACCCCACACATGATGGAGACAACAACACAATCAACGTCTTCAACGTCAGATAACAACAAGCCCTCCTGGTACACCCACACATGATGGAGACAACAACACAATCAACGTCTTCAACGTCAGATAGACAACAAGCCCTCCTGGTACACCCACACATGATGGAGACAACAACACAATCAACGTCTTCAACGTCAGATAGACAACAAGCCCTCCTGGTACACCCCACACACGGTGGAGACAACAACACAATCAACGTCTTCAACGTCAGATAGACAACAAGCCCTCCTGGTACACCCCACACATGATGGAGACGACAACACAATCAACGTCTTCAACGTCAGATAGACAACAAGCCCTCCTGGTACACCCCACACATGATGGAGACAACAACACAATCAACGTCTTCAACGTCAGATAGACAACAAGCCCTCCTGGTACACCCCACACACGGTGGAGACAACAACACAATCAACGTCTTCAACGTCAGATAGACAACAAGCCCTCCTGGTACACCCCACACATGATGGAGACGACAACACAATCAACGTCTTCAACGTCAGCTAGACAACAAGCCCTCCTTGTACACCCCACACATGATGGAGACAGCAACACAATCAACGTCTTCAACGTCAGATAGACAACAAGCCCTCCTGGTACACCCCACACATGATGGAGACAGCAACACAATCAACGTCTTCAACGTCAGATAGACAACAAGCCCTCCTGGTACACCCCACACATGATGGAGACAGCAACACAATCAACGTCTTCAACGTCAGATAGACAACAAGCCCTCCTGGTAACACCCACACATGATGGAGACGACAACACAATCAACGTCTTCAACGTCAGCTAGACAACAAGCCCTCCTGGTACACCCCACACATGATGGAGACAACAACACAATCAACGTCTTCAACGTCAGCTAGACAACAAGCCCTCCTGGTGCACCCCACACACGATGGAGACAACAACACAATCAACGTCTTCAACGTCAGCTAGACAACAAGCCCTCCTGGTACACCCACACACGATGGAGACAGCAACACAATCAACGTCTTCAACGTCAGATAAACAACAAGCCCTCCTGGTACACTCCACACATGATGGAGACAACAACACAATCAACGTCTTCAACGTCAGCTAGACAACAAGCCCTCCTGGTACACCCCACACACGATGGAGACAGCAACACAATCAACGTCTTCAACGTCAGCTAGACAACAAGCCCTCCTGGTACACCCCACACACGATGGAGACAGCAACACAATCAACGTCTTCAACGTCAGATAAACAACAAGCCCTCCTGGTACACCCACACATGATGGAGACAACAACACAATCAACGTCTTCAACGTCAGATAGACAACAAGCCCTCCTGGTACACCCCACACATGATGGAGACAACAACACAATCAACGTCTTCAACGTCAGCTAGACAACAAGCCCTCCTGGTACACTCCACACATGATGGAGACAACAACACAATCAACGTCTTCAACGTCAGATAGACAACAAGCCCTCCTGGTACACCCCACACATGATGGAGACAGCAACACAATCAACGTCTTCAACGTCAGCTAGACAACAAGCCCTCCTGGTACACCCCACACATGATGGAGACAACAACACAATCAACGTCTTCAACGTCAGATAGACAACAAGCCCTCCTGGTACACCCCACACATGATGGAGACAACAACACAATCAACGTCTTCAACGTCAGCTAGACAACAAGCCCTCCTGGTACACTCCACACATGATGGAGACAACAACACAATCAACGTCTTCAACGTCAGCTAGACAACAAGCCCTCCTGGTACACTCCACACATGATGGAGACAACAACACAATCAACGTCTTCAACGTCAGCTAGACAACAAGCCCTCCTGGTACACTCCACACATGATGGAGACAACAACACAATCAACGTCTTCAACGTCAGCTAGACAACAAGCCCTCCTGGTACACTCCACACATGATGGAGACAACAACACAATCAACGTCTTCAACGTCAGCTAGACAACAAGCCCTCCTGGTACACTCCACACATGATGGAGACAACAACACAATCAACGTCTTCAACGTCAGCTAGACAACAAGCCCTCCTGGTACACTCCACACATGATGGAGACAACAACACAATCAACGTCTTCAACGTCAGCTAGACAACAAGCCCTCCTGGTACACTCCACACATGATGGAGACAACAACACAATCAACGTCTTCAACGTCAGCTAGACAACAAGCCCTCCTGGTACACTCCACACATGATGGAGACAACAACACAATCAACGTCTTCAACGTCAGCTAGACAACAAGCCCTCCTGGTACACTCCACACATGATGGAGACAGCAACACAATCAACGTCTTCAACGTCAGATAGACAACAAGCCCTCCTGGTACACTCCACACACGATGGAGACAACAACACAATCAACGTCTTCAAAATATCAAAGTTAATGTCGTACCAGTATTGTTCTCAAAAAATGCTCAAGCCAGTGTGGCCATCATTATATTTTTTCAGTTGCGCTTGTGTGTTTGTTCTCTTCAATTAACTATTGTTCTCGAAAAAAACGGTATATTTGTACTGTAAACTATTGTGTGAATAAACTATTTTGCTCTATCAAACTGGTCTGGTTTTTACTATAGTGATCCCACACACTAATGTACCTCATTATCCCACCACGAAACTATATATATGATCACAAAATCATATTGATAAATAAGTAACATCTCTGCTCATAACCAACCCACAGACCTCGATATAGTTGTCAATATCTCGGACACTATCATTGGTCAATCAAATAGTACTACAACTCTGTAATGATTAGTTATTTCATATTTCAAAATAATTGGAGTCTACACTCATCTAAAGTACCCTCAAAGACATTTTTCATGTGAAAATGAGGATTGCCATTTTTGCTTGTAATACGCCTTAACCTTAAGCAGTACACAACTTAATTAAAATATATTTTAATTAAGAGAAATTTTATTCAGGTGAAAGTAAAATAATAGGGTTAGATTATGGCTACCTTGGTTTTGATGTATTCTATGAAATGAAAATATGCGTTCAAGCGAGTTATCAAATCTTCTTAAATCACAATTCTTTTTGATCAAAAAAATAAAAATAAAGGTTGAGTGACAAAATTAATCTTTAGTAAAATAATAACCCGCTTCGGTGGTCGCATGGTCTAGGGCATTCCTCTCTCAGTATTATTTATTTCGAGTACACATTCTGATCCGACTGTCCGTGATCATAATGACACCAGCGATAAAAACTTGGTATTTAGGAACAGTGTGTTTTGGGGAGTCCTAACCCCAATATTGGTGTCTAAAGCCAGTGTGTTTTGGGGGTCTAACCCCAAAATTGGTGTCTAGGAGCAGTGTGTTTTGGGGGTCTTAGCCCCAAAATTGGTGTCTAGGAGCAGTGTGTTTTGGCAAGTGGGTAGTGGTCATAGGTTTGAAGCTTTGGCTCACAGCAAACCCACAGAGCTAAGTATTCCTGATCGTCTACCACACAATATGTATGTAAATAACTAAAAGGTGGGGGAAGGGGAGGGGGGAAGACACCGAGGTAGAAAGCTGACATCACATTTCCTTTTGGCACGATGAACAGTGTCCTGAATTACGGAAAAAGAGACTTATCTGGGACTATATTACGTAACTAAAAGTGTCGTGTAGTGGAGTGTTGTCAGGCTTAGCAAAGCTTGTTATAAATCTAGGCCTAACTGTTTTATGTTCTACCCCACTCTGTCCCTATTTGACAAGTCATACACTGGATCTGCTCTACATACCTCACACGGGAATGTATGTTCGTTGATACCTGACCAATGATTGTTCTACTGAGTGATGAGAACAATTCACAGGTACAGTTTAAACAAGCTCTGCTCTACATACCTCACATGGGAATGTATGTTCGTTGATACCTGACCAATGAGTGTTCTACTGAGTGATGAGAACAATTCACAGGTACAGTTTAAACAAGCTCTGCTCTACATACCTCACATGGGAATGTATGTTCGTTGATACCTGACCAATGAGTGTTCTACTGAGTGATGAGAACAATTCACAGGTACAGTTTAAACAAGCTCTGCTCTACATACCTCACATGGGAATGTATGTTCGTTGATACCTGACCAATGAGTGTTCTACTGAGTGATGAGAACAATTCACAGGTACAGTTTAAACAAGCTCTGCTCTACATACCTCACATGGGAATGTATGTTCGTTGATACCTGACCAATGAGTGTTCTACTGAGTGATGAGAACAATTCACAGGTACAGTTTAAACAAGCTCTACTTTACATACCTCACATGGGAATGTATGTTCATTGATACCTGACCAATGAGTGTTCTACTGAGTGATGAGAACAATTCACAGGTACAGTCTAAACAAGCTCTACTTTACATACCTCACATGGGAATGTATGTTCGTTGATACCTGACCAATGAGTGTTCTACTGAGTGATGAGAACAATTCACAGGTACAGTTTAAACAAGCTCTACTTTACATACCTCACATGGGAATGTATGTTCATTGGAATGTATGTTCATTGATACCTGACCAATAAGTGTTCTACTGAGTGATGAGAACAATTCACAGGTACAGTTTAAACAAGCTCTACTTTACATACCTCACATGGGAATGTATGTTCATTGATACCTGACCAATGAGTGTTCTACTGAGTGATGAGAACAATTCACAGGTACAGTTTAAACAAGCTCTACTTTACATACCTCACATGGGAATGTATGTTCATTGGAATGTATGTTCATTGATACCTGACCAATGAGTGTTCTACTGAGTGATGAGAACAATTCACAGGTACAGTCTAAACAAGCTCTACTTTACATACCTCACATGGGAATGTATGTTCGTTGATACCTGACCAATGAGTGTTCTACTGAGTGATGAGAACAATTCACAGGTACAGTTTAAACAAGCTCTGCTCTACATACCTCACTTGGGAATGTATGTTCGTTGATATCTGACCAATGAGTGTTCTACTGAGTGATGAGAACAATTCACAGGTACAGTTTAAACAAGCTCTGCTCTACATACCTCACATGGGAATGTATGTTCGTTGATACCTGACCAATGAGTGTTCTACTGAGTGATGAGAACAATTCACAGGTACAGTTTAAACAAGCTCTACTCTACATACCTCACTTGGGAATGTATGTTCGTTGATATCTGACCAATGAGTGTTCTACTGAGTGATGAGAACAATTCACAGGTACAGTTTAAACAAGCTCTGCTCTACATACCTCACTTGGGAATGTATGTTCGTTGATATCTGACCAATGAGTGTTCTACTGAGTGATGAGAACAATTCACAGGTACAGTTTAAACAAGCTCTGCTCTACATACCTCACATGGGAATGTATGTTCGTTGATACCTGACCAATGAGTGTTCTACTGAGTGATGAGAACAATTCACAGGTACAGTTTAAACAAGCTCTGCTCTACATACCTCACTGGGAATGTATGTTCGTTGATATCTGACCAATGAGTGTTCTACTGAGTGATGAGAACAATTCACAGGTACAGTTTAAACAAGCTCTGCTCTACCTACCTCACATGGGAATGTATGTTCGTTGATACCTGACCAATGAGTGTTCTACTGAGTGATGAGAACAATTCACAGGTACAGTTTAAACAAGCTCTGCTCTACATACCTCACTTGGGAATGTATGTTCGTTGATATCTGACCAATGAGTGTTCTACTGAGTGATGAGAACAATTCACAGGTACAGTTTAAACAAGCTCTGCTCTACATACCTCACATGGGAATGTATGTTCGTTGATACCTGACCAATGAGTGTTCTACTGAGTGATGAGAACAATTCACAGGTACAGTTTAAACAAGCTCTACTCTACATACCTCACATGGGAATGTATGTTCGTTGATACCTGACCAATGAGTGTTCTACTGAGTGATGAGAACAATTCACAGGTACAGTTTAAACAAGCTCTGCTTATCCTGGCAGCACTCCATGCCACGCCACTCAACACCGAGGCAAGGCCGCTGTAGTTTATCTTCCAGTTTATAAACTGTCACGACAACGAAACTACCTGCATCAATCTGTAACAGTAGACTACCTCGCAGCATTCAGTCTGGTCTGTAATATCTTCATCTGAGCGCAGAAGCCAACAAACGAACAACCACGGAACCATATTTCAAAGAGCGGTTGTCCCCTGAAGGAGTCAGAACTAAACGGTAGCCCTTCCCCCCCGCCCCCTTGTCTTCTAAAGATACCATGGCGTCGCCCGAGGTCAGGGCAGGCACCCTCGTAACAGAAATACCGGCCTAGGATCGTAAATAACCGCCGAGACTTCTAGAGACCTCGTTACCGGCGAGATCATGCGTGGCCCTCAGGGATCAGATGCCTGGACTTTGCATGTGGGGAAAGTGTCGATACTTTACTAATATCGATATTTTCCTTTTGATATTAATATGTTTACTCATATGAGTACTTGCAGCTAGTATCAGACCTATAGAGCAACACTCCTATTTCTATAGTTTATATATCTGTCTCTTGTAATATCCTATGTCTATAGTTTATATATCTGTCTCTTGTAATATCCTGTGTCTATAGTTTATATATCTGTCTCTTGTAATATCCTGTGTCTATAGTTTATATATCTGTCTCTTGTAATATCCTGTGTCTATAGTTTATATATCTGTCTTTTGTAATATCCTGTGTCTATAGTTTATATATCTGTCTCTTGTAATATCCTGTGTCTATAGTTTATATATCTGTCTCTTGTAATATCCTGTGTCTATAGTTTATATATCTGTCTCTTGTAATATCCTGTGTCTATAGTTTATATATCTGTCTCTTGTAATATCCTGTGTCTATAGTTTATATATCTGTCTCTTGTAATATCCTGTGTCTATAGTTTATATATCTGTCTCTTGTAATATCCTGTGTCTATAGTTTATATATCTGTCTCTTGTAATATCCTGTGTCTATAGTTTATATATCTGTCTCTTGTAATATCCTGTGTCTATAGTTTATATATCTGTCTCTTGTAATATCCTGTGTCTATAGTTTATATATCTGTCTCTTGTAATATCCTGTGTCTATAGTTTATATATCTCTCTTGTAATATCCTGTGTCTATAGTTTATATATCTGTCTGACTAATGTAATAAAATGTAACCTTATTAAAAGGAGTCCCAGTTACTCAGTTGATAGTTCAGAAATGAGCTGGGTACATAACTACAGCCTAGTTTACAATATTGTGTTTACATTATTATTGTTGATTTAATAATTATATATATATATAATATATATGTACAGATCCACAATATTCGGATAGGATGTGTGCTTATTATTCCGATACCCCATCCATACCCTACGGGCCTATCCCCGAGATGTTTCGAGTTTATTCCACTGCAAGATCGGGTGTTCACGAGACACAATCTCGAAACTTTTTCTATTAAGCTATTCTTGACAACAAAACAACAACAACAACAACAACAACAACAACAACCTTACGGATTTAGATTTGTTCATATGGATAGATCTCACTGCGGTTCCACCTATCGGAATCGTCAATTTCGCAACAGATAGTTGGAAAGTATCGGTTGTTGGTTAGAATGTAAAATGGTGGAAACATGGATGGACTATTTGATAATAAAATAATTTGAAGAATTCGAAAATGAATTTAATTGAATGCCACGTATATTTCGTGAATGCGAAGATGGTTATGAGCTGAGTGATAAGAAATATATTAAATTGTTCAGACCCGCCTCGGTGGCGTAGTTGGCTAACACGCTTGTCGTGTTTAGCTCGACTGCTGAGGACGGGGAGATCGAGGTTCGAATCTAGCTCGGGTGAACTGAGGGTGGTTTTTCCTAAATGGTTTTCCACTCTCCCTCCACACAAATGTGGGTTAACTTCCTCTAATTCAACCTTCCCAATTCCTAATCCATTAGCGTAATTAGTACTTAAAGCGTAAAACCCGAACGGGTGGTAAGACGCGGTGCATAATAAATAAATAAATTGTTCAGGCTAAATAAACGGGGTTATTCAAATAAAAAGGTATTCCATACATATGCAGTATGTCATTTAATTTTGGCTTTTTAGCTACCTATTAAAATGATTATAATAAATCGTACAAGATATAATAAGTTATACTACTTTTTATTTAAATATTTAACGAATCAAGGAAACATAAAGTATGGTACATATATCAAGTATAATCTGCTTTTGTAATTTGTTTATTTTCTTTTTATCCATCTTTATTTAGACTTTATCGAGCTAAACTTAATCAACAAAAAAATAAAACCGAGATAAAACGAAGATGGCGAAGACAAACATTTTGTTATTCTATTGTTTAAATGGCTGAAGGGTGCGTTCATACAGCTTTAAAGTAAATCTCAAATCAAAGTTTCCGACACCGGATGTTCGGAATTTTTCGCTTAATACGAAATTAGAAGACTCAACAAGAATTGCGAGATTTTAAACTCAAGAATAGATACTTTACGGATATAAAATTACGAGTTCGAGTTGAACATGGCGAAATTCGCCGTAGAAAGATAGTCTCTCAACATCTCCGAGAAAGGCCCACAGGACTGGTCCATGTAACCGTATCAATTCCTGTCTCCTGAGAACTCGCACTCACAATGTGTTACTGCTACTTTTTATCTAGTTGCAGTGGCGTGTTTTGGAGTGTTGCCAGCGTCAGCACGGCACGCCATTCACTACAACCTATGTAATAGGATTTTTTTAAATACACCATGCGAATCGTAACAAAAATGTAATGATTGCAAAATATAATTTAAAAGGGCTTACTCAACTATTATTAATTGGGGGTAGGGGGTTAGATTAAGGGGTGGGGCACTTTAACTTGAATCTCTATAAAGATTGTTTTGTACAATAGTCCTTCATCAGAATTATTTTTAACAGTTTGTTTATTTATGGTTTACAAATCGATTAAATATTTTTATTAAGTTTATTTATTATTTAAAAAGGTGTATTTAGCAAAACTTTCCCTAGTACTCACGAATTTCTTTGTGTATTTTTTTCCAACACGTTGTAGTATGATGATTTTCCTAAAATGAGTACTATTAAATAGATAGATAGATTCCGATAGTCAGACAAACACAAATACATATTTTATGTTCTATTTGTAGTTGTGAGATTTATTTTCCGTGCACAGAAGAGATAGACTGGTCCGGAAAATATAATCACACATGAACTAACCGGAATTTCACAGCCCCCCAACCATCCCTTCGTGCACAATGGACCAATCAGAGGGCAGGAAACCAACAAGGGATGGAGGGTTGGCGGCCGGGTGTAATGTCCCTGCACTTAATTCACCCTCATAGGCTGGTTATCCAAGGTTTGGCCGATACGAGGGTTTGAAAAATGTGCAGATAATCTCTGCACCAACCCTTAACAATACAAGGGTGAGGGCTCTTCGCCCTTGGGACTACAACTAGGCAACTACACTTCTAACCTGGTTGTTAGGCCCTACACGAGTTTAATATTTGATGTAGTCGTTCTTTGGTACAGCTACTATTCTTGATTCAGGAGTAGAGTACGAGGAGTTAAGGAGGAGATCTTGATTCAGGAGTAGAGGACGAGGAGTTAAGGAGGAGAGCTTGATTCAGGAGTAGAATGCGAGGAGTTAAGGAGGAGAGCTTGATTCAGGAGTAGAGTACGAGGAGTTAAGGAGGAGAGCTTGATTCAGGAGTAGAGTGCGAGGAGTTAAGGATGAGAGCTTGAATCAGGAGTATAGTGTGAGGAGTTAAGGAGGAGAGCTTGATTCAGGAGTAGAGGACGAGGAGTTAAGGAGGAGAGCTTGATTCAGGAGTAGAGGACGAGGAGTTAAGGAGGAGAGCTTGATTCAGGAGTAGAGGACGAGGAGTTAAGGAGGGGGACGCAAGTTAATGGAAGTAAGCGCAGTAGTGCTTAAAGCAAAAAAAACTTTTTCAACGAAAATATTTCTAGCGCAGATAAATTTTGTTTAGTTTTCTACAAAATGTAGGCCTAATCTCCACCGTTGTTGGATATTTGACAGAGGTGTATAGTGGACCTTGTGAATAAAAACTTTTTAAATGTTCAAAGTCCGCCCTGTCCACGGCAGATGCTCAACAAATGTTGATAAGCTATTACCACGTGTGTAAAGTTAAACTAAGATTGTTTGCTAAGAGAATGATGATGCCTGGCCCACCTGCTTAGTTAATTTGTTGGTCGTATGTTAATGAAGCAATGTGGACACAAAGTGTATGGTAGACATTTATTTGCCAGCAGAAATAGTGTGACACGTCATGTAGAGTATTATGTTATTAGTAGACTGGAGCTAAGAATGTTATTTGTAGACCTGAGCTAAGAGAGTGTTGTTATTTGTAGACCTGAGCTAAGAGAGTGTTGTTATTTGTAGACCTGAGCTAAGAGAGTGTTGTTATTTGTAGACCTGAGCTAAGAGAGTGTTGTTATTTGTAGACCTGAGCTAAGAGAGTGTTGTTATTTGTAGACCTGAGCTAAGAGAGTGTTGTTATTTGTAGACCTGAGCTAAGAGAGTGTTGTTATTTGTAGACCTGAGCTAAGAGAGTGTTGTTATTTGTAGACCTGAGCTAAGAGAGTGTTGTTATTTGTAGACCTGAGCTAAGAGAGTGTTGTTATTTGTAGACCTGAGCTAAGAGAGTGTTGTTATTTGTAGACCTGAGCTAAGAGAGTGTTGTTATTTGTAGACCTGAGCTAAGAGAGTGTTGTTATTAGTAGACTGGAGCTAAGAGAGTGTTGTTATTTGTAGACTGGAGCTAAGAGAGTGTTGTTATTTGTAGACTGGAGCTAAGAGAGTGTTGTTATTTGTAGACTGGAGCTAAGAGAATATTGTTATTTATTTTTATTAATTGATATTTTCCGTGGATTTGATGGATTATTTATCTGGGGTTTGGAAGATTGGACAATTAGTGAATATTAATCAATTATATAATTAATATATTTATATTTATTTATAAACCTACCTAAAGTGAAAACTTGCTAAGAGCATGGTTTATTTTAAATACTTAAGTCTAACACATTCATCTGAGTTAGAAACGAGTTTGTCTGATGACCTAATGGTTGTGAGTTCGAGCATCGGCGATATAAATATTATCCTTGGATTTGTTAGTTAAGTGGTAAATTAAAATCACTCGTTTCAGTAGTCATGCCTATCCTAGAATACTGTTTGAAGTAGAGTGATACTCTGTTCCTATCCTAGAATACTGTTTGAAGTAGAGTGATACTCTGTTCCTATCCTAGAATACTGTTTGAAGTAGAGTGATACTCTGTTCCTATCCTAGAATACTGTTTGAAGTAGAGTGATACTCTGTTCCTATCCTAGAATACTGTTTGAAGTAGAGTGATACTCTGTTCCTATCCTAGAATACTGTTTGAAGTAGAGTGATACTCTGTTCCTATCCTAGAATACTGTTTGAAGTAGAGTGATACTCTGTTCCTATCCTAGAATACTGTTTGAAGTAGAGTGATACTCTGTTCCTATCCTAGAATACTGTTTGAAGTAGAGTGATACTCTGTTCCTATCCTAGAATACTGTTTGAAGTAGAGTGATACTCTGTTCCTATCCTAGAATACTGTTTGAAGTAGAGTGATACTCTGTTCCTATCCTAGAATACTGTTTGAAGTAGAGTGATACTCTGTTCCTATCCTAGAATACTGTTTGAAGTAGAGTGATACTCTGTTCCTATCCTAGAATACTGTTTGAAGTAGAGTGATACTCTGTTCCTATCCTAGAATACTGTTTGAAGTAGAGTGATACTCTGTTCCTATCCTAGAATACTGTTTGAAGTAGAGTGATACTCTGTTCCTATCCTAGAATACTGTTTGAAGTAGAGTGATACTCTGTTCCTATCCTAGAATACTGTTTGAAGTAGAGTGATACTCTGTTCCTATCCTAGAATACTGTTTGAAGTAGAGTGATACTCTGTTCCTATCCTAGAATACTGTTTGAAGTAGAGTGATACTCTGTTCCTATCCTAGAATACTGTTTGAAGTAGAGTGATACTCTGTTCCTATCCTAGAATACTGTTTGAAGTAGAGTGATACTCTGTTCCTATCCTAGAATACTGTTTGAAGTAGAGTGATACTCTGTTCCTATCCTAGAATACTGTTTGAAGTAGAGTGATACTCTGTTCCTATCCTAGAATACTGTTTGAAGTAGAGTGATACTCTGTTCCTATCCTAGAATACTGTTTGAAGTAGAGTGATACTCTGTTCCTATCCTAGAATACTGTTTGAAGTAGAGTGATACTCTGTTCCTATCCTAGAATACTGTTTGAAGTAGAGTGATACTCTGTTCCTATTCTAGAATACTGTTTGAAGCAGAGTGATACCTTGTTCCTATCCTAGAATACCGTTTGAAGTAGTGATACTCTGTTCCTATCCTAGAATACCGTGTGAAGCAGAGTGATAATTTGCTCCTGTCATATGTGAAGACAGTCATTGTCAAGTCCCAGATGGAAGATAAATTTAAAGGTACCGGCCGGAAATCGAACCGGGGACCCCTAGGCTCGTAGCCAGGTGCACTGACCACTACACCACGTGGCCGATTATATTTGTGAGAGTAAGGTAGCTCTATGAAATGTACAGAATTATAAAGAAATATGATGAGGTACAGTACATGACAGAAGTGAACTAGTCCAAAACACTTGTCGATGGAAATAATGATTGGCATTGTGGACAGATTTTACATTTACATATTTTATCAACTGACGTGATTAAAAGAGTTAAACCCATATACACATTTCACATTTTATACATTTGTTTTGCAATTGGAAACGAAATGAGTCCGTGACAAAAGTCTAACTCCGGGGACAAAATAGTCCCCTGACTTTAAATACAGTAAAGGTTTAAAAGTGTGTCTGAAAATAGGTCGCGCACGCTAACCACGAAGGATGATCTTGTGCAGATATGCAGTTTGTGCTCCCAACCACTCCCAGCGTGCAAGAGGGGGGGGGATGAAAGAGGGGGTTGCTTGTTTTGTTTGGTGTTGCTGTTATGTCACTTTTAAAAACATACGCTCGCTACAAGGGTGGAGTCTCAATACGGGTAATCAGGGAGGGGTATGTACGCGACACACTTGGGGGTAGTTTATCGGCCATAGGGGAGAGTAATTCATGTCTCACCTATTAGGGAGAAACTATAATGTTCGCTTGTTTATTGATAGTAGCCTGTCTAGGTGGTCATTTGTTTATTGATAGTAGCCTGTCTAGGTGGTCATTTGTTTATTGATAGTAGCCTGTCTAGGTGGTCATTTGTTTATTGATAGTAGCCTGTCTAGGTGGTCATTTGTTTATTGATAGTAGCCTGTCTAGGTGGTCATTTGTTTATTGATAGTAGCCTGTCTAGGTTGTCACTTGTTTATTGATAGTAGCCTGTCTAGGTGGTCATTTGTTTATTGATAGTAGCCTGTCTTTGTGGTCTTTTGTTTATTGATAGTAGCCTGTCTAGGTGGCCATTTGTTTATTGATAGTAGCCTGTCTTTGTGGTCGTTTGTTTATTGATAGTAGCCTTTCTAGGTGGCCATTTGTTTATTGATAGTAGCCTGTCTAGGTGGTCATTTGTTTATTGATAGTAGCCTGTCTAGGTGGTCATTTGTTTATTGATAGTAGCCTGTCTAGGTGGTCATTTGTTTATTGATAGTAGCCTGTCTTTGTGGTCGTTTGTTTATTGATAGTAGCCTGTCTAGGTGGCCATTTGTTTATTGATAGTAGCCTGTCTACGTGGTCATTTGTTTATTGATAGTAGCCTGTCTAGGTGGCCATTTGTTTATTGATAGTAGCCTGTCTAGGTGGCCATTTGTTTATTGATAGTAGCCTGTCTAGGTGGTCATTTGTTTATTGATAGTAGCCTGTCTAGGTGGTCATTTGTTTATTGATAGTAGCCTGTCTAGTTGGCCATTTGTTTATTAATAGTAGCCTGCCTAGGTGGTCATTTGTTTCCAATGCAGGCTGCTACCTTACTTTGTTTAGTTCTGAAGGAGATACTCATACTGTGCCCCTAGCCTAGATAATACTGTAAGAATACTAACTGATATCATCACCTGAAGACGTAAAGTATATGCTCCTTCCAGGTGTTTCACAAATAAGGGGTTTTATAAAGAAGGTGTTTCCCTAAAATAGTAATCACGTGGTCTAATGCGTCAATCTCGATATAATCTAGATTGTCGGTGACAATGATGTTACGCTTTGAATCTCGGACGGGTGCACTGGGGAAGTAGTTTTCACAACCCTTATCTTCACGCTAATGTGGGTGCATTTCTTCTAAACTACCTTATTCATTCCTAGCCCTACCAATTATACCCGTAAATAAACTTGATCTAAGCGTAGGCTTAATCCTTTTAAAATAAACTTATCAAGATACGCTGATAACGCTGTCATGCGTCTGTGACGTGCTGCGGGCTAGTATCAGGAGGAGAAGAAGGCGGAATGGGAGTTTGGTCGGTATTTTGGCACTTTTGATTGCAAAGAATGTGTTGGCCAAAATAAATACAATATTGCTTTAGTAGTTAGATTTAGTTTAATTTTCTTCAAATAATCATGTCAACAATAACTGAACATTTGGCGCGTTTCCTCGCCTTCCCCTGGGGGCAGTTGGGTCGCTGTTAGCCGTAATCAAGGTGTCAGTCGAGGAGCTTGAGCAGATCAATACCTCCTCAACTGCATTCTCTCCTAGGCCCGAGAACCTTGAGAAAACCAATACCTCCTCAACTGCAGTTTTTTATAGCTCCGAGGACCTTGAGAAAATCAATACCTCCTCAACTGCAGTCTCTTCTAGCCTCGAGGAGCTTGAGAAAATCAATACCTCCTCAACTGCAGTCTCTCCTAGCTCCGAGGAGCTTGAGAAAATCAATACCTCCTCAACTGCAGTCTCTTATAGCCTCGAGGAGCTTGAGAAAATCAATACCTCCTCAACTGCATTATCTCCTAGGCCCGAGAACCTTGAGAAAATCAATACCTCCTCAACTGCAGTTTTTTATAGCTCCGAGGACCTTGAGAAAATCAATACCTCCTCAACTGCAGTCTCTTCTAGCCTCGAGGAGCTTGAGAAAATCAATACCTCCTCAACTGCAGTCTCTTATAGCCTCGAGGAGCTTGAGAAAATCAATACCTCCTCAACTGCAGTCTCTCCTAGCTCCGAGGAGCTTGAGAAAATCAATACCTCCTCAACTGCAGTCTCTTATAGCTCCGAGGACCTTGAGAAAATCAATACCTCCTCAACTGCAGTCTCTTATAGCCTCGAGGAGCTTGAGAAAATCAATACCTCCTCAACTGCAGTCTCTCCTAGCTCCGAGGAGCTTGAGAAAATCAATACCTCCTCAACTGCAGTCTCTTATAGCTCCGAGGACCTTGAGAAAATCAATACCTCCTCAACTGCAGTCTCTTATAGCCTCGAGGAGCTTGAGAAAATCAATACCTCCTCAACTGCAGTCTCTCCTAGCTCCGAGGAGCTTGAGAAAATCAATACCTCCTCAACTGCAGTTTCTTATAGCTCCGAGGACCTTGAGAAAATCAATACCTCCTCAACTGCAGTCTCTTATAGCCTCGAGGAGCTTGAGAAAATCAATACCTCCTCAACTGCAGTCTCTTCTAGCCTCGAGGAGCTTGAGAAAATCAATACCTCCTCAACTGCAGTCTCTCCTAGCTCCGAGGAGCTTGAGAAAATCAATACCTCCTCAACTGCAGTCTCTTATAACCTCGAGGAGCTTGAGAAAATCAATACCTCCTCAACTGCAGTCTCTTATAGCTCCGAGGACCTTGAGAAAATCAATACCTCCTCAACTGCAGTCTCTTATAGCCTCGAGGAGCTTGAGAAAACCAATACCTCCTCAACTGCAGTCTCTTATAGCCTCGAGGAGCTTGAGAAAATCAATACCTCCTCAACTGCAGTCTCTTATAGCCTCGAGGAGCTTGAGAAAATCAATACCTCCTCAACTGCAGTCTAGCTTATCCCTGAGGACCTTGAGAAAATCAATACCTATTTTCATTAGGACGTAGCAGAGACTCTTACTAGGACGAAGTATCAGTTTCAAAAAGAGCTAAATCAATGGTTCAAAAGAATTATTTCAAATTTCAGTCCTTGTTAAATGACTAAATGTAATATTATGTTAGATACGAATATGAAGAAAGGCTGGTATCGTTCGATTCAATCATGAAACATTCTGGCAAGGAATGTGGAATATACCACGAACAGGTTTGACAAGTTATTGCGAGTGCAGTTGGATATGCAGTGTCTAGCTAGTTCTATCACCCTGAGACATCACTAATATAAATGTAGCTCACGCTATGTTTGAATTACTGGACAGTACATTTATACATTTGTTCTCAGACTATCAAACTTTTGTTCTAAAATATAGATTTTTAATATTTTTATTGCAGAGCGATACTATAAATCCGACACCTTAGCTCAGTCGGTAGCGTGTTTGTCTGCTGAGCTAAGGGTCCCGAGATTGATTCCTAGCATGGTTGGGAAATGTATCATTGGTGAAATGAAGGTTTACCCTTGCTCAGTGATAAATTATCGGCTGGGGACTGGATGTTGTGACTGTCCTACAAGGTCGTGGCCGGGGAGACGCTTTAACCCCCCTCCCGAAATTTTATGAACAAAATAACTTTATTTATGGTTCACATAGTATAAAAATTAAGGGGCTGTTTTACCATAAAAAGCATTTCAAAGAGCTTCTAAAGGTGTTTGAAATCTAGAATTTTTCTTAGCCTTCAGCATTTATGGTGCTATGTTACCAAAAATAACACTTCAGATAACTTCTAGAGGTGTTAAATATTTAGAATTTTTCCTAACCTTAGGCAGTTAGGGGTTATGGTGCCATAAAAGAACAATTCAGATAGATTTTAGAACTGTTTATCAATAAGAATTATTTCTAGCTTCCGGCAATTGGGGGACGTGCCCACCAAACCCCCCCCCCCCCCCCCCCCGAAATTATTGACTAGCCACGGCCTTGCTGTCCTAATCTCAAGATAATTTAAGGCATATGAAGCTACGACAGGCCTAGCAAGCCGGTAGTGGAAATTATACGGCTTGAATAAAAACTAACCCAGACCTCAGCTTTGAAACAGTAATGGCTGTAAAGTAAAAGTAATGCTATTACTTGTACAGTAGGTATTAAAGATGTAATGATGCATTAGATAAACCTCAATCAATATATCACAATTGTTTTTTATAGGAACGAACATGAATAGCAAAGTCTCCTTTAATGCTTATTTTAAAACAAATGTTTGTTAATTTGCAGAGAGTAGCCTACAATTGAGTTCTCAAGAAAACTTCACTTGAGCATTATCTAGTTATAAGATATCGAAAGTCTGTTCATTTGGTCGAATTTATCTGCAGTGGATTTGAGTTCTCAAAAATAATTGCAGACAAAATTTATCTTTTGACACTCGTTTTGCTATCTCACATATTTTCATCGGTTATAGAAGAACTTAATTAGTTTATTCCTAGTAGATGTCATTACATAAATGTTTATATTCCTCTCAAGCTAGTTTTGTTTTCCTTTAACTACTTTTAATGTAGGCACGCATTAAACCATGTTGGGTATTTACTGATAGGCCTATAGCCTATTTCATCACCAACCAGAGTATCACATACCCAATCGGCCGCAACACACATTTTATTAAAATATACTATTTGTTAATTAATATATTTTACTAGCTGTTTATGACAATATTAATTAGATGCAAAGTTCTTACAATTCTATAAAGCTGGCAAAATTACGAGTAAATTGTCCTCATCGATTTACTGGTTGGATTATAAAACATTAATGTGTTTTAATAATGTTAATATGTTGGGTGACCCGCCTCAGTGGCGTAGTTAGCTAACGCGCTAGTTTCGTGTTAAGCTAGACTGCCGAGAACAGGGAGATAGAGGTTCGAATCTCGCTCGGGTGAACTGGGGGTGGTTTTTCCTAAATGGCGTTCCATTCTCCCTCGACGCAAATGTGTGTTCACTTCCTCTAAATTAAACCTTCCCAATTCCTAACTCATTAGCGTAATTAGTAGCCTATTTAAGGGTACAAACCAAAAGAGTAGTAAGACGCGGTGCTAGATTATTATTGTTATTATTACTATTATTACTCTTTAGTTAACTATTATTATTGCTATTTTTTATTCTTATCATTATGATTTACTATTTTATTTTATCGTGTAATAAATATATATATATATATTATGTAAGTACTTGTGTACTTTCAGTGTTGGCCAGCACTGTAATAAAGGAAAGTGGAAATTGAATTGAAATTATATGTTGGGTGACTCCCGCTGACAGTATAACAGGGACTGTCAATAATACAAGTCTCAGAAACAATTTTTTAGAAAAAAGGATATATTTTACTAACAATAAGATTAGACCAGTCTTCTTTTTAACATACTTTCATATCTTTGATCGCGTCTCAGAGACAATAAAGAAATGTGTTTCGAAAATGCACTTTAATAAAATGTGATTAAGAAACAAAACAAAATCAAAGGTTTTGGGAATGCAAAAATTGTTTGTTGTATAATGACACAATTTGAAAAACAAATCTAAATAAAGATGGCAAAAAAGTCTATATCAAATTAGAGATGTAAAGAATATTAACTACTTTTGTGTAAGAAAAAGTATCTTAGTAAACCCGGCCAGAATTCGAACTCAAAGCTCCCCGTCAGTGGTAAACCAAACTAAACGAACTTTCCATTTAATCCACGTGTCCACAAGTGTAGGCATATAGGCCTATAATATTACACTTGTAATTTTTTAATACCAAGGAATTTTTAGAAAATACAAACTTTAATAACATTTCACTATATTATTTTAATACTGTTTTATATTTAGTGATAATATCTATCAACAGTGACAGTTGAAGCTCACATTGACTTGACGTACGAACACATGAAAGTAAATCAAATAACCTTTTTAGTTGTTAGGCTCTTTCTATGAAAATTGGGCTATACATTTACACTTCAAAATTAATATATTTACAAATGTTGTGTTCGCACAAGTGGTCTATTGGCGGTTTTCACACAGTATTAAGGCGAAACAAACCATATATCACACAGTATTAAGGCGAACAAACCATATATCTCACAGTATTAAGGCGAAACAAACCATGTATCACACAGTATTAAGGCGAACCAATCATATATATCACACAGTATTAGGTGAAACCAATTATGTATCACATAATATTAAGGAAAAACTAACCATATATCACACAGAATTAAGGTGAAACTAACCATTTATCACACAGTATTAAGGCGAAACCAATCATATATATCACACAGTATTAAGGCGAAACCAATCATATATATCACACAGTTTTAAGGCAAAACTAGCCATATATAACACAGTATAATGCGAAACCCACCCTGTATCTCACAATATAAGGCAAAACCAATCTTATGTCACACATTATTAAGGCAAAACGAACCATATATCACACAGTATTAAGGCGAAACGAACCATATATCACAAAGTATTAAGGTGAAACCAAACATATATATCACACAGTTTGATCAAAAACCAAAATCTGTTAACAAAAGTGGCGACCATTGTCAGATAACTGACCATAAGGAAGTAATCTTTCTATCGAAACTTTAAATTTCTTCGTTATACCGATACTTTCACTAAAGGGAAAAAAACACTAAAATCAACCTCTATTTTATCTTTCTGTCCCATCTAAAGTTGGATGGAAGATAAAGTTGACCCTAAAAGGGAGGAAAGAGGGAAAATGAAACAGCACTTTTTTTTTCCCGTTGTAAGAGCTTGTCTGATTTTGAATGATTTGTTGTTGTTAGATTGGTATCAGCTTTGGATTGTATTGTTAACAAATGGGCTCACAAACACATGTTTCTCTGTCTCCATGTTTTCTCCTTTCTTTAATTATTTTACTTTCTCTTCTTGTTTGCTATTTGAAGCAGACACGTGGTTGATTGGATTGAAGAGGTAGACCACAAGTCTAAAAGGACACTCGTTCGGTTTATGATGACATAACTATCTGACGTTTATTTTAAATTAAACTAAGTGTTCGTCTACCAACAGTAATAAAACAATTATCAACCAAAGCAGTATTTTGAATTATTATTATTATTATTAGCACCGTGTCTTACTACCCGTTCGGGTTATACGCACTTACGCTAAAGTGTAATGGTAGGTGATTGTGAGATGAAATGGAGAACCTACAGTTTAACGTGGGATCCGAACCACGATGGAGGCCTGGCATTCCACACATTCACAAGTTGTGATTAATACACGTCTTGTCAGAGGTGAAGGAAGGGTTTGGCAATCAGATAACTCTGTGCCGGAACCGAGGATTGAACCCCGGACCCCCAGCACAGAAGTCTACACCTTACCCTAACACCAGGTCACCTTACCCCTAGACCGCCAGGTCACCGACCAGTATTTTGGAAATGATAAGATAATGTGGATTTATGTTCCGGTCGTAGGTAATAGTTTTCTCAACATTAGACCATCATTTTTTAAAACACTGTTACGTTAAAAAATGTTTAAAAAATATGATTATTAATGACTTAGTTATATATTTGAGGAAATGAATCCTTATTAAGTCCCCGGTACAGACTCCGTACCCGTAGGTCCGTAGTCCTTATTCCGTGGTCCTGGTCCTCAAGAAATTCTATTCGCAACTACACAGTCCATATCCGTAATCACGTGACCATTCCAACCAATGAGATAGTCAGAGACTTAAAAATTAAAATCGCCTACAGCAAGGGGTGAGCACTAATCAGTCAGATGATCAATAAAAGAAACTACCCGCCTCAGTGGCGTTGTTAGATAACGCGCTAGTTTCATGTTGAGCTAGACTGCCGAGGATGGGGAAGATCGAGGTTCGAATCTAGGTCGGGTTAACTGGGGGGGGGGGGGGGTGATTTTTCCTAAATGGTTTTTTACTCTCCCTCCACTTGAATGGGGTTATTTCCTCTAAACTCAACTTTTCCAATTCCTAACCCTTTAGCGTAATTAGTACTTAAGCGTATAGCCCGAATGGGTAGTAAGACGTGGTGATAAATAATAATAATAAAAGAAACTAAAAAAAACAAAAAAATGTTTTAGTTTCTTTTATGATTATTATTATTATTATTATTATTATTATTTATTTTAAGTTTGATAGTTAGAATCGTGTTATACCTATATATTAAAACACGATTCTAACTATCAAACTTAAAATAAATTAGCCTGAAATGTGAAACAAATGAAGGTACTAATATTCAGAATGTAAACAAAGCAAGCACTTGTAATATTATATTCGTGCTTCCTTCGTATGGGTTTTTAACTTCAACAAGAATACAACCAGCCACAAAATAAAATCTAATTATAAACAGTTTATTTTGGGGTCTAAGATGGATCCTAACACGCATGCACATATTTACTCGACTGTGATTGGTAGTCCGTATAAACTAGTCCGTAGTAAGTTAAAGTTGATAACTGGGCTAACGGATAAGGACTTGTGTTCAGAGCAATCTGATACTGTGGCATCTATTTCTTACGGACCACGGACTACGGACCACGGACCACGGAGTGTGTCAGGACCTTTAGCTTGGAGAGGGAATGGGCAAAAAACCCATCTCAAGGTAGGCCTACCCGGTCGAGTTTCGAACATCGAACCACTCCACTATCCTATTGTGATCCTGATGCCCTAGACTGTGTGATCACCAGCGGGGGTATTATTATGAGTACCCGTCAGTGGTTCTATAACAACATCTGATTTTTTTTTTCTGACGCAACTTCCAACTCTCGCGGCGTAAAAACAAACAATATGGAGACAATGTGGGGGAGGGGGAGGGGTGGGAGACCAGCTCCTCCCCTAGTCTGCATTCCCCCTTTTCACCCCAAAATATGGTCTACACACACACTTGTACAAAATGTTAGCGAACTAAGCCAAGAGAGTGTGATAAAAGTAAATCACTTGTATATTTTCTGTGTAGAAGATAAGAGCTAGGTAGAGAGTGGTAAGAGTTCCTTTTCCCTGCACGCTCGCACGCTAGCGTGGCTGATGTTTCTACTCCTCAGGGTTCGGCCAGACTGACAAGTGAGCGCGTGATTAGCAGATAGCTCTCGATAGTTGTGACGAGGAGGCGAAGGTTCGAATCACATTCTAAAGTTGTGTCGCTCAATGAAGGGGTAAAAGGATTTACACTATTGGGTAGTTCAGAATATATTTAAGTGAGAATGAGATCATAATGAACCATTAAAGATTGCCTGGTGCCTCAATGGTTTAAATGGTTGTGAGACAATCATTATTAGTTCCATCTACCTATAATAATCACATAGTCGAATTCTCACTCATGCTCATAACCATGACATAACTTTGGCTGAAGTGGTGAAAAAAACTACACTAAAATAACATATTTACCTTTAGAATTGCTGTTAGTCTGCTTGACACTGTCAGCTCTGGTAAAAGAGACATACCGTGTGTATTAACTGAAAGAAATATATTATTTTGACTATTTTGAATCAAAAGTTGTGTGTGTATTTTTTAGACAAAATGTAAAAGTTCCAGAAATTTGATAAAATTCTCTGACTTTTCCATGACTATTCCCTGATCAAGAAAATTCCCTGTTTTCCAGGTTTTCTGGGTCGTTGGACACCCTGCTATGAATATATGAAACAGTTTTAGTATATTTTATTACTGTCCAAATAGTGACTTCCTATTTAAATGTGACTGTACCTCACCAAGTTAAGAGGTCCATACTAAGGCGATGAGACTGTATTCGCTCTCAAATCTGTGGAACCGCTCTCATGGAACGCTCTTTGTTCCAGCCCCTCGCAGAAAAATCTCAATCTCGGACCACAGCGCACAGCAGCAGTCATTTGTTTCTTAAAGTGTATCTTGTCCATGGACCGAGCAATAAAACACGCCTGTCCTTCTCTAAAGTTGGACAAAGTGGAGAGAATTTATATCATTTACTCTCGGAGCCAGAGAGGTGGGAAGAAAGGGGATAATATCTTCAATTGAGGATTGGGAGAGGACACTTTGTTAGTCTCAACACACCACGGACATTGTGTTGTTTTCTTAGGAACAATCTCACGAGCTTAGGACCCATCTCACGAGCTTAGGAACAATATCACGCGCTTAGGACCCATCTCACGAGCTTAGGAACAATATCACGCGCTTAGGACCCATCTCACGAGCTTAGAACCATATCACGGCTTAGGAACAATATCACGCACTTAGGACCCATCTCACGAGCTTAGGAACAATCTCACGAGTTTAGGACCCATCTCACGAGCTTAGGAACAATATCACGTGCTTAGACCCATCTCACGAGCTTAGGAACAATATCACGCACTTAGGACCCATCTCACGAGCTTAGGAACAATCTCACGAGCTTAGGACCCATCTCACGAGCTTAGGAACAATATCACGCGCTTAGGACCCATCTCACGAGCTTAGAACAATATCACGCACTTAGGACCCATCTCACGAGCTTAAGAACAATCTCACGAGCTTAGGACCCATCTCACGAGCTTAGGACCCATCTCACGAGCTTAGGACCATCTCACGTGCTTAGGACCCATCTCACGAGCTTAGGACCCATCTCACGAGCTTAGGACCCATCTCACGGCTGGGAACAATCTACGAGCTTAGGACCAATGATAATTTGAGCTGTGGGTTGTGAGCGTTTTGTATTTTATTCTTACTATTGATTTTGATTAGTAAAATACACATTAGGTTGAGGTAGGATTTAATATAGCTAGCATCAATGTCAAACATTATAGTTTCATTGTTTTTTTCCTTGTAGATTTAGTTAATTAAAAATAGAGGAGAAAAATTATAAACAGAAGGTAAATTATTACTATAACATTTCAGCCAAATTAAATCTCTCAACTTCAAAAAACTTCTCAAAACAAAATAATGTTTTGTGCAAATTAATTTGACCATTTAAGCTGAGTTTGAAGTACTTTACAATGAACTTAATGTACAATCTATTACAGTTTTTTAGATTATCAGAATGAATGACGAAGATTTGGTATCATTAGTTAATAAACATTCAAATCCATATGACCTAGCTCATCCCAAATACAGCGATAGTTTGGTGAATGCTCTTCTTCGCGGCGCGTTACATGGGTGGACCTCCGGAGGAAGACGCACAGATTGTTCCACACGGAGGTTTGGTGGCGCGTTACATGGGCTGACCTCCGGAGGAAGGCGCACAGAATGTTCCACACGGAGGTTTGGCGGCGCGTTACATGGGCTGACCTCCAGAGGAAGCGCACAGAATGTTCCATACGGAGGTTTGGCGGCGCGTTACATGGGTGGACCTCCGGAGGAAGACGCACAGAATGTTCCACACGGAGGTTTGGCGGCGCTTTACATGGGTGGACCTCCGGAGGAAGACGCACAGAATGTTCCACACGGAGGTTTGGGCGCCCGCGTTAAAATGGGGCTGACCTCCGGAGGAAGGCGCACAGAATGTTCCACACGGAGGTTTGGCGGCGCGTTACATGGGCGGACCTCCGGAGGAAGGTGCACAGAATATTCCACACGGAGGCTCGGCGTGGTTCCACCCAGAACATCTTAGTAACTTTCGATGAAAGACGCGGAGGACGATGATGATGGTGGCAATGGTGACGAAGTAGATGCAACAATGAAATGAGTGCCAGGGACACCCATGCATGCCATCTATTGAAGAATGTCGCACTACTGCAATGTGGTCGCAGTCTCGTTGAAGGGCTTTAAGAGGTCCATCTACCGGAGCTATGAGACTCTTTGTAGAGGGCTTGCAATATTTAACAAGTGGTTTGTGATTTTAACATATGGTTCAAGCTAGAAGAGGGGTAAAATTAATCAATTTGACACCTTATATACAATTTCTTTACATTTAGCATTTAAAATCATAATGAAAATAGGCGGCCGGGGTTCAATCCTCGGTCCCGGCACAAATTTATCTGATTTCCAAACCCTTCCTTCACCTCTGACAAGACATCTTGTGAATGTGAGGAATGCCAGGCCTCCACCGTGGTTCTGATTCCACGTTAAACTGTAGGTCCTTCATTTCATCTCACAATCACCCTACCATTACACATTAGCGTAAGTGCGTATAACCCGAACGGGTAGTAAGACGCGATGTTAATAATAATAATACATAATGAAAATAAAAAGCTATCTCACTCTAAGAGTATCAGTGTGAGATATAACAGATATAGCTGTTACAGCTCTAAGAGTATCAGTGTGAGATCAAATATAAAATTATATTCTTGTTATGTGTGTGGAAGTATTTCCAAGAAAGTAGAACCTGCCTTTTCATCACACCTAATTAGCAAATGACACCAAGGGGAAGACAAGTTCTAATTACACAGCTAATTATTTGATGACTTGTGTTAATTAGCACTCCCCAACACCATATTAGTGCAGTAGAGTCCAACGATTTAAATTTGATTTCTTTAAATTAGCGCTTATTTTTCCCCGAATAAAGGCGAGTATTTAGTTTACATTTTCATTTTTTAAGCTCACCACGTTTGGATATAGTTTAGGTCATTTATCAATAAATGAGTAGAACCAACAAATTGCATGTTGTTTTCTTTCAAAATGAAACTAATTGGCTCAACAACAAACGTTTGTAATACAGGTTCACGGCCACGTTTGTAATACAGGTTCACGGCCACGTTTGTAATACAGGTTCACGGCCACGTTTGTAATACAGGCTCACGGCTACGTTTGTAATACAGGTTCACGGCCACGTTTGTAATACAGGTTCACGGCCACGTTTGTAATAAAGGTTCACGGCCACGTTTGTAATACAGGTTCACGGCCACGTTTGTAATACAGGTTCACGGCCACGTTTGTAATAAAGGTTCACGGCCACGTTTGTAATACAGGTTCACGGCCACGTTTGTAATACAGGTTCACGGCCACGTTTGTAATAAAGGTTCACGGCCACGTTTGTAATACAGGTTCACGGCCACGTTTGTAATACAGGTTCACGGCCACGTTTGTAATACAGGTTCACGGCTACGTTTGTAATACAGGTTCACGGCCACGTTTGTAATACAGGTTCACGGCTACGTTTGTAATACAGGTTCACGGCCACGTTTGTAATACAGGTTCACGGCCACGTTTGTAATACAGGTTCACGGCCACGTTTGTAATACAGGTTCACGGCCACGTTTGTAATACAGGTTCACGGCCACGTTTGTAATAAAGGTTCACGGCCACGTTTGTAATACAGGTTCACGGCTACGTTTGTAATACAGGTTCACGGCCACGTTTGTAATACAGGCTCACGGCCACGTTTACCAGCAACACCATCCGTGACCTTAAGGTGCGGCTGGAGGGAGCGCAAGTATTTTTAATTTTTTTTATAATTGAAGTTTTTTTTGCCAAAATAAATCAAATATTTCTCCAGTAGCAACATAGAATTTAGTTTTCTACACATGCCAATATCAACAGATGTTACTATTATTATTATTATTAGCACCGCGTCTTACTACCTGTTCGCGTTATACGCACTTACGCTAATGTGTAATGGTAGGGTGATTGTGAGATGAAATGAAGGACCTACAGTTTAACGTGGGATCCGAACCACGGTGGAGGCCTGGCATAAGTAGGAAGGTACCTACTTAAATAAACGTATTCTAATATATAATATCCTACACCATATATCAGTAGGTGGCGTGTTTGTCTACTGTGCTAGGGGTCCCAGGTTCGATTCCCGGCATGGCTGAAATATTTATAATTGGCGAAATGTTAGTGATGAATTAACGGCCGGGGAAATGGTGTTGTGTCTGTCCTAGGTTTAAATTAGACTATAAGTCGTGTGCTGATATAATCAGTCGGCTTAGCAAATAAGTGCACGTTAAATAGGCCTACTTAAAATTAATTAAAATTATATCTAATCTTCACGAATAGTATTTAAATCTACTAAAACATTAATGTAAAAGCGTACCAAATGCTACTCGACAATAATCCTCCTAAACTAAGGAAGAGAGAATATAACTTGCCCCTCTATAGATTTATTTCACCCACCCCCCTCTGATATCATCGAATATTAAACTTAAAAATTGTCTTGTATCAAACTCCAACTAGCTTATAGAGAAGTATACTTTTTTTTTAATAATCTATATGGGGGCCACCCCAAATATTTCCTAGGAGATTAGTATTTTAAAATATTAGCTTAGGATCCCCAAGTCTCTCCCTTTAGCTTTGGGATCAAAGCTACTCAAAACCCTTTCTATTTGCTGAGCTAATTTACCCCCCCCCCCCCCCTCTCTCCCCAGACAAACAAGGATTCGCCTTCACTGAAGTCAAGTTTAACAAAACTGATGAGGGGTAGGGGGGGGGGGGGGGGCAATGCATTATTTGGAAAGAGATCGCAAGTTAAACTTAGCACACACACATATATATATATATATATATATATATATATATATATATAAATATATATATATATATATATATATATATATAAATATATATCACACTTCTATTAGAGGCTGAATAATTTCAGGATTATTGTCGAGTAGAACGTGGCACATTTTTGCATTAATGTTTTCAGTGGATAGATTATTTTTTTTGTAGTCAAACGTTTTTGAACATCCAAAAGAATACAAAGAAAAAATCCTGGATGTTTGTTTTATATATTCGTTGGAATAAAAAAAATGTAATAATCTTCTCAATGTAATTTAATCAAATGAAAATTGCACTTTATATTCATGTGTATAGTTAGTTTAGCACCACTTTATATTCGTGTTAAGTGTTAGTCTATTAGCACTTTATATTCGTGTGTTTTGTTAGTCTATTACCACACTATATTCGTGCGTATAGTTAGTTTAGCACCACTTTATATTCGTGTTCAGTGTTAGTCTATTAGCACTTTATATTCGTGTGTTTTGTTAGACTATTAACACACTATATTCGTGCGTATAGTTAGTTTAGCACCACTTTATATTCGTGTTCAGTGTTAGTCTATTAGCACTTTATATTCGTGTGTTTTGTTAGTCTATTACCACACTATACTCGTGCGAATAGTTAGTTTAGCACCACTTTATATTCGTGTGTTTTGTTAGTCTATTAGCACTTTATATTCGTGTGTTTTGTTAGTCTATTAGCACTTTATATTCGTGTGTTTTGTTAGTCTATTACCACACTATATTCGTGCGTATAGTTAGTTTAGCACCACTTTATATTCGTGTTCAGTGTTAGTCTATTAGCACTTTATATTCGTGTGTTTTGTTAGACTATTAACACACTATATTCGTGCGTATAGTTAGTTTAGCACCACTTTATATTCGTGTTCAGTGTTAGTCTATTAGCAATTTATATTCGTGTGTTTTGTTAGTCTATTACCACACTATATTCGTGCGTATAGTTAGTTTAGCACCACTTTATATTCGTGTTCAGTGTTAGTCTATTAGCAATTTATATTCGTGTGTTTTGTTAGTCTATTACCACACTATATTCGTGCGTATAGTTAGTTTAGCACCACTTTATATTCGTGTTCAGTGTTAGTCTATTAGCACTTTATATTCGTGTGTTTTGTTAGTCTATTACCACACTATATTCATGTGTATAGTTAGTTTAGCACCACTTTATATTCTTGTTCAGTTAGTCTATTAGCACTCTATATTCGTTTTCAGTTAGTCTATTACCACTCTATATTCGTGTACATTTTGTTTTTGCTCATTATATATCCACAGTCAAAATAAATACCAGGTTTTTTCTTACAATTCTTACGTCTGCACTTTTATTTAATCTTTTAAATTCCTTACGACCTAAAAAAACTCACACTCTCATCGCACGCAATTAAGCAAGCAATTAAATCAAAAAGAACAAGATGCCATTAGTTTATCTCCATTAATTTAAAAAGAATAAAACGAAACTAGAAGCATATTACAAGTAAATTTGGAAACACCAAACACTACCATTTGTAAAAGCAATTATAATTCAATTTGGAAGATAAATGTGGCAATGTTTTTCTCTTGGGGCACATTTATAATGAATTGTTTGGCAAGCCTCCAAGTGATTTGAGCAGCCCTCTCTCCCCTTTACCCGCAAACACCCCCGACACAGGGGTGGGAGTGGGGGGTTTCTAAAGTTGTCGGCGTTAAGTACTTACAACCCTCTGCAATGCACCCTTAGTTTTGGAAAGACAGGGTTGAGGGTTTGTTATTCCCCCGCATCGGTGCTCGCATGGTCTAAAGCGGGGGTCCCCAACCCTATACCCGCGGGTACCTTGACGCCCATCGAGCCTTTTGCGTCTGCCAGCCACTTTTTGACCACAGCTAGAAAGTTCTTGACTAATAATTTTAATCTGTCAATTTTCCAACAAAAATCAAGTTTGTGCTTATCTCCAGATATGCTCTTATCAAGAAGTTGGTGATTGAAAGCTCTCCCCCCTCCCCCCCCTTTCCTACCAATCTCTCTCCTCTCATTCCTCTTTATTTGCCGGCTCATTTACAAAGTGTACTTTAACTCGGAACCACCGTAGTTTCAAGCCGAATGGTTTTGCTTTTTCCTAATCTCAAAGACTTACCCCCCTTCCATAATTATCTTCACACTCACTAATACTATGCTAATACTTCTTACTTCCTTTATAAATATCTTGACATGGGTCTACCCAGCTTTATTGCCCGAATAAACACAGAATAAACATATATTTTTAAAATGTACCCAACACCAAAATGGTGGTGAGTAGTCAAATAGTTCTTTGTGTCTTTATTTTGGTCTTGTTAAAACTCTAAATAAAGCAGTATTTTTAAAATTTATTTTTTGTCAACTTGGAGGGGGTTGAAACCCCCATTCCCCTATGGATACGGCCTTGAGTATTACCCACAACCACATGTAACGTCACAATCGCTGTTGGAAACCTAACATGTCAGTTGACCGGTCGTGTGTATAGCGTTGAGGCTGACCTCTTGTGTCTGGCGGGAGTTGGTAAATTATTAGTCAAGAACTTTGCAGCTGTGGTCAAAAAGTGGCGGGCAGACGCAAAAGGCTCGATGGGCGTCAAGGTACCCGCGGGTATAGGGTTGGGGGACCTCTGCTCTAGAAGATAATCTTTGAAGTGGTCTTCCACCGACAAAATGTTGAAAATTGAATTATTTCAGAAACTAGGCTATTTGGGGTGCTCCTCACCTGAAAATTCTTCAAAATGACATGCATCTAGAAACTATTTGGAGTTGTCCTCCCCTAGACATTTTTGAAATTTGGATGACCTTGGAAACTATTTAGAGCTTTCCTCCCATGACTTTTTCTGTCAGTTAAATTTTTGACAATAAAATGAATATAGAAGTCATTTGGAGTTTGACTTAAGGCCATCATTCAATTTCATATTTAATAATATCAGAAGATTTAAAATATATTCAGGGGGGAATTTATTCCAGGGAGGGACAAATTATTTCCGCACAGTTCCACCGCTCCTGCTGTCCATACATACTCTATATTTTATATTCGTGTATGAACTGATGTGTCGCAGTAAGCAGATTGAGCTCAATGGAGTTCTGAAGTTGAGTCCTATGAGACCATGTTACACAGAGCTACAACGTTATTTAACCCCCGGCATTACTCAAGTATAAATGTCCCCGTGGTTCTATTAGATTACCACCCCCTCCTCCTTGTCTACAAGTATCCCCTTGAGACGAGTGTGGTGGTGGTGGTGGTTACCCAGCATCCCCAGGACTACCAACCACACGGATCTAACTGATTTACTCTAGTGACTACACCGTCCTACCCCCTACAAGATATAAACATGAGTTGGAGTGTGCATTAGTCCGTTAATCTTTCACTGATGAAACTCTTCATCGAGTGCGCTCAAACCTCGCATGGGCATAACTCGGACATCCGGTTAACATATAGGCCAGTAAAAAGCTACGTCCGCCATTTTGTTTCAAGATGGCGTCTTCATACACCCTACTCTTGGCCCTTTTCTTAGCTTCTGCCTGTCGGAGTGTAATTGGAGCAACTTTGAAAGGTTTCACTTCCCTGGTGAGTCAATCACAAACTGTGTTTGATACTAGTCAGTTTGACCAACAAACTAACGAAAATGTTGACTTTCTGTCATGGAGTTTTACTAGTCTTTGTTTCCCTCCGTCACTGCTTGGTTTATTTTACCAAAAGAGCTTCATTAACAGTTGTAATTAAAGTTAATACTTTACAAAAGAGCAGGTTGTCTTTGCGTGTGGAGGGCTGTAAGGTGTGTACAGTAGACCCATGGCTTCTTTGGTGCTGACTAACACTACGCTGACGGCTGACGGCTTTGAAAAGTTACCAGACCAAATTATGTATCCCTACGCCGAACCAAATGAGCTGTAAAAATATGTGTTTAGCAGCTGTCACTTCTGACAGTCAAAATTTAGGTATATACCTAAATGTTGACTGTCAGAAGTCAGCTGTGACTGTCAGTCAGCACCAAAGAAGTCATGGGGCTACTGTGTGTACACATTGGTTATACCATGCCCTGAAAGGACCCCACGACTGACAAGGCTGTAGTCAGTAGGAGGGGTGTTTGGGGGCTCAACCCCTCTCCCCCAAAGTTTAGTGAACAAAATATATATGTCTTTATTTATGGTCCAAATGATTTCAAGATTAAGATACAAGTACAAATTAGGGGGCTGTGTTACCATAAAAATCCCTTCAGAGTAGGGATGGGAAAAAAAACATCGATACTTTACTAATATAGATTTTTTCCTTTCAATACTAATATTTTTACTCAATACTTTTACTGATATTAGTACTCACACTCCGGTATCGAAAGAAACAACTTTTTTTCTGCGTGACAAGCAAGAAGCAACTTTAGCACTCAATCTTTCTAATTCCAGCATAATTCATAATCATTATAATTGTCAGTGTTTAAAAAAATATAAAAATACAATAATATGATTTTAAAAAAGTTGAAATTATTATTAATTGGAAAAAAAAATCCAGATTCAAATTTTGGTACCGATACTTACTGTTATAGATACTTTTCTTTCTATACTTTTAATGAGTAAAGTATCGATACTTTTCTTTCGATACCACATCTCTACTTCAGATGATTCTAGCGGTATTTAGTATTTAAACATTTTCCTAGGCTTCAGCAGTTAAGGGATTATGTTGCTATAAAAAATATTGTTAAGTCATTATAGTTTTCGGTGTTTAAATAAATATGAAAATACAATTATTATTATTACTATGATAATGTTTAAATTATTACTTGATATTTTTCCAGATTAAAATTTCTATATCAATACTTTCTGTTATCGATATTTTCCTTCCGATACTTTATATGAATATAGTAACGATACTTTTCTTTCCAACTATAAGCTAGATTTGAAAAGTGAATATCTGTCTTTGGTAGGGTCCGAATTTTGATCAACTACTTTTTTTTTTGTACATCCCAAACAATGTTCATATAAAGTTTGTTCGTGATCCCCTGATTGTGGAAACGTATTTTTCTAAGTCATTATTCAGTGATTTTTTTGTAAATTTCCAATTTCCAATTCATATTTTCTTGTTTTGTATTATCTTTTAGTCATTCTGAGTCATTTTAGTCATTTTTGAGTCAGTTTTCAGTCATTTATGTTGAAAAGTTTGTGCTGTATTTACATACTCTCTATGTTTTATAAATACATAGGTATATTTTGACAACACAGGACGTAGTTGTAATGATAATATGACGTGGGCAATGAACTGTGTAACCTCTTTGTTTGCTTGTAAGATACACATTCCAGGAGAATGTGACGAGGCTAGAGAGGGTTGCGTTGGGAAGGGGAAACTTCTCAACCAACTTGTTATATCTACCAGAATGCAACAGTTTGGTTACTGAAGGTGTTTCATTGCACATTCAGTTTTTAATTTCCAGGTGTAAATTGCGTGATGTTTAAGTTAGTGGCGTGGTTTCATTACGAGGTTTAGGGTGTTGGCTCCCTCGGGATCGACTCGAGTATTGAACTGTCCCACCACGTGGCAATGGAGACTCGGGTGTCTGTCCGTCAGTCCCGACCTGGTCATCTTCCGCCACGAGGGAGAGAAAGATGGCGGCAATGGCCGAGAGAAGAGAATTGACCAGAAACAATGTCCACACTTGTTGAACTCTATCTGTACCTAATGTGATGTGCGAGTGTGCAATCTATCGTTAACTATTTCAACTATAACAGCTAGTGAGTGACGCCTTCACTCCGACAGATCAACTGATGGTTTTGTGAGAGACGATTGTGTTTGTTTGGGCTGTCACAAAAACTTTTGCAGGCTAGTGTTTATCATGCTCAAAGCCGTGGTCAGGGGCAGGTTTTGGGGGTTAAACCCTCCTCCCCCCAGAAATTTTATGATCAAAATATATGTGACTTTATTTATGGTTCAAACAACATCAGAATTAGGGTACAATTACAAATTAGTGGGCTGTGTTACTATAAAATGCATTTAAGATGGCTTCTAGAGGTGTTTAATATTTATAATTTCTCCTAGCCTTCGGCAATTAGGGGGTTATTTTGCCATAAAAAACACATAAGAGAGCTTCTAGATCTGTTTATCATTTAGAACTTTTTTTAGCTTCCAGCAATTGGCGGATGTGCTTACCAACCCCCCCTCCCCCCCAACCCCTCGAAATGACTATGGCCTTGATCATGCTATATTTCTTTACTGTTCTTATTAATTCTAATCAAATCATTAGGTTAAGTCTCACTCATACTTATCTTTGAGTTATTATTATTATTATTATTATTATTATTATTATTATTATTTAGTAGCGTCTTACTATAAATTCGGGTTATACGCTTTAAGTACTAATTACGCTAATGGATTAGGAATTGGGAAGGTTGAATTAGAGGAAGTGAACCCACATTTGCGTGGAAGGAGAGTGGAAAACCATTTAGGAAAAACCGCCCCCAGTTCAGCCGACCGAGATTCGAACCTCGATCTCCCCGTCCTCAGCAGTCGAGCTCATCACGACAAGCGCGTTAGCCAACTACGCCACCGAGGCGGGTCTTCGAGTTAAAAGATTATTTTACGGTAATTTTATTATAATCTAACACAAAATATTGTTTTCCAAAATAGCGAGTCGGGGAATAAGGAATACTATTATTCCATAATGCCCGCATATTTTTTCAAGTATTTGGCAAGGGATTTATTTTGTCAACGTAAGCTTAGACATTTTTCCTAACACGTATTAAGAAAACAAAGTAACCTGATACAATATTTTAATAATTCATTATTAATACTGATTTATTAGTTAGTTATTTTTTACTATAATGTATTATTTCAATGATTCGTTATTATTACCTACTATTTTATTGTATTACACATAATATTTGTATGTTTTTTTTTTACACTTTCTTATGAAACATTTGTTAGTTTTAGTAAATATAACTAATTTTTTACATAAAATATTCAGTATCCCATATTGCCCTAATTTGTACCACATCTCTTTTAAGTGCTCCTACAGGACATTAAAAGTTATTAATTTTGCTTTAAATACTAAAAATAGTTAAAAACATATTAATTATAAGTTTAATATGGAACTCAGTGACAAAATGTGAAAATACGCCGGGATATTTTTGAAAATGTAAATGGTATTCCAAATTACCCGCACTTATTCCATATTGTTCAATAGAGATATCAACAAGGCGTCCTGTTGAGTGTTGACACTTCATATAGGCCTATTACAAATGTTAGTTAGGTGTTTAATTAATAGCCCAGCCTATAGGTACAATATAATATAGTCATAGTCTAATTTTAATTAATTTAATTTAAATTCTCCATTTTAAGTATTTTAGAAATTAAAACTTTCTAAGCAAATTCTAAGTGTATGAGTTTTTCTAAGAAATATGGATGGACTTAGTGTTGTGTGTTATCTTTCCTGACAATAGTCCGTGGTTCGGAACTCGTTACTGTCAGTCCTTAAATTAATTATCAACTGTAGTTGTAGGCCAACTTGTATTTTATAAACGCGTATAAAAATTAGCCGGCTATTTAATTACTTCATTTGATTGAGAATTAATTTTGTTTTTATATAATTAATGTTAAAGTTTTCTTTGGTTCATTTGTGGGTGAAACCAGTCAATACTCAATATTCATACACCTTAGTTAGTGTTTTGTGACAGTTGCTCAATCTGTTCGACCCTGGAGAGGGTGTTTTATTTGTTGTTAAGCACACGAGTGAAATGAAATTGAGCCAAACACGTAAAACAGAGAGTGGTCTCGAACTCTTGTACCTTGTACTGGTAAACAGAGAGTGGTCTCGAACTCTTGTACCTCGTACTGGTAAACTCCTACACTGACGATTAAAAGGATGTTTCTTATTTAAGTTATAGGATCGATCCTCGGTCCCGGCACAGATTTATCTGATTACCAAACCCTTCCTTCACCTCTGACAAGACATCTTGTGAATGTGGGGAATGCCAGGCCTCCACCGTGGTTCGGATCCCACGTTAAACTGTAGGTCCTTCATTTCATCTCCAATCACCCTACCATTACACATTATCACAAGTGTGTATAACCCGAACGGGTAGTAAGACGTGGTGCTAATAATAATAACAATAATAATAATAATACTATTTAAGTTATATTTGTCATCTTCCTTTGGTCTGCCATATCAAAACCAGGTGAACCAATAATTCAATTCTATCAATAAATGTCTACTCTAAAAATAAGCGTTAAGGCGGGGTGCTAGTGAGCACGAGTTTAGGGCAGTATTTTTGCAGTTTTTATAGCACAAACATTTTTTGGCCAAAATAAATCAAATATTTCTTCTATAGAAACATATAGTTTTGTTTTCTACACATGCTAATCTCAACAGTTGTTGAATATCTGTGGTGAGCATGGTAGCATTTGGTGACAAACTTTTTAAATAAAGAGAAAAGTTTGTCACCAAATGCTACCATGCTCACCACAGATATTCAACAACTGTTGAGATTAGCATGTGTAGAAAACAAAACTCTATGTTTCTATAGAAGAAATATTTGATTTATTTTTGCCAAAAAATGTTTGTGCTATAAAAACTGCAAAATTAATTCACTAAACTCACGCTCACTAGCACCCCGCCTTAAAGGTTTAGTTTAAACTGCCAATTTGTACAGTACCTGTAGGTGTGTAGGCCTACTGTACAACTGTCCTAGATTGCATTACATACATCAAAGAGAGGAAATAACTGAGAAATGCTAGACTATTCCATACACAGTCCTCACTCATTACTCATTACTCATTAATCATTACCATGTACACATCCACAAACCTCATTTCCTTCTCAGGTGGATACACAATAACACAGTCTGAGACTGTGGTGGACAATATTGTCGCCAATCGACACAATTGGACAAATTGTCCGTAAAAGTGCGAGTTGAGTTTACCAGCTCTCACAGTAAAATAAACCTTTTATTCCTGACGCCGTGTTCTCTGGTTTTAGCTTGTAACAAAAGAAATGTCAAATTTCACGTTAAATTTTGTATTACATCTTCAGTTTGAACAATTTTCATCATTCGCAGTTGTAGGTGAGTAGTCGAATTGAACATTTCCTGAACACGCGTGTTCAAATGTTGGAGGAGCGACATTTATCAATATTAATATAGGCCTATTACCTAGGTTCGTTGACACCTGATCAATGAGATCAATAGAGAGTAGATCAGACAAATCGTATTCATACGATCTTGTCAAGTTGCATCAGTGATATTATCTTACTTCCCGTTCGAAACAATCGGCTAACTTTAAATTATATCAATTTATAAAGCATTCTATAATATTAAATAAAGTATTTTTTGATTACAAATGTAAAAGTTAAGTACTTAAAATGATTATAGAAAGTATAAATGAAAATCTATTTGAATTTTCTATCAATTTTCTAAACAAATTTTATCTAATTGTTAATTTGACACTTTTATTTGTTCAACTATTTCGTTAGATTAACTTATAAAATTACATTTTTATTTTTACTTGCTATAAGTTGATCATTTCAAATGTTTCACTTTTAAATTTGAGATCAATATATTTTTGTTTTATTCTCACATGTTTATTTATCCATTTTAATTTTTAAATGTGTGCTTTATCTTTTTATTGTGTTTATTTCCAGGGATATTAATTCATTACTTATTATTTATATTGTTAATAATACTATTTTGATCATCTTATTGTGTATATTTACAGGTATATTAATTCATTACTTATTAATTGATATTGTTAATAATACTATTTTGATCATCTTATTGTGTATATTTCCAGGTATATTAATTCATGACTTATTAATTTAATATATTAATTCATTACTTATTAATTCATGACTTATTAATTTAATATATTAATTCATTACTTATTAATTTATACTGTTAATCATACTATTTTGATCATCTATATTCATCAAATCTAACAATTATATATCCAAGTCTTATCTATTATTAACTTTAAATTACTAATTAATTTATTGTTTTGTGGTTAATACAATAATTGTAGCTCACTGCTATTTATAAATATCCTGTGATATTTAAAATATCAATGAATCTCTCGCATTAATACAATGCAGGCCACGGAATAGATTATTCATAAAATGCAGCAGAGATGTAAATTAAAGGTTGTAGAATAAGAAATGAGAAAGGTATGGTCATTATGATAAGTTAATTAATAAAATAGGTGAGAACAGTTTTATTTTAATCGATAATAAAAAGGAATATCCCCATTCAACACCTATATAGAATTAGCCGTTTAAACAAAATGATAATTCCTTTTGAAGAAGAACCTTGTTATTAAATCTAGTTTTCCAAAGATTAATCTATTGTATGGTTACTAGTAGTTTATATTTCGATTATAATTTATAACATTCACTAAAAGTTACATTTTATCTCATTTTAAAAGTGAATATTTAAAAATATACAATAAAATTAATTTGGCAAAATTGTGTGTTGCTAAGGGCTGTCACTTTTTGCTAATTTATTTTTATATTTAGCTTTTTAAAATGCATATCCGTTTGTAAATATGAACAGATGTTAGCTTTGCTAAGTTAATGAGTATTGTAAAATATTGTCGCTAAAAAATATTCGAAAAATAAATAATTTAAGGTCGGTTGGAAGAAAAGGCGAGTGCGGTCATTAGGCCTATTTGTCAAGTTTATGTAGCAAAAACACATTTTTGAACAACATATATAAAATATGGCTGCAATAGCTGTGTTTAGTTTAATTTTATACACAAGGTGATTTCATCTGTTGTTAAAATTTATCATAGGCGTTGGAGATTTGAACATAAACTTTTTAAATGAAGATTTTTAAAAAAGTCGTGATCAAATTCCACGATCTCGTCACAAATATAAAATACCTGTTAGAACTATCATGTGTGGAGAACTAACTGTACGTTTCTACTCAAGTACTAATATTTATTTTATTTGAACAAAATGGTTTTCTGACATAAAAACGTCACAAATAGCTTTCCCTTCGTTATTTTTGTAAATTGAATATACTTGCTAAACAAACTATTCCTTTGGCAGTTACTAAACAGTTTTCGAACTACTTGTTGTCTTGATACGAACTGTCAAGTTTAGTACAATAATAGGCCTAGTATCACTTTCATCTCACATTGTCGACATTTCATGAACACAGAAGACAAGACGTGTCTTTATTGGTCAGATCTATGACTAAACATAGTATTATTATCTTTTACAAGCCCAATGATCTTTCATATATACTCTCAAGAATTTAAAGCACGTTTATTTACAACAAGAAGCCAATCCTAATTGTGTTCTATCGTTTGAATAGTATCATCCACATTTTTACGACTCTACAACGATCAGTTATTTATGGCTGGTGCAATTTATCAGGAAAGGAGATTCATCGTATAGCGAAATTACCTTATATTTTACTTGCACTGTAGTGCATATATTTAGCCAGATACTTGTTTTTAAATCTAGATATAATAAAATGGTGGTTTCAGCGCCATAATTATGATGCCTACACTTAAGAGTAGCGGATGTTTGGGTTAGTAGCGATGCTTGAATATGTTAATATTTCGAGATATTAGATCGTAAAAAGATCTATGTTATACGAATGGATATATATCGAATTGACGACTAAGATATTTTATTATTTTTAAACTAAACAAACGTACAAATGTAGCCTCTATGCCGCCAATATCAGCTTATTTCCTGTTGCTTAGAATAGGCCTTATTTAATGGCGGTTATATACATATATGTATATAGCTTTAACTAATATGCTCATTATTTTAGTATTTCCTCCTTATATAAACAATCATGATAATAATGACTAAAATATAATCTACTCACAGTAAAAGATTTAAATTAAAACTAAAGTTAAGAGACTTAACTATTTGGCCAAGGAAGTCAAATTTGACTTTAATAATATGTTATCTCAAGATATCTTCAGCAAATTAGACTCATATTATTATTGATTTTGATTAATACACTAATTTTAAATGTATTTTAAAAAGTGATAACGCACATCAGTAGGCCTACAATATGATATTGTTTATAAACTGTTTATCATCTCACTCTCTTAAGATGATATTAACACGAAATATTTTCTTAAAAAACCACAATTCTCGTTACTTTTTAATCACTTTATTTGTAGGCCTACTCCCTTTTGACCAGAGAGAAGAATATTTCAAACTACAATGCGTCGACTATTCAAATCAGGGCGGCTAAACAACTTTTACAACAAAATTCCCTGACTTTTGCCGGTTTTCCAGACAATCCTAACGGTTACTAAAGATAAACATTATTATAGCTTTTAAACATTATTTAATATTCTACGTATTTTTGTCTCCGTGTTATAAAACAAACCCTGCTACGACAATCTCGTGTTAGCAGACCGCTATTTATAGACAATTCGTCGTTTTGTTAACACATTCACTTGTTTAAATGTCTATGTGCAGAATTAGTCAAATATTTAAATTCTTTACTTTTCCTTATATTTGTTCAAATTGCCAGTTTTCCCTGTCTATAGCTAACATCTAGGTTATATCCCATGAATTATGATAAATAACAAAGTTTTCCAGTTGATAAATACTAACACAGCTGACCACAAGAGCTATTAACGACCTCTCAAGAATGATCACAGAAAGATACAACAATGAACAACAACGTACAAGAACATCTTTTTGAATACCTTAGTATCTGAGAAAACCATTCCGATCATAAACACTGCCGATATGTGTATTAGATGGACCTACTGATTTCAATGAAACAATTAAGTTCTCAAATTATCAAAAATGTCTAGATTTATCCGAAAGTGTTTTGTCTATTTTATGGTTTACGGTACTTTACTTAAAACCTTAGAATTCCCAAATAAACAACTATACAATAATTGTAATAAGACTTAGGCCTATAACTAATATAAAATGCCACGATAATGTAAGCGAGATAAATACTTATATATGGATGTATAAAATGTATTTTTATCCACGTGATAAATAAAAATTCTATACTGAATATTATGGCTACAATCCTATAAGTTACATTATTGTCTGTGTGAATGTGATAAGACTATACCACCCGCGACAGCATTGTACAGTCAATGACAATCAGTCCCTCATCAAACGAGAAATACATTTCAACCCTATTAGGATTTGAAGTGGATCCCTCTCATCAGTCATCTAGTTTGTAAACTAATACTGATAGAAGTGTACATCCTACCAACCAACCTACATTATACGATACCAACATAACACAGACAGTGTTTTAGTTTCCATAAAGAAATGAAAGCCGTGTTTTGCTACAGGGCAGAGTTTAAATACTCGCCTGTTCATGAAACTACTAGCCTGTTCATGAAACTAATCCAGAGTTTAAATACTCGCCTGTTCATGAAACTACTAGCCTGTTCATGAAACTACTCGCCTGTTCATGAAACTACTCCAGAGTTTAAATACTCGCCTGTTCATGAAACTACTAGCCTGTTCATGAAACTACTCCAGAGTTTAAATACTCGCCTGTTCATGAAACTACTCCACAGTTTAAATACTCGCCTGTTCATGAAACTACTCCAGAGTTTAAATACTCGCCTGTTCATGAAACTACTCCACAGTTTAAATACTCGCCTGTTCATGAAACTACTCGCCTGTTCATGAAACTACTCCAGAGTTTAAATACTCGCCTGTTCATGAAACTACTCCAGAGTTTAAATACTCGCCTGTTCATGAAACTACTCCACAGTTTAAATACTCGCCTGTTCATGAAACTACTCGCCTGTTCATGAAACTACTCCAGAGTTTAAATACTCGCCTGTTCATGAAACTACTCCATAGTTTAAATACTCGCCTGTTCATGAAACTACTCCCCAGTTTAAATACTCGCCTGTTCATGAAACTACTCGCCTGTTCATGAAACTACCCCATAGTTTAAATACTCGCCTGTTCATGAAACTACTCCACAGTTTAAATACTCGCCTGTTCATGAAACTACTCGCCTGTTCATGAAACTACTCCAGAGTTTAAATACTCGCCTGTTCATGAAACTACTCCATAGTTTAAATACTCTCCTGTTCATGAAACTACCCCACAGTTTAAATACTCGCCTGTTCATGAAACTACTCGCCTGTTCATGAAACTACTCGCCTGTTCATGAAACTACCCCTGACAATTTATTAAACTTCTCAACACACATTTCAATCGTTATTTTGATATGGACATAGATATATTATATATAAGCCTACCAAAATGTTTGTCGGGGCCTTGATAACTTTCATAGATGCTAGGGCGTGATGTGTGATGCTAGGGTGTGATGCCAGGGTGTGATGTGTGATGCTAGGGTGTGATGTGTGATGCTAGGGTGTGATGTGTGATGCCAGAGTGTGATGTGTGATGCCAGGGAGTGATGTGTGATGCCAGAGTGTGATGTGTGATGCTAGGGTGTGATATGTGATGCCAGGGTGTGATGTGTGATGCTAGGGTGTGATGTGTGATGCCAGGGAGTGATGTGTGATGCCAGAGTGTGATGTGTGATGCTAGGGTGTGATGTGTGATGCCAGGGTGTGATGTGTGATGCTAGGGTGTGATGTGTGATGCCAGGGAGTGATGTGTGATGCCAGAGTGTGATGTGTGATGCCAGGGTGTGATGTGTGATGCTAGGGTGTGATGCCAGAGAGTGATGTGTGATGCCAGGGAGTGATGTGTGATGCCAGAGTGTGATGTGTGATGCTAGGGTGTGATGTGTGATGCCAGGGTGTGATGTGTGATGCTAGGGTGTGATGTGTGATGCCAGGGAGTGATGTGTGATGCCAGAGTGTGATGTGTGATGCTAGGGTGTGATGTGTGATGCCAGGGTGTGATGTGTGATGCCAGGGAGTGATGTGTGATGCTAGGGTGTGATGTGTGATGCCAGGGTGTGATGTGTGATGCTAGGGTGTGATGCCAGAGAGTGATGTGTGATGCCAGAGTGTGATGTGTGATGCCAGGGAGTGATATGTGATGCTAGGTTGTGATGTGTGATGCTAGGTTGTGATGTGTGATGCCAGAGTGTGATGTGTGATGCCAGTGTGTGATGTGTGATACTAGAGTGTGATGTGTGATGCCAGAGTGAGGGCACTTACCCGTGTGGGTCCTCTTGTGTATCTTGAGGTTCTCGGAACGGGCGAACACCTTGCCGCAGCCGGGGAACGGACACGGGAACGGTTTCTCGCCGGTGTGCACCCGGATGTGGTTGACGAGCTTGTACTTGGCCTTGAAGGGCCGCCCGTTCCTGGGACACCCTTGCCAGAAACAGGCGTGCGTGGTACACTCGGGACCCCCCACATGCTCCACGGTCAGGTGGGTCACTATCTCGTGCATGGTGGTGAAGGCCTTCCCGCAGGTCTTGCGCGCCGGGGGCGGCGGCTCGGCGTCCACCCACAGACAGGACATCTCCTGCTTCACCGGCTGGCGCATGTACCTGAAGAAGGCGCCGTGGTGGGGGGCGTGGTACTGGTTCATCCCCTGGTGAGGGTGCGGGTGGTACGCCACGTGGTGCTGGGGGTACATGTCCATCCCGAGGCGGTGGTGCGTCTGGGGGTGGTGGGGGGGCAGCGCCGACCCGGTGGGTGGGGGAAACAGCACCGACGAGGGGTCCGACGCCGACGTCTGGTGCGCGGGGAATTCGTGATGGTGGTGGTGGTGATGGTGGTCCCTGCGGAGGAGAAAGTCCCTGGCGGCGTAACCCGCGTGGGGGTTCAGGTGGTGGCTCATAGAATGGGGGTGGGGGTTCAGGGGGTGGTGGTACCCGTTCGCCGCCGCTTGGAAGTGGTTCGCCGCCGCCGACGCGGACTGGCCGACCCCACTTCCGGAGATGGCGTCCGCCGAGGCACCGGGAGCCATGACCGAGCCCGCCTGGTGTACCTCAGCTGGGGTCGGTGAGAGCTTCAGCCCCAGGGAGGCAAGATGGTGGTGATGGTGGGGGGGGTCCATGAAGGGGTTCAACATGTTCCTAGGACTCGACAAAACACACAGATGACCTCGTCACAACAACGTAACCCTCCTCTTCCTGGTCTGTTGCGCCCCCGGGGTCCATGCGGCACCATTTACATCGTGGGCGCATGGTCATGCAGGACGGGCGTTGGCACACCGCACTTTTCGGCGAGACACACCATCTCTCTCCCTCCCTCTGTCCACTTGGGGTGTACCCCGTGCGGTCCCGGATGTCCACTTGAAGTGTACCCCGTGCGGTCCGGATACAAGACTGCCGCTGAGACCAGGCGTGCCAACAGATTCGTCTCGGGAGGGGTAACTTTTTTTTTTTTTAGTAAAGGACTTCTCAAAATAAAAATACTTTATTCACATGTGTTCGCGAGTTTTAAGGGAATCAAATAAATATCACACGCATTTTCTTTTTATAAATCGCCAAATAATTTTAAACTAGAATAAAAACTGTATACCTGGATAATGTGAACGACACCCCCCTGATAACAGAGTTACGTACTGCTTTCGTTGAAACTCCCAGCGGGACTGAAACCACCCTCTAGGGAACAACAAACATTTCACCCCCTCTCCCCTCGTGGATAAACCCTGGAGGGGGGACGAGGGAGATAGAAGTCTATACCATTTCATTCCTCATTCGCTGTCCGCCCCCTTCCAAGAGTGACGTGGGAGAGAGCCGAGAGCCAATGAGTAGATAGATGGGCGTGGCATGCGCCCAGCTGTGCGCAGTGAGTCCATTCCTCCTTGTCGGAGGAGAAGCAGGCGGAGCGGTAGTCAGTCGAGTGGAGACAGTCCTCCAGGGAAGGTTTAATGTTCTTGTCAAGCTCGAACTTTATAAACACGATCATTTGTTTTATTTACTAGTTTTTCAAATAATTAATAAACGTTTAATTTGCGGCTGAAATTACTCTTTCAATTGTTTGTAGATTAGGAATGTATTTTTAAAACAAATTCTTACCGTTTATCTTATAAGTGCTTTTTTTTATATTTAATTAGATTACAGGAAATAATAAAATTAATGAAACAATAAGGCTGAGATTTAACAACTATGACTTAAGATGTTCGAACAAAATAAAGCCTAATATTCCGCTTATATAACAATGAGGGGTTTAATCCATTCAAACAGCCGGAATGAAGAATAGGACCTATTATATTTTAAATTACTTTTTAAACCTAAGAAACTGACTATTTATTGTTTTAATATTAAATATCCACACATCATTAGACGTCTGTTTAGTTTAGCAAAAGTTTACCTAGACCTCCCTGCTAAAGTATGATATGTCCTCAAATTTAATTGAAGACGTTAGTTACACAGATTTACATTAATTCAAAATCTCGTCAATGGTTTGGAAAGTCTGAAACATCCAACCATTATTATCTTTACAGGATACTGGTCCACATATAAAATATACCTAGGTGTTGATCGGGTGTGTTTAGGTCTGGTATTGGGCCTAGAGCGTTTTTAAACCAAACAAGAAAATAGCTCATTTATAATGGCTACCGATAAGGACAGGTTCTTTAATAAAACACTTATCTTTTTAGCGGTCAACATTTATGACATTTTATTACGTTGTTATTTTATATGTGGGCTATTGACAATATCTAGGACTAACGAAAGTGACAGCTGCAGATTAATCTCATGGTTTGACTTATGAACACATAAAAGTAGATCTAGTAATTTTCTAGCTCTCAGATAAAGGTCACCCGCTTCAGTGGTCGCATGGTCTAAGGCGTAACTCTCGAGCGATAGAGTGGCCTGCTGATGACGGAGAGATCAAGGCTAGAGTTCCAATCGATTCTACTGAGAGTGGTTTCCCATTCTCCTCCCGTGAAAATGTGGGTACATTACCTACAAAATGCCTCCTTCCTAATCCCCGGTCCTTCGTATGAAAATTAAATTGTATTCGAACACGACTTACAGACTAACCTAGCTATGACACTGCCTAGAGGAGCCGGTTGAAAATCCTGACATTTCCACGAGATATTCTTCAATAAGAGTTGTTAAACTATCACCGCTCAGAGCGCTGTGTCGTGGTGGCTAAACGGTCTGTGGAGGAGCACGCCTGTTACGGTGGGAGAGTAGGGGACGAGAGTTAAGGGCAGTTTTTATAACAAAACATTATTTTGGTTAAAATAAATCAAATAATGCCCGAGTACAAACATAGAGTGTAATTTTCTTCACAAGGTGATATCAACAATTGTTGAATATCTGTCATGAGCTTAACGTCATTAGATGACAACTGTTTTAAATAAAAACAAACAAAAAAGTTCTCATAAAATTTCAGGACACCCTCGACAGATATTCAACAAACTTTAAATTTTATGTTTGTAATGATCTGATTTTTTTTTTACTAAAAGAATGTGTTGCCATAAAAACTACAAATCAATGCCTTTTTCTCACGGTTTCTACCTCCCTAAATTATGGTCCGTATTTTTATACTTTTTTTTATGACGAAAATAAATCAAATATTGATGCAAAATATACAAATAGACCTAGTTTAGTTTTACACATCTAAAACGGTTACAGCAAGGATGTCGCTAGCGCGTATTTGAACCTATTTTATTGCGAAAATAAAAAATCTCACGTTTGTAGCAATACTTCCTTTTAATTTTCTAATTATTATTATTATTATTATTACTATCACCGCGTCTTACTACCCGTTCTGTATGTATACACTTACGCTAATGTGTAATGGTATGGTGATTGTGAGATGAAATGGAGGACCTACAGTTTAACGTGTGATCCGAACCACGGTGGAGGCCTGGCATTCCCCACATTCACAAGCTTTTATTAATACACGTCTTGTCAGAGGTGAAGGAAGGGTTTGGCAATCAGATAAATCTGTGCCGGGACCGAGGATTGAACCCCGGACCCCTGACACCTTACCCCTTGACCACCAGGCCTCCTAGAATGTATCAAACCGCCGCACTTTCTGGGATATAATTTCCCGGTTAGTCTCGGTACTGATGTTAGTTCAGAATACTGGGAGGTCGACATTGACCAACACACAGAGAGCTACTTGGTGACCCAAAAGGGTTGAATCTGTAAGACTGCTATGGAACTAATCACAAGGAGATGATGAGGGTTGAGGGTTGGATGGCCCCTAATTACCCACAAGAGGGTGGGTCTTGTAGCGAGAGCAGATATGACTGCCAGCCTCTTGTCTGCTACCTTAGTTGTTTATCTCGCTAGTCAGGTAAACGACCTGTTATTTCACGAATCAACGAAACTATATAGAACAGTTTGTTATTGGTAGACTGGTCAACTCCCGACACTAGACTATAAATAATTGGTTTAATCAGTGGCGGCTCGTGTATAGGCACTGCGGAATTGCCCCCCACCCCCTTATTTCCACTCGACATTATCGATAACATTTAATATAATGAGTCCTTTTTTCTTTAATTCTTTATTTATTTTTGTAGTAAAATATATATTCCTTAAGCTTAATGTCAGTACTTCAGTAGCCATCCCCCATTTTATAAAAAAAAAATACAAACACCTTTGTATGGAACTGTGCGCTTCACAGTGCCAGCGACGTGGTGTTTGACTGTTGTGCGCATGCGCACATAGAAGGGGGTGTGGAGGAAGGCGGGATTGCCAGGTAGAGATAGCACTGTTTCTCTCACAGTTCCGGTTCTGGCGTGATGATGGAAGGAAGTTTTTTTTTACTCAGTGTGTGTTGTACTTAAAACTGTTTACCATATTCTTGAATGTGATAAAGTGTAGAAGAATGTAGAATTAGATTATTATTCTGCTTCCAGCTATTCTATTTGATTTTTTTTTCGGTTCTTTTATTTAACAGAAAATTTTAACCATGGTCTTGCATCCCTAAGATATAAGTTCTGTGACTTGTAAGTGAACTTTGACGGCTTAAATTTTCCCAGCTATCGCTCCATGAGAAAGTTACAATTAAGAAAAGACGTCGTTAAACACTTGATATTCTAATATCTCAGCCAGGCAAAAGCAACAACAAGAAATATATTCGTAGCTTTAATTCTGAATGGTACCAACGGAAAAGTTGGCTTTGCGTCTGTGAAGAAAAAAATGCACTGTTTTGCTTCCCGTGTTGGCAGCACCCCACTAATTTTAGCTACGAGCCGCCACTGGATTTAATGTGTGACAAGAGTTTAAGTAATAAGGTATAGTTAATTAGTTATTGATAGAAAACTAAATTTCCGTAATCTAATAAACTACCTAGTAAAAAACATTGCAAATAAGGTTGGTGTTTTGGCAATAGCTGGTGTACAAAAATAGTTGCGTACGATAAAATTGTTTTGTTTCATTTGAATTATTGCGATTCATTAATTTATGTGTGTTCAATACATACATATAAATACTTCAAAAACTACAGAACAGAGCAGTGTGGATCATTTTAAAATGTAAATATACAAACAATGATTTAATGCTAATCAGCTAGGAGGACTGGATGTAATAACGACGGCTTTATATTAATGTTATGTGTTTAATCTTCAAAATGTATAATCACCTGATGCCAAATTATCTAAGGGATAAAATAAAAATAAATTCAGATATTCATAAACATAATAAAAGGAAAAAGAATAACTTATACGTCAATAATAAAGATAAGATATTCATAAACATAATAAAAGGCAAAAGAATAACTTATACCTCAACAATAAAGATAAGATGTTCATAAACATGTCTATATTCGATAACGGATTAATAGATTTATTCTTCTGCCTTAAGAGGTGAAGAGTTGTACTTCATTGAACTAGTTAATATGAACAGTATAGTTTAATCTAGTTTGTTTGAAAGGGAATCCAATATGTAAATGTGAAATAAGCGTCTTACTTGGGTTTGAGCACGTCGATAGGATGAGTGTTGATCGAGTGACGATGAAAATATATCAAGGTATACCCTGATTTTGATTGGAAGAACAGAAGAGAAGATTCAAACGTTTCTATCTGCGGCCAACAAGATCATAGCCAGCCAATAATTTCAGAAGGGGGGGGGGGGGGTTCGTGGGCACATCCCCCAATTGCTGGAAGCTAGAAAAAATTCTAAATGATAAAACAGTTCTATAAGCTCTATGATGTGGGTTTCTTTTCATGGTAAAATAACCCCCTAGCTGTCGAAGGCTTGGAAAATTTCTAAATATTAAACACTTTATGAAGCTCTGTGAAGTAGTTTTTTATGGTAAAAAACCCCCAAAATGCTGAAGGCTAGGAAAATTTCTAAATATTTAACACCTCTAGAAGCTCTCTGAAATGTTTTTTATGGTAACACAGCCCCAAATTTGTATTTGTATCTTAATTTTGATATAGTTTGAACCATAAATAAAGCCATATATATTTTGTTCATAAAATTTCGCGGGGGGTTTGAACCCCCAAAACCCCCTCCTGGCTACGGCCTTTGCGGCCAACATAAGTAACATTTTGCTATATTATGTTTGTTATTTTATATGTATTGATAATATCTATCGAAAGTGACAGCTGCATATAACACGACTTGACGTATGAATAATGTTATAAATTATGTCAGTAACTTAAGTAACTAACTTCTACTCTTATTCCTACTAAAATCATACTTTAGAGTGTGTGAATCAAAAGGAAGGGGTTGACCATGTAAAGAAATGTCTACACGAGCCGCGCCGCGCCTAAAGTGAATTTATTTACAATAACATCACGTAGGATTTTTTTTAAATAACTCACTTTATTAAACCAAGCATAATATTACTGTAGCTAAAAAAAGAAAATAATTTTTATATTTTTTACAGATTTAATTATATTACAAAATAAGTTTGTATTCTTATTTTTACTTGTATAGGTTTTCACCTATTTTCATAAAATTAAGCTAGCTATTAATTACGAAGAATAAAGTTTTAAGTTAGCTAATAATTACGAAGAATAAAGTTTTAAGTTAGCTAATAATTACGAAGAATAAAGTTTTAAGTTAGCTAATAATTACGAAGAATAAAGTTTTAAGTTATCTATTAATTACGAAGAATAACCTTTTAAGTTAGCTAATAATTACGAAGAATAAAGTTTTAAGTTAGCTACTAACTAAGAAGAATAACCTTTCAAGTTAGCTATTAATTACGAAGATTAAATTTTAAGTTAGCTAATAATTACGAAGAATAAAGTTTTAAGTTAGCTAATAACTAAGAAGAATAACCTTTCAAGTTAGCTATTAATTACGAAGAATAAATTTTAAGTTAGCTAATAATTACGAAGAATAAAGTTTTAAGTTAGTTAATAACTAAGAAGAAGAATGTGTGTTGTTCAATAAGTTGTTGTATATAATATTGTTTATCTTGTACGTAATGTTGTAAACAATGACTACAGCGTCACACGTGTGAAAGAAATGTCTAGTTTTACCATGAAGACAGTCCGGAAGCTCCCGAACATTTATTTCCGGTGATAGGTGGCCACACGGTCCGTACTGAGCAATGCTCTCTCGACGATTCGTCCTCGCCGGTACGGCTCCGTGTAGCCTTTGCTTTATTAACACGTGGCCAGATGTTGTAGATGAATATGTGAGTAAGAGAAACATTAAGGTGGGATAATTTTCATCACATGTTGATATAAACATTTCCCGAATATCTATGATGATCATAGTGGCATTATCTAACAAACTTTTTAAATGAAGAGAAAAAGTTGTCATTAAATTCCAGAACACCCTTGACAGATATTCAAGAAATTTTGAGGTCTCCATGTGAACAAAATCAAATTCTTTGTTTGTACTGAAGCAATATTTTATTTATTTTGGCCAAAAATATGTTTTTCCATGTTCCCTTCCAACCCACCTAACAAATTTTAAGAATAAAAGAGCAAGTTTGTTCGGGTTATACGCACTTACGCTAATGTGTAATGGTAGGGTGATTGTAAGATGAAATGGAGGACCTACAGTTTAGCGTGGGATCCGAACCACGGTGGAGGCCTGTCATTCCTCACATTTACAAGTTGTGATTAATACATGTGAAGGAAGGGTTTGGTAATCAGATAAATCTGTGCCGGGACCGAGGATTGAACCCCGGACCTCCAGCACAGAAGTCTGACACCTTACCCCTAGACCACCGGGTCACTCTGAGGAAAGAGTAAAATGAGGCTAGTTTAAGTACGGAGTTGTTTTTTGAGCCATATGCACAGTTTCTTGCCTACCCAGCAGGGGAATGCAATGTTAAGGAATGAAGGTACAACGGCTTTAGTTGTTTTGTTTGTATGTTATTGTTTATGTGACAATATGTTTATTAATTTATTTTATGTATTTCTCTGTGTATTGTTAGCATGGCTATGATATTGAAATAAATATTATTATTACTATTATATCATATTAGGCTATAAACCTTCAATACCCTCGTCCGGGGTTCAAACCTTTACCACGCTGTCAACGAGTGACGCGCACCCACCGGCGGTTGTTTCTGCAAGTACCTTGGTTGAAAGTTCCGATGTCCATCCCCCCTCCCCTCCCCTCCCCAAACACCGGTTACTTATTGAGAAGTTGTAAAGGGTTGTTTTTTAAATGGTGGCAGAGGGTTGTAAATTCTCCCCGGAATCTCATATTATGCTACATTCCTAAACCAACACCGTCCCCTTGTAATATTGTTTACGTCTCTGTCCGTTAACTGGCAACAAACTACCCAGCGAGTAGAAATACCACAAACAACATATTTTATATTCAAACGCGTGGTTAGCGTCTCTCACACTCACTGAACACCAGTATTCAACGACAAACTGAGATACACATTTTAATTATATTTGTGGTATTTTCTTTACAACTGTAAAGTATCATATTTATTTGATGACATGACTTACGAGCTAGTCTTGAGATTCAGCTCTCTACCGACACTACAGTAGCCCCATGGCTTCTTAGGTGATGACTGACAGCTCACAGCTTTGAAAAAGTTACCAGACCAAATTATGTATCCCTACGCCGAACCATATGAGCTGCAAAAACATGTGTTTAGCAGCTGTCACTTCTGATAGTCAAAGTTTAGGAAAAAAAACTGAATGTTGACTGTCAGAAGTCAGCTGTGAGCTGTCAGTCAGCACCAAAGAAGCCGCGGAGCTACTGTAGACAGGCTGCTTTTAGCAAGTAGTGTTGTTTTTAACCCTCCTTACAAGCGATTGCTCCTAGTACACTATGCTTATTTACACATTAATATGGTCTAGGTGGGTATTAGGCGTAGTGTTAAAAAATAGTTGGCTTGATTAATTAGTCAATTAATTAATTTACTATTTTAAATGAGATATTCACTCTTAAAATGCAGCGCAATGAAAGAAGACACACTCAAATATGTATGGGAAAAGCCTTTTCTGAGAGCTAGATAACTACATTTGTGCTTTCACTTATTCATACTTTTAATATAAAGTGCAGCTGTCACGTTTGATTATTATACTATCAATACTTAGAGAAAAACATCAATAATATTGTAAGATATTATTGATGATGACCACAACAAAAGATGTCTGTTTATTTTCTAAAATACCCTTCCTGTGATTATTGGACAATAGAGGCTTATTTGCTCCAAGAATAGATGCAAAAAAAATAAATAAATGATGAATTGTTTTATGTTTTCGTCCAGAATAGATCAAATCAGGAAAGAATGAAGAACTTACACAACTTGGCAATTATTATAACAATTACTATTTGAATTATTCTCTCTTATTATGTATTATGTCACAACGTGGAAATAATTCACTAGTTTCAAATTACGTGCCTATTTGATTAGGTAGATGAGAGATAATTTCAAAACCACCAACATTTGATATTAACACAGTTAACTAGGCTACTTATCAATGTCTTGGAGTGTTGACAATGTAAGCAGAGCTTGTTTAAACTGTACCTGAGAATTGTTCTCATCACTCAGTAGAACACTCATTGGTCAGATATCAACGAACATACATTCCCATGTGAGGTATGTAGAGCAGAGCTTGTTTAAACTGTACCTGTGAATTGTTCTCATCACTCAGTAGAACACTCATTGGTCAGGTATCAACGAACATACATTCCCATGTGAGGTATGTAGAGCAGAGCTTGTTTAAACTGTACCTGTGAATTGTTCTCATCACTCAGTAGAACACTCATTGGTCAGGTATCAACGAACATACATTCCCATGTGAGGTATATAGAGCAGAGCTTGTTTAAACTGTACCTGTGAATTGTTCTCATCACTCAGTAGAACACTCATTGGTCAGATATCAACGAACATACATTCCCATGTGAGGTATGTAGAGCAGAGCTTGTTTAAACTGTACCTGTGAATTGTTCTCATCACTCAGTAGAACACTCATTGGTCAGATATCAACGAACATACATTCCCATGTGAGGTATGTAGAGCAGAGCTTGTTTAAACTGTACCTGTGAATTGTTCTCATCACTCAGTAGAACACTCATTGGTCAGGTATCAACGAACATACATTCCCACGTGAGGTATGTAGAGCAGAGCTTGTTTAAACTGTACCTGTGAATTGTTCTCATCACTCAGTAGAGCACTCATTGGTCAGGTATCAACGAACATACATTCCCATGTGAGGTATGTAGAGCAGAGCTTGTTTAAACTGTACCTGTGAATTGTTCTCATCACTCAGTAGAGCACTCATTGGTCAGGTATCAACGAACATACATTCCCATGTGAGGTATGTAGAGTAGAGCTTGTTTAAACTGTACCTGTGAATTGTTCTCATCACTCAGTAGAGCACTCATTGGTCAGGTATCAACGAACATACATTCCCATGTGAGGTATGTAGAACAGAGCTTGTTTAAACTGTACCTGTGAATTGTTCTCATCACTCAGTAGAGCACTCATTGGTCAGGTATCAACGAACATACATTCCCATGTGAGGTATGTAGAGCAGAGCTTGTTTAAACTGTACCTGTGAATTGTTCTCATCACTCAGTAGAACACTCATTGGTCAGGTATCAACGAACATACATTCCCATGTGAGGTATGATTCATCAACTAGGGACAGAGTGAGGTAGAACAGGTATAGTGTTAAGCTCTGATTACTCTGACAAACACTCCACGACACGTCATTGGGGCCTTGTAAACCATCAAACGAACAAACGAAAGTCTCCCACGCTGTCGTTACTCGCTAGAAGGCAGTCGAGTGTTTGGAAACGATATCTGTCAGACTTTCAGAATATGATTTAAGTTTCATTTCTTTGCACCTTTAAAAACCCACAAAAGACACATATCCACGCCCCTCCCCAGCAGAGTTAGAACCAATCATAAAAACAAACCTTCCAAACAGAGTGACCATATATCTTCCTGGACGACAGCACTTCGTGTTTATGTGGATACCTTATAACCTAATTTAGAAGTATAATCAGCTAACGTTGTTTAGGAATAACATTTTGGGATACTTATAGTGTGGGCCATAATGCGAGGCTCTTTTTATAGGGTAAAATCACAACTTATATTATGGCTCCATTATTAGTTTAAACAAGCTCTGCTCTACATACCTCACATGGGAATGTATGTTCGTTGATACCTGACCAATGAGTGTTCTACTGAGTGATGAGAACAATTCACAGGTACAGTTTAAACAAGCTCTGCTCTACATACCTCACATGGGAATGTAATGTTCGTTGATACCTGAACAATGAGTGTTCTACTGAGTGATGAGAACAATTCACAGGTACAGTTTTAAACAAGCTCTGCTCTACATACCTCACATGGGAATGTATGTTCGTTGATACCTGACCAATGAGTGTTCTACTGAGTGATGAGAACAATTCACAGGTACAGTTTAAACAAGCTCTGCTCTACATACCTCACATGGGAATGTATGTTCGTTGATATCTGACCAATGAGTGTTCTACTGAGTGATGAGAACAATTCACAGGTACAGTTTAAACAAGCTCTGCTCTACATACCTCACATGGGAATGTATGTTCGTTGATATCTATAAACTGAATACATAGGAGTGGATATCTGAAAGGCCATTTTTACTACCAGAATCCTACAAAATTCTAGTAATTTTATAGTTAAAACAACCTTTTGGATGTCCATTTCTATAAATGTCAGTTTATTGTTTTGTGCTAACACTAGGCCTATATTTTCTATAAATGATTTAAAAATGAAAAGTATTATGAGATTATTAGGGCTAGGACTGCCTGTCATGTTGTTAAATTAACTATAACCAAAGGTCACAGGGTTCATAAGGGGATTGAAGCAGTGTTGTAGAACTCCTCTGTGACTGCCCAGTTATCAAACCCCGGACTCCCAATTCACTCTTATTTTATACACACGTTCGTTGTAATTTAAATGATTATGTTTAACCTATTAGTTAGGCCTATCTTAATATATACTTTAATTGGCTAGTGATGAATAAGGTAGAATTAAGAGGAAATGTTAAATGTGCCAGCATTTTTTTGCGGAGGAAAAATGGGGAAACCATCGAGGGGGGGGGGGGCCTCAGTTAACATGGACAGGATTCAAACCCTGATCTCCCTATACATGGCAATCTATTATTAGTATATATGTTGTGAGAGTGACGGCTTAGACCTCACAACCATTGACGTGGTTTGGTAGTATTTGAGCCTTCCTGTTAGGTAAAGCTGTGTTTTTTAGTGTAAATGTTATCTTTATGTTAAATAGAGTGTAATGACGTCACCGTAGAGTGAAGTAAACACTCCCTGATAATGTTTGGTGCTATCGCGTATGGGTGACAACTCACGTGTGAAATAACACACTAGCTGAAGTAGCCGGCAACAATGTGCTTTGCTTCAGACAGGAATTAAATACATTCATTTTATTTCTTCCGACTCAGTATTTAATTAATTAATTTAAAAAAAAATCAAATCAAAATTTAAAAATTTCGTATTCTAGGTGCACATGTTCGTGCACAGGGGTTAGTGATTTTAAAATGTCAGCCCTCTGCGCGCGGTGGATATCAAAGAAACTCTCACGACAGACAAACAAACCAACCGACAAACAGACAAACTCTTAAATTCATCAACATATATTACCGCACTAGGACAGGCAGCGCTGCTCCCGGCCAATGGCTCGTACTACAGTGAAACTTAGTTTCAATTAACGGTGGAAACTATCGTGAAATAACCAGGGTAGTAGCTACGATGAAAAATACGACATGCAATAACATGCTCATTGTTTTCATCGGTGCTATGAGAATATTTAGTGTCAACAACAAAAATAACATTAACACAAAATGGTTTTTGTTTGAAGTTTCTCGACGCTTCGGTGGTCGGATGTACCAAGGGAGTTTACATAAATAGGTTTTCACTCTCCCTCCACGAAAATACAGGTACAGTCCTCCACATTTAAACAACCCTAACTCATCACTAATACATTAGTGTAATTAGTAGATATGCATGTAGCTTGAACCGGTGGTGAGATGTGATGATGATGATGATGATGATGATGATAATTTCAATTTCACTTACTATAGTGCTGGCCACAGTTGTGAGGCCTTTGAAAGGCCAACACTGAAAAGTACACAAGTACCTTACAAGCATACATAATAGAACTCGCTTTGCTCGTTGGAAATCAAACAATGTGTGGAGAATGTGCAAAACTTACCTAAAATCTAAAAATCTAGCTCTATCTAAGGTATAACCAATGGAGATCGACAAAAGGTAGCAGGACCAAACTTGTGGATCTTGACAAATCCGTGGCTGCTTGTGAATCCGTTTTTTTATAGGTCTTACCTTTACCACAAGAGACCTCCAAATAAAGGTCCACACCGACTTTAAAGTTGCTCCACCATTTTGAATTTTTTTTGTGGGGTGGGAGGGTTTGTGAATTAAAATTTGATATATGATATATGACCAACTTACATCTGCTCTCTGATCAAGACACTGATTATTATTCATGCAGCCTTCAGATTAATAATAAAAATAATATTAATGTAAATTTTATTTCAAATTACTCTTGTTGATCTTAAGAAGCTCTTTATTAAATAATATTTTTTTTATTATTATTTCTTTAAGAGTAAAAAAATCTGTTTGAATTTTATGATTTTTTTCCCTTAAACCTAACTGTTTATTTTTTTTAACAAGTTTAAATAATGTTTGAAAAAACATTTTGATACTACAATAATACAATTACTTAGTTGATTTCATACTTAAAAAAAAAGAGCTTGATGTCCTTTAAGTCTGGTCTTCTAGAACAGGCCTCCTTAAACTGTGAGTCACGACACCATAGAGGTTTGCGTAACTGAATGTGAGGGTAGCAAAAGGTGACCTGGTGTTGGGTAAGTCTGTTAGGGGTAAGGTGGGGTTCGGAGGTTCATTGTGCTGGCGGCCGGAGTTCAATCCTCGGTTCCGGCACAGATTTATCTGATTTCAAACCCTTCTACACCTCTGACAAGACATCTTGTGAATGTGTGGAATGCCAGGTCGCCACCGTGGTTCGGATTCCACGTTAAACTGTAGGTCCTTCCATTTCATCTCACAATCACCCTACCATTACACATTAGCGTAAGTGCGTATAACCCGAACGGGTATTAAGACGCGGTGCTAATAATAATAATAATTTGTATACCTATATATATATATATATATATATTCGGGTTCGCGAGTGGAAAAGTTAAAGAAGCCCTGATCAAGAATTGGTTTTAATCTGGTCCTCTAGAATAGGTTTTAATCTGGTCCTCTAGAATAGGTTTTAATCTGGTCCTCTAGAATAGGTTTGTTTTAATCAGGTCCTCTAGAATAGGTTTTAATACGGTCCTCTAGAATAGGTTTTAATCTGGTCCTCTAGAATAGGTTTTAATACGGTCCTCTATAATAGGTTTTAATCCGGTCCTCTAGAATAGGTTTTAATCTGGTCCTCTAAAATAGGTTTTAATAAGGTCCTCTAGAATAGGTTTTAATCCGGTCTTCTAGAATAGGTTTAATCTGGGCCTCTAAACGAAGGTTTAATCCGGTTTTTAATAATAATTTGTATATAGTTCCTTAAGAATAGTTTTATATCGTCTTATAATAGGTTTAAATAAGGTCCTCATAGAATAAGTTTTAATCTGGTCCTCTAGAATAGGTTTTAATCAGGTCCTCTAGAATAGGTTTTAATACGGTCCTCTAAATAGGTTTTAATACCGGTCCTCTAGAATAGGTTTTAATCGGTCCTCTAGAATAGGTTTTAATCGGTCCTCTAGAATAGGTTTTAATACGGTCCTCTAAATAGGTTTTAATCAGGTCCTCTAAATAGGTTTTAATTAGTCCTCTAGAATAGGTTTTAATCCGGTCTCTAGAATAGGTTTTAATCTGGTCCTCTAGAATAGGTTGTTTTAATAAGGTCTCTAGAATAGTTTTAATCAGTCCTCTAGAATAGGTTTTAATCAGGTCCTCTAGAATAGGTGTTTTAATAAGGTCCTCTAGAATAGGTTTTAATCGGTCCTCTAGAAAGGTTTTAATCAGGTCCTCTAGAATAGGTTTTTTTAATAAGGTCCTCTAGAATAAGTTTTAATCAGATCCTCTAGAATAGGTTTTAATCGGTCCTCTAGAATAGTTGTTTTAATAGGTCCTCTAGAATAGGTTTTAATCAGGTCCTCTAGAATAGGTTTTAATACGGTCCTCTAAATAGGTTTTAATCCGGTCCTCTAGAATAGGTTTTTAATCGGTCCTCTAGAATAAGGTTTTAATCAGATCCTCTAGAATAGGTGTTTTAATCGGTCCTCTAGAATAGGTTTTCTTGTCAAGTTTAGATTATTATTAATGACTGGAGATAAATTGCAAAACAAAACATAAGATTCTATCACTTTTCTCCCCTTTTTTGTAAAAAATGGAGGTAAAAACATGGCAAAACAGCGATTTTCAAATTGTCCCGAAGATTGTCGGAGATTGTATTTTTGATAAGAATCGACCCTTAAAAATTATACACTCCTTGTTCTCAGTTTGAGATAGATGTAGAAAAAAATAACTAAATTTCTTTCCAAACGACTAAAAAAGTATTTCTGGTTCTTTTTTTTAAGGGGGTAAAGGTGAATTATCTACACAATTTCGTGAATGTCATGATATTTTACAACGTCGTTTTCTCTCCCCCCCCCCTTTTCACCTCTTGTATCTTTTACTTGTAAAATGTGTAAAAAGTGTCAGTGGTGGTTGTAAAACGTTGAGACTGTCTTTCCCAGTGGAGAAGAGGGAAGGGGGGGGGGGGTGCGAGGGTGCAACCTTCTGGTCGGGACCAGGTTTATAAAAAGTATTATATTCCAGAGTGAGTTGCAACAACGGTAAATAAAGCGACATCCATTTCTGAAATGAGGAAAACATGTTTAAATGAATTTAGTTTGTAGTTATTCTAGAGATGAGGGTTAATTTTATTTTCTATAAATTAGAACATTTTCTATTAGGCCTACTTGTAATCTGATGAACTATGTTTATAACTTATTATTAGATTCAATCTGATCAATGACATCCTGTACCGATTTGTTTGAGCTCAAAGCGACTTTACGTTTACATGAGAGGGCTAACATGATTTTATTGTAAAATGGGAAGTCCTAAGTTAAGATAAATAGTTAACAGGAATCACTGACCAACTCTTAAATACAAGTGAACCTTTCAATTTGAGACCCTTTTGGGGTGAAACCTGCACTCCTCTCCCCCGTGGTACTTGACCTGTTCCTACACCAGTACTTGGCCTGTTCTTACCCCAGTACTTGGCCTGTTATTACCCCAGTACTTGGCCTGTTATTACCCCAGTACTTGGCCTGTTATTACCCCAGTACTTGGCCTGTTCTTACCCCAGTACTTGACCTGTTCTTACACCAGTACTTGACCTGTTCTACCCAGTACTTGGCCTGTTATTACCCCAGTACTTGGCCTGTTATTACCCAGTACTTGGCCTGTTCTTACCCCAGTACTTGGCTTGTTCCTACCCCAGTACTTGACCTGTTCTTACCTCGTGGTACTTGACCTGTTTCTACACCAGTACTAGGTCTGTTATTACCCAGTACTTGGCCTGTTCTTACCCCAGTACTTGGCCTGTTCTTACCCCAGTACTTGGCCTGTTATACCCAGTACTTGACCTGTTCTTACACCAGTACTTGGCCTGTTCTTACCCCAGTACTTGGCCTGTTCTTACCCAGTACTTGGCCTGTTCTTACCCCAGTACTTGGCCTGTTTTACCCAGTACTTGGCCTGTTCTTACACCAGTACTTGGCCTGTTCTTACCCCAGTACTTGGCCTGTTCTTACACCAGTACTTGGCCTGTTCTTACCCCAGTACTTGGCCTGTTCTTACCCCAGTACATGGCCTGTTCTTACCCCTGGTACGGCCTCGGGAGAGGGTCAGCAAATCTTGTCAGCCGAATGTTCCTCTTGATCCAAACAAGATAACATGTTTTGATATTACTCTGTTTTAATCGAGCTAGTTTGGTTTGGAATGTTTCATTTATCTTCCTACACGCCACACACCAGTGGTCACGTGGTCAATGGGGTTAGACTCACCATAGACTGAAATGACGATGTCTATGAGGTTGAGGAGGTGAGTCATTGCACGCAAATATTATCATTGTTGTTTCTACATCCCCTCTTGACGCAAAGGTGGGTGCATTTCATTTATCTTTTCTTCCTTAAATGCCTTGTGTTTTAAAATGTTTACAGAACTTGTATCTACACACAGTAGACCATATGTAACATGTGTGTTTGAATGTGTCGTACGTCCTCATGAGATGGAGAGAAATTGTAGAGAACCACTCGACATGTGAGAACAAATGAAAAATTATGAAAATTATAAAGACATCAATAAACATGCAATGTTGCTTGCATGTAGCCTAAACATGTAGGCCTACAGGAAGAACAACTATTATTATTATTATTACTATCACCGCGTCTTACTACCCGTTCGGGTTATACGCACTTACACCAATATATAATGGTAGGGTGATTGTGAGATGAAATGGAGGACCTACAGTTTAACGTGGGATCCGAACCACGGTGGAGGCCTGGCATTCCCCACATTCACAAGTTGTGATTAATACAAGTCTTGTCAGAGGTGAAGGAAGGGTTTGGTAATCAGATAAATCTGTGCCGGGACCGAGGATTGAACCCCGGACACCCAGAAGAACAACTTAATGGCGCACAAACGAGTTTTGAATGGTTTCTAAAATAACAACTTTCTGTAGGGAAACACTTGATAATTTCTTGACTAGTAATCTTTTGTTCTAAAATGAACATCACGAGGGAGCTTGCATTGCATTTACATTGATATAAAAACAACCTTAATGAGTCTATTGAGGTTTATTTATGTTTTAATAATAAACCACATATCTAATAAAATATCAGTGAAGGCCCCAAATGATGTTTTCTCCAGAGCAAAGATATGTTAACCGAGACAACATGCAAGATAGGCTACTCTTTCACACCTTCACACTATAACACACTAAACCACGTATGTGTTCAGCTTTATAATAATTAGTGCATATGTTATTAATTATAATGTTCCCCATCATAAAAAAAGCCTAGCCTTCTATTTGTGTACTAATTTAAGGTTAAGTTTTGTTAGGTTGGGTAATATTAATATAAAACCAGTGACCGGATGTTGATGACGTCATCTTGTGTTGTCATATCACAGACAATGCTCATGTACAGTATATAAACAATGTTCATGATCCTGTGGATAGATAATTGTGTTGGTATCATGTGGTTTATAAAGGACATTTCTGTTGGTAGCCTTGTCTCTGAAGCAAGTATTGGTCAATCAACGATAATTTTACCTCGAGAGTTGATTTTAATTGCATACAAATATGTGTAAATAATAATAATAATTATTATTATTTAGCACCGTGTCTTACTACCCGTTCGGGTTATACGCTTTAAGTACTAATTACGCTAATGGATTAAGGATTGGGAAGGTTGAATTAGAGGAAGTGAACCCGCATTTGTGTGGAGGGAGAGTGGATAACCATTTAGGAAAAACCACCCTAGTTCACCCAAGTGAGAGTCGAACCTCATCTCCCCATCCTCGGCGGTCGAGCTCAACATGACTAGCGCGTTAGCCAACTACGCCACCGAGGCGGGTTATAAATGAATATCAACGCACAGTTTGCCAATCAGTATTATTAAAGCAGTGTGTGTTTGGTAGGCGACCACAATTCAATTAATTTAAATTAGATGGTGAATGATACCAGGACACGGGAATCGAACCTAGTACCTATATGGTTGAGCAGGCCAATGCCCCACCACTGGAATATCCAATCCGGGCCCTGATTAAAAACCTAATAGGAAAGAAAGATGTGGATCTATCAATATTAGTTTAGTTAAATTTTAATCAGGGAATCGAACAGTAACCGGAAACGACAACAGAAATTAACATTTATTTTTAAGGAACCGGAATCATAACCGGAACCCTAAAAACACTATTCTGAAGGACCGGAATTTGAACCGTTAAATAATTTTTGTTTCATCAAGGTTCTAAAGGGTTCTTAAAGGTTCCTAGTTTTACAGAATTGTATATCATTTTGACATGTTGCACACATTTTTTTTATTTTTTACTAAGCTTGGTTTAATTTTGAAATATTGTGTTTCCTCCCTTCTCGGTAAGTTCTGAAAGGGGTTGGAATATTTTAGTTTACTACTTTGTTTGAAACCTCTTTTCTAAGGTGATTAGAAATACACTAATGAGTTTAGATTCCGGAGGAATGTCATGACTGTCACATTGTTTTCTGTTTCCTCACTTTAATGTGTTAATCTTTGATAGACTGCAGATAATGCAGATAATACCACATTTCTTAGAAGTTGAAATACTGAATTAATAAATCATCTATTGGACAAGCAGTCTAGGCCTATTCTCGTTTAGTAATTCCTGGAAGTGAAATCTGATAATCTGGTGTTGCTTGAACAGCTAAAGTTGCGGCAGAAGGGATTGCAAGTATTTTTACAGTTTTTATAACATTACATTTTTTTTTGCCAAAATAAATCAAATATTTATCCAGTAGCAACATAGAGTTTAGTTTTCTGCACTTTCTAATATCAACAGATCTTGAATATCTGTCAAGGTGTCCTGGAATGTTGTCAAAACTTTTTAAATAAAGAGAAAAAGTTTTGACAAAATTCCAGGACACCTTTGACAGATATTCAAGATCTGTTGATATTAGAAAGTGCAGAAAACTAAACTCTATGTTGCTATTGGATAAATATTTTATTTATTTTAGCCAAAAAATGTCAATTCTATAAAAACTGTAAAAATACTTGTGCTCCCTTCTGCCGCACCTTAAGGGCCCTACAGACTACACGATTTGGTCAGATCAGGTGCAATATCGGGTCGTGTGTAGGTGTGTCACCCGACAAAAATTTCTATTTCATGTCTGGTGATGTCGGGTGATGTTTGGTGATGTCGGGGTCGTGATGTCGGGGCGGCCGGCACATCCAACCGCACGACCAAATCGTGTCCACTGTAGCGTTGTCGGGTGATTCATCGTGTCAGTTGTACTACAAATACGGGCGCCAGTAATAGGCCTATTGTGTATGTAGTAACAAAATATGACTGCACTTTTTTCCGTTCAATTAGTCATTTTTTGGCTCACATTTTTATTTTTCTGGAATTAATCTTAACGATGCTATTAGCGCGATCTCAACTTTTTGGTGTTTGGATAAATAGGAGACATGATGCGTGTGTCTCTTAGAGAGAGGAAAAAACTGATAAAATTTAGGCACAAAGTCACATAATACCTGATTAATACCTGATTAGGACAGGCTAACTGTCGGGCCAACCAGATCGTATCATCTGTAGGGCCCTTTATAATAGCGGTTAAAGAAAATTGAAGGTGTCAAAATGCAAACTTTAACTTATTTCACTCGAGTTTGAATTAAGAAGTAGCTCAGTGAATGTGTTCCTTGTGTGCAGTGTGGAGGTGATTATTTTTGTTTGTTAGTAAGTAGTTTAGATAATATTATTGATGGAGCACGCTAAAGAAAACTCATTTTGGAAGTTTTTGGCTATGAGATTGACGGTGACAGATCAATATGCAAATTAGAAGGATGCACTATTGTTATTAAGGTACTTATTTTTAAATCTAGCAACACTTTTGATCCAGAGTGTTATTTCCAAAGTGGTTCTCCGCTCTCCTTCCACGCAAATGTGGATACACTTCCTCTAAATATGAAAATATAAGCATTCCTCATTCATTAAAAAAAACACTATCGAAATTATTACATTGACGTAGCCTGAATTGATAGAAAGACGCTGTGCTAATTTTTATTTAAAAAAATTAAAGAACCAGAACCGGAACACTTTCAGGAACCGAAAAGAACTAGAACCTTTATTGTGCTTTAACCGGAATTGTTTAGAGAACAGGAACTGGAACTAGAAGCGATAAAACTGTCGGTTCGACTCCCTGCTTTAATAAAATATTGAACGAATTTAAATATCGTCCAAGTATGACGTTAGTAAAGTATTGAAAGAGTATTTATGCGCACAGATGAAACCAAGCCTATATTTGGAACTTGAAAATAAAGAAAAATATCCCTGAACAACGACACTAATTGTTGTTAAAGATATTTATGATTCCCCCCATCACAGAGGAACTATCTAGGATCATCTCACAGACCCCCTGTGGATCCAGAACAAAAAACAAAGCTAAAAAGTGTATAAAAAAATGTCTAAACAAAAGTTGCGGCAGATGTCTATCGTGATACGGGCGCTGCCTGTCGGCGAATCACAGAAACTCTGGTAATGAGCTAATTGCGACCTCTAGGGCATTCGGAACCAAGTGTCATTTGTCTTTTCTTTCACTGAACATTGAAATGCTCTTTTTAGAATCCATTTGTTATTCGCCATCTGATGGGTCGAGACGTGGTACTTTAGACTCTGAGGAACTAGCTGTTGAGTTCGAATCTCGGCAACGTCACAAATGGGATGTTGATTGTAATGGGCTGGTCGGTGCGATTCAACGATTACTCTGGTAACCCGCTCCTCTTATTTTTAACAAAACCATGTCACTATATATACTCTAACTTTAGTACTTATTCTCTTATTTCAAATGAACATGAAGAGGAGGGTGAATAAATCTAACAAAAACAATAGCATTCTGAAAACAGTCAGACGTTTAGCAGCACGCCTTAATGTTTGTTAATGTTCTCCAACAATCCACATTAGTGAATCAAACTAGACTAGGACTACCACAAGAATGAGAGAAACTAAGATAGATATCAAACTATCCACAGCTAGCCCTGCCCCTGAGTATAGTCCACCAGCAGCACAGAAACAAGATCACTAGATATAAGTGACACGTCAAGTCAATAACAATGTTGTATTTTCTAAAAATAGCTCCAAATTTTCATTCGTAGCTAAATTAACTCTACAGTTTAGATTAGTTTACTGATGAATGAGCTTTGAAAATTCAAAATTTTGTTTATAATTGATATTTTTTAAATGTTTTACATGATAAATAGCATAGTTGTCTTAATTCTTTGTAGTAAAATTGATTTGAGAGTGATTTTTGTACATTTTAAATGTATTGTTGTGAAAGTATGAACTATATTGCATATATAAATAGGTTACTCGTAGCCCAATACTTGCATTAGAATGTTTGTTAGCCACAATCGCACAAATGGTTTCATGCACAAACTAGTTTTGCTCGTTGGGGGCTCCGCCCCCAAACCCCCGGTTAGTTTTCTTTGCTAGTGGATGTAAACTAATGTAATTCCAGAGCAGTTTTTTGTTTTTTGATAGTTCTTACCGTTTAGCCACAAGAGACCTCCAAAGAAAGGTCCGCACCGACTTTAAAGTTGCTCCAACTTTTTGAATCTTTTTCTGGGGTAAATAATTACATTTTTTAACTTTTGGGAATTTTCTCGTCGGTTACAGAATAGAAGCTATAAGTTTACCAAATTTCAAGTTTCTAGCTCATCTGTAAGTGGGCTGACATTAATGTCAGTGAGTGAGTCAGCCGTGTGGTTTAGTAGTATAATATAATAACTCAATACTCTCTTGAACACCCTTAAGTCAGTTCTCTAAACTGTGAACTATAGTTTGACTGTTGCTATCGATATTCACGGAACTATTTTCTTCCTTCGAGAACTAAACAAATGTTCGTGTACAGTAGGCCTATTAAATTCATCAACGTCATCTAAGGGTCCCGAACTAACCACGTCTATATAAAAAGTGTGCGCTTCTAGAAACAATCATTCCTGTGGATGTCTTCGTGGGTTCCCCGCCATCAATTATACCTTTTCTTGACCCCCCCCCCCTCCTCCTGCACCCTTGGGAACAGCAACCCCATCTCCCGCTGCGCTTGACATATTTGGATCCCTTGGCTGGTTTCATCCCTCTTCACAGTAGTAATCTCCCCTTTGGAGATCCATAGCTCAGTTCCCGGATACTTAACTAATTTCGCAAAAACTTTTTAAATCCTCGAACTATATCATAGCTCTAATATTTACTGTAGTTTACAAATAACCAATTTTTGAATATTTGTTTCCACGCTGTAGGCGTGAAAGTAGCCTATGCACGATTGTGTATTACCATTTATTTGTGATCTGGTTCGTGCAGACACTCTACTCTATCTGTCGGAAATTCTGCCAGACACTCCAATTCCAGGCACTTTTTCTGTCAGACACTCCAATGCCAGACACTTCCTCTGTCAGACATTCCAACTGCAGACATTCCAACTGTCAAACACTCCAACCGCCAGACATTCCAACTGCCAGACATTCCAACCACCAAACATTCCGACTTCCAGACACTCCAATGCCAGAAACTCCATCTGTCAGACGAACCAACTATTTAGCTAAGCTCAATAGAATAAAAATAACATTTCATATTTTACAAATAACAATTAGGCCTTATGGCTGTGCCAAGCTCTCGTTTTAGAATCGAAGCGAAGCTGAATCGGATATGTAAAACAATATCGAAGCAGAAAAAAAAGTTTGAATATTTTATTTGTTCATATCGAAGAAAGTAACATTATAGGCCTACATATTTACATTGCCATAACAAGTACATATATATATGTATATATATAATTGTTTAATCATTATAATTGCAGAAATATTAAAGATATTTCACCCTAAGTTGGTACCAAAGGACAGCATACAATTCATTTACTTTTAATTTTTGTCAAGTGAACATTAATTTGTAGCGTACTGTTCCTTATTGAGGTTGGTTCTTTAATAAGTGGTTTCCCATTCTCTCTCCATGTAAATACCGGTACATTTTTCTTAATTATATTTCCTCATCCCTATTCGATTGGTGCAACAAAATAATACGCATATCCCGGACAAGTTGTAAGACGTACAAAGATTAGACTACTAATCCAACATTTTGATATTTAAACCCAAACAATAAATGCTAGCAAATTTAACATTTCTTTCTAACATCTATTTTGAAAGCCCGCTAGTACGTGGCCTATCTCCCCTCCCCTACCCACTTATTCAAAAGAAGGTGTGCGCATAACTAATTATCTTTTAAAAAGGGTTAGACACTTTTAGAGTCCATTTCGTTCAAAATTACTTTCACTTTGGTGGCTACTCCCGAACATTTTTATAACATTTCATGACTTTGAAGTCTTTCAACTTCGTGAGTTCAGTTAATGAGGCTAAGTAGAAGGGGAAGTAAAAAAATAAATAAAAAAGATAAAAAACCTCATAATTTCGTTGAATGAGAGTGGGAGGAAAATTAATAATATTTACCTGTTTTGTGTGATCTTCTTTTCTTTTTAGCTTAAAAATTTTACACGTCAGCTCGTCATCGATAAACTGGGCCATGATCTTCTGATTTTTTTGATTTTTTTTCCCCTTTATTTGTTATTTGTTAATAAAAAGTGCTTTATATGAAGTAGTAGTTCCTCACTTCCACCGCCAGATCGCGCGCGGATCGTGTGACAAGTGAAGGATGACCACGGCGCAACGCGGCAACCGGCTCACGCAAACAAAAATGAAAAAATAAAACACAGAGACGAAGAATATCAAAGAAGTAAGTATGAAAATAGAAGAACAAAGTGGCAGAGAAGGGAGATAATAATGGTTGTAGTTTATAATACGTCTGTCGTGGCCACACCCACCACATCTCCCATTGGCCGGATATGACGCTCTCTCTCTCTCTATGTTAACTCACATGGGTCTGTATCATTTATTATCTCCCCCTCCCCACCCCCGTCCTACATCCAATCTCGCGGGCAATTACAATTGTTTCCTTCAGGGTTGCCATTGGAAAGCTTGGACAGATACAACAAGGATGGCTTCGTCGGTCGGAAAGAAACAATAAAATAATATTGAATAAAAAAAACCCACCTCACCCCCACGCACGCACGCAATCGCGTGATGTATCGCTCGCGCACTAAACATCTTTCATCAAGTTATCGCAGGGTAGATTTATTTTTTTAGAATTTATTAATGTCATTCTAGTATTTACGCCGCCCATGATAAATCTCGTGTAATTTATTTGTTCTTAGGAAGGCGCCAAGAGGCGTGTTTTCCTAATCTTAGCGATCGAGCGAGAGAGAGATGACAGGTGTTTGGTTCGATTCTCTCTTTGCGTGAGAGCGTGGAATGTAATTTACTTTTGTATCGTTAATAATAAGAGACTCAGCTTTGGTGGTCGTATGTTCTAACGCGCTACTCTTGTGTTGGACTAGACTGCCGATGAAAGGGAGATAGAGTTTCGAATCTCGTTGGGTGTTCTGAGGGTTTTTTTCCAAATTGGTTTTCCACTCTCTCTCTCTCTCTCTCCACGCAAATGCGGGTAAACCTGCTCTGAAGATAACCTTCCAAATTCCTAAAACCATTAGCGTAATTAGTACATAAGCGTATAACATGAACGGGTAGTAAGACACGGTGCTAAAAAAAAGTCAAGAATTTTTATTTGAGTCTTTATTTACACGTATCGGTGTTCACGTGGTCTAAGACATCACTCCCGAAATGGAATAATAGTGACGGGTGAAAGTTGGGGTTCAGATCCTGGTTTGTGTTTATTTATCCCTCATCCCTCGGTCAAATGCGGGCCCTCCATTTTACCTTTCTCATATCGACCCCGTTATGCGAACATAGCAACGAAAAATAAACTTTGGTCTACTAAACGTATTCTTATTATTTTTTAAAATTCATATTTTAAATAATTTTTCAGTTCTGGAAGTCTCCTAGTCACACCAATCTAAAATTAAAATCCGTGACGATTTATGAATTGAAACAATCTTTGCACACTATTCTTTGTCATTTTTGTTTTTTTACTGTGAAAATCATTACTCATCCATTTGGAAATAGAGGTCACTGGTTTTGACCTGAAGGACCATTAGTTGGCAGGTATATACACACAGGTGCAAAGATCACACGTTACATTCCTCACATTCCAACATTTTTTCAAGGACGAATCAAGAAACTCGCGAGATATTTTAACCGAGATTTTGGTTCCTTTTCATGGAAGGAGAAATTGATTATTTCGAATATATTTGACCTAAAATGTAAAATAAAGGTTTATAATGGAATGTATTGCAAATGTCTAGTAAAGGTTCAAATATTGATGGCATGACTTACCATTTACTATCCATGCTAATGCTGCTACATTTCCTCTAAACATCCTAGACTTTGTGTTAAACCTACTGATAAAGCTTTGGTGAAAAACACACAGTTCTTTGGTTAACTACAAGGTTTTCACCAACTTTGTTGAACTCTCAGATGAGGCCTACGTCACAAATATCATAGACCTATAATTGAATACTATCACCGCGTCTTACCACCCGCTCGGACTACACTCATAGACACTTCTGAGGGGAGGGTTGATCAAGGTGGATCTAGACAAAGTGTACTAATATTCGCGTGGAGGGAGAGTGGGGAACCACCCTTGTTACACACTGCAGAGATTTGAACCCAGATCTCCCACAACAGGGAATCTACCTATTGCTGTTCTTACGCCTTACACCACGTGACCACTCGCAGTAAAGGGCAAATAAACTCTGATTTGTAAAATATTTTCTTCGTATTCAAACGAACCTTAGCGATAAAGTATGTATTGTGTATATAATACCTACAGTTGACCACTTGTGTATTTCATGCTATCGCCAATACACCCACAAAGGTCTCTGCTATTCATGTTACTTCCAACACACCCGGAAAGTTCTCTGTTATTCATGTTACTGCCAACACTCTCACAAAGGTCTCTGCTATTAACGTTATTGCCAATACACCCACAAAGGTCTCTGCTATTCATGTTACTTCCAACACTCCCACAAAGGTCTCTGCTATTCATGTTATTGCCAATACTCCCACAAAGGTCTCTGCTATTCATGTTACTTCCAACATTCTCACAAAGGTTTCTGCTATTCATGTTACTTCCAACACTCCCACAAAGGTTTCTGCTATTCATGTTACTTCCAATACTCTCACAAAGGTATCTGCTATTCATGTTACTTCCAACATTCTCACAAAGGTTTCTGCTATTCATGTTACTTCCAACACTCCCACAAAGGTTTCTGCTATTCATGTTACTTCCAATACTCTCACAAAGGTATCTGCTATTCATGTTACTTCCAACATTCTCACAAAGGTTTCTGCTATTCATGTTACTTCCAACACTCCCACAAAGGTTTTGCTATTCATGTTACTTCCAATACTCTCACAAAGGTATCTGCTATTCATGTTATTGCCAATACTCTCACAAAGGTATCTGCTATTCATGTTATTGCCAATACTCTCACAAAGGTATCTGCTATTCATGTTATTGCCAATACTCTCACAAAGGTCTCTGCTATTCATGTTACTGCCAACACTCTCACAAAGTTCTCTGCTATTCATGTTACTGCCAACACTCTCACAAAGGTTTCTGCTATTCATGTTACTTCCAACACTCCCACAAAGGTCTCTGCTATTCATGTTACTTCCAATACTCTCACAAAGGTCTCTGCTATTCATGTTACTGCCAACACTCTCACAAAGGTTTCTGTTATTCATGTTACTGCCAACACTCTCACAAAGGTCTCTGCTATTCATGTTACTTCCAACACTCTCACAAAGGTTTCTGCTATTCATGTTACTTCCAACACTCCCACAAAGGTCTCTGCTATTCATGTTACTTCCAACACTCCCACAAAGGTCTCTGCTATTCATGTTACTTCCAACACTCTCACAAAGGTCTCTGCTATTCATGTTACTTCCAACACTCCCACAAAGGTCTCTGCTATTCATGTTACTGCCAACACTTTCACAAAGGTTTCTGCTATTCATGTTACTTCCAACACTCTCACAAAGGTTTCTGCTATTCATGTTACTTCCAACACTCCCACAAAGGTCTCTGCTATTCATGTTACTTCCAATACTCTCACAAAGGTATCTGCTATTCATGTTATTGCCAATACTCTCACAAAAGTCTCTGCTATTCATGTTACTGCCAATACTCTCACAAAGGTTTCTGCTATTCATGTTACTTCCAACACTCTCACAAAGGTCTCTGCTATTCATGTTACTTCCAACACTCCCACAAAGGTTTCTACGATTTCTTTCATATCAATATATTTATTTAAAGTTTTATTTTATCTATTTCTTCCCAAGAGATTCTCTGATGCTGTAATAAATGTTCCTTTTTGACCCTTCTGGCACATTTTCTTGAGAAAAGATGCTTTGAAAAAAAGATTGGGAAATTTACATTTGTTGGACAAGGTCTACATTTTCTCATCGTGATAATACGAGTGTGTTGTGGCAAGGAGGATTTTGTAGGATTGTGTGTTACAAGGAAGATTCTGTAGGATTGTGTGTGGCAAGGAAGATTCTGTAGGATTGTGTGTGGCAAGGAAGATTCTGTAGGATTGTGTGTGTCAAGGAAGATTCTGTAGGATTGTGTTGTGACAAGGAGGCTTCTGTAGGATTGTGTTGTGGCAAGTATAACAGCGCTAACATGGATAACCGTTTGTTACTCCCAGAGACTGTTCACAGAATTCTACTGTAACTACTATTTAGACGTTGCTATAAAGCTAATGTAGGTGATTCTTTTCAAATAAATAAATTCACAATGATCTCGTTTGTCGAGTATACAGGGTGTATCCTGGTTTTTATTTATTGGTGGTGAGGGGGTGGAGGGTTGGAAGGGTAACTTTCTGTGACCAGTTAAGGTCTGACATAAAATCACAAGAAATGGTAGCCTACTCATATTTTATATTAAATCTCTTTTGAAGTTATTTTTATAACATAATTTGAGTCGTGTATGATAGACCCTATACATTTTGATAGCACCATTAAGTTACCAGCCTAACCAAGAGTAGTGAAAAGGTTGTTATTAATATTTTCAGAGCGAGTTGAATCCCCAACACATCTTCCTTCATTTATGCAAGGACTTACGAATAGGTATTGGCTTTAAATACAAGAACATATTGTATTTTAAAATGTAGTTAGCTTACCTGTTCTTTTGAAAGCATTGTCCACTCCAATTAGTTTTCTCGTGTATTAAAATTATCAGCTTCTAAAATATTTTCTTTAACAAACAGTCCAATGTGATGTACGTAGATGTGCTGGCGGCCGGGGTTCAATCCTCGGTCCCGGCACAGATTTATCTGATTAACAAACCCTTCCTTCACCTCTGACAAGACATCTTGTGAATGTGTGGAATGCCAGGCCTCCACCGTGGTTCGGATTCCACGTTAAACTGTAGGTCCTTCATTTCATCTCACAATCACTCTACCATTACACATTAGCGTAAGTGCGTATAACCCGAACGGGTAGTAAGACGCGGTGATAATAATAATGTACGTAAAAAGAAGCTGGTTTAGACTAGATGTGAACTGTTCTCATCACTCAGTAGAACTCTCATTGGTCAGGTATCAAGAAGAAGATACAGTACATAGTTAATGTTATTTAAATGTTCATTAAGGGTTTGTTGTTTCGCTTTGTTCCGACTGTACCTGGCTCACCCACCACTGACTGTACTAGCCTGGAGGTGTTCGTGTGGCCGGCTAATTAGGGGCAGCTCGGTGGTCTTTGAGACCAATATCTTCCAATCACGAGGTGTGTCTTTCAGATCTTCAGACACTGGGGACACGCCCTATTTTAACACCTGGGCCCAGTTCTGCGGTAAAAACCTCGCAAGTGCGCAGCGCCATTTCTTGCCTCAACCTTACCTCCAGGAGATCGAACCAGGGACCTCAGGACACTCGTATTCAATCTGGGGTACGCAAAGACGTCTTAGGAGTTACATTATATATAAAATATAGTTTTATATACACTTATTTCTCATTTAAAGCTTATTATATTATTTAATACATTATTTTGTATGTAATCTATTTTATTTGTTTTACATTTATATTATAGAATATGTAAAGCTTACTGTGGATTCACACGATTGCTGAAAAACTAGCGCAGAACAGAAATGTAGTCACGTGACGCGCTCTAAGCCAATCACTAGATTTCCACTTTATCAGCGCGAGCTGTTCTGCTGAAGTTCAACCATTCTCTACTTTATCTGCTCTGCTCGAGATGTTCTGCACAGGAGAACCAATCAAATCTCAGAACCAACCATCTCGAATAAGTTCGCATGAGCATTTTTCAACGCATGCGCTGTAGAGCCAGAAGCAAGCAGACAATTTCGTTGTCCGTTGTGAGGAGATTTGAAATAACTCGTTAATGTAAAGGTGTTTATCGATGTATTGGATTGAGCCCCGACACAGCGTTATAATTTGTAAACATCCACCGGGAGAATGATCTAGAATATGTGTTCATCCACTAGAAAATAAAATATGTTGGTAATCAGCTGTTCAAAGCTAGCTTTGCAATGCATCATGGGTCAACTCAAAGTGTGTGTGAATTACTGCGCCTCTGAGGCATATTCTGCTTTCTATTTTCGGCGAGCGTGTGAATCATACTTTACACCAACAACCCTGTGGGGTACAAAGGTGCAGATAAATTATGTATGTTGGGGGGGAGGGGGGGGGGAGAGCTCGCAACAGAAAATGTAAAATACCACTACCCTCTAATACAACCCTGATCACAAATTTTTGGGGAAATAAAACCAATATCTCGGTTGGATTTTATCCCACATTTATAGAATAAGTTAATGCAGTTTGAGATGGATATGGATTTTAAAAATGTCCTAATCAAGTCAGTTTCTAGATAAATTCAATTTAAAATCTGTCAGCAATGCAAACATCATTATTTCCAACAACAAGTATTCCTCAAGGCTGGTAGTATACACACAGAACGCTAAGTTAAGCTAAGTTAAGTTAAGCTGTGCTGTGCTAAGACTTTGTCAGTTTGGTCATTTCCAATTTTGATTTCTTTGCACCCGCCTCGGTGGCGTAGTTGGCTAACGCGCTAGTCGTGTTGAGCCGACTGCTGAGGACGGGAGATCGAGGTTCGAATCTCGGTCGGGTGAACTGGGGGTGGTTTTTTCCTAAATGGTTTTCCACTCTCCCTCCACGCAAATGCGGGTTCACTTTCTTTAATTCAACCTTCCCAATTCCTAATCCATTAGTGTAATTAGTACTTAAGCGTGTAACCCGAACGGGTAGTAAGACGCGGTGCCAAATAATAAAATAAATAAAAAATTTCTTTGCAACTATTTAAGATACGAAATATCTTATGATTGTAAAGTTGTAGAAAGTCCTACTATTATTTTTTTTAATAAAAGCAATATTTTCTCAACTATAAGTCCATATATATTTTTATGGAGATCTTTTGACAATTTAAATTGATTAGACCTATTATGCTATTTGGTGGACAGGGTTGTTCTTCTTTTATAAATGTTTTCGTGCTAGTTTAGATTATTTCATTCATGCTCGTTTGTAGGGTGTTTCTGAAACAATGTATATTATTTCGTTTCAATAATCTTAATTTTTTTTAGTAAATATCTCTATTTTAAGATAAAATAAAAAGGCTAGATACAGAATTTAATCAAATTCTTTAAAGTGTATTTAAAAAATATATAGTTCATCTTTTTTTTTATCCTTCATTCTTCATTAAACTATCCTTAATTCTAGAATTCGATGTATAATTCCATAAACTCCTCGGGGTAGCCTTATAAACAATCTAGATACCAAGTTTTAGCCCAATTGACAACAGAGACATTATTATTATATATTATTATTATTATTATTATTATTATTATTATATATTATTTTATTATTATTATTATTATTATTATTATTATTAGCGCCGCGTCTTACTACCCGTTCGGGCTATACGTACTTACGCTAATGTGTAATGGTGGGTGATTGTGAGATGAAATGGAGGACCTACAGTTTAACGTGGGATCCGAACCACGGTGGAGGCCTGGCATTCCCACATTCACAAGTTGTCTTGTCAGAGGTGAAGGAAGGTTTGGCAATCAGATAAATCTGTGCCTGGACTGAGGATTGAACCCCGGACCCCAGCTCAGAGGTCTGACACCTTACCCTTAGACCACCAGGTCACCTTACAGACATAATTAATTTTTCTAAGACCTTACCAGGTGACCTGGTGGTCTAAGGGTAAGGTTTCAGACTTCTGTGCTGGCGGCCGGAGTTCAATCCTCGGTCCCGGCACAGATTTATTGATTACCAAGCCTTCCTTCACTTGACAAGACATCTTATGATGTGGGGAATGCCAGGCCACCACCGTGGTTCGGATCCCACGTTAAACTGTAGGTCCTTCATTTCATCTCACAATCACACTACACATTAGCGTAAGTGCGTATAACCCGAATGGGTAATAAGACGCGGTGCTAATAATAATAATAATAAGATCTTACCATGACTGCTTTCCATAGAGTCAAAACAGATTTATTTTTATTATTGCAACAGTTTTGGGGGGCCGATCCCCCTTTTCCTTAAATCCGGCCCTGGTAATGGGGTATCATAATGAGCGATTTAGATGGCATGTACTGTAGGCCTACCTTTTACAAAAATACCAAGAAATAATGGTAACCCTATCCAGGACTAATGGTCGGCCCCTTTAACCTCCTTAACCTCGGGGAGTTACACCCCTAGAAATGTTTAATTTAAATTAAAATAAATGTTCATGTTATTGTATCTCGTGCTTGTGTGAAGAGAAGGAGGAGAGTTGGTTCAGTGGAGGGGGGAGGTGATATGTTGAGGAAGAGCTCACTTGACAACAGAGGGTCTACTTGTTCACATCCTGGTTACAACACTACTTCTGCTTTACCACATCTAACTCTTCTTGTGTCATTTCATTTAGTCGCATGATTTACAAACAGCATCCTTTATTAAGATCCTGCCTTACCCGCATAGGTGGGCATGCGGTATGGGTGTGAAGTTCAGCTAGAATGGAATAAAATAGCCGAAGCTATTATTTATGCTTTTAGTGAGGATTACTCCATCTAGATATCATATTCTGAAAATTGAAACATGACACCTGGACACGGGACTTGAACTCGTGACCTTTGGCTTAGTAAGCCACTGATCTAACCACTGAGCTATCCAGGAACTGTCTCGTGTTTAGGGTCATTCTTCACTCATATTTTAAGGCAGAGTCTGTGATGGACGTGCTGAAATCGTCGGCTTTATTCACAAGCTATCAGATAACGCAGCCACCTTCGACTCGGTAGTTAACCTAATGCTGCCAACTCTGCCTTAAAATATGAGTGAATATTGACCCTGGACACGGGATATTCTTGGATAGCTCAGTGGTTAGAGCATTGGCGTATTGAGTCAAAGGTCCCGGGTTCGATTCCCGTGTCCAGGTGTCATTTTTCAATTTTCGGAATGTCATATAGAATGGTTTGTTGTTGATGGTGAAGTTGGATTGAAACCAAGCTAATATGGTAGTAAGGCGCACAAATAAATACATAATAATGACATTAATAGTGACCAAATAGGGTAAGACGAAGAATGATAACTAGGAGAGATGGACCAGTGTTTGCTGTAAGAACGTAGGCAGCCGGGATTCAAACCATCCTCTCTGGTTAGAGCTAAACACTCAAACTCTCCCCGTCTCTTCCAATTTATTACCATGCTCTGCTACCACCGACATTTCCCAGCCAATTAGGTCGACATTGTCTGACAAATGAAGGGACACTTGAACCTAAGGGTCCTCCAAGTACCACTTCTGGAGGGTGCAGGGTGGAGGGTAGTATAACTCCAGGGATAGGGCTGATATAGTTTGCAACAATAGCATATCCTATTTAGTACAAGCTATTTTTTTTTGTAATTGGTTCAATTACCTGTAATGGTGGCCGCGAGGTTAGAGAGGTTGAATACGATTGTATCCAGGTTATTTATTATTGGCGATGAAGTTATGTCTGTCAGTCCGTGTTTGAACCATACTTCCTACCCTCAGTCTTACCTTGACTGATTACATTATGGCTGTATCAGCCTTTGCCACACAAGATTGTTCACCCATTGCCGTCCCGAGACGTTTTCCCCTGACCTACTTCGTGAGAGTAGGGGTGTGGAAGTAATTGTAGGCTGTATTTAGATATATAATTCCAAGGTGTGATGTAAGAGGGATATTCGCTACCCGAATTAGGGTGATAGTGTCAGACTTTTGTCCCAGTTTTATCTGTGATTTGTTATAAATGTCAATCAAATATGAAACTGATACGAAGTAAATAAAAATGTTAAGTGGATTTCTAAAAAGGTTAGACAGCAAAGAGTCTTATCTCCACCGCATACTATCACTTTCACTTATATAAAAGTATATTATTATTATTATTATTATTATATTATTATTATTATTATTATTATTATTATTATTATTAGCACCGCGTCTTACTACCCGTTCGGGTTGTACGCACTTACACTGATGTATAATGGTAGGGTGACTGTGAGATGACATGGAGGACACCTCACCCCTAGACCAACACGTCACCCAAGAGTAAATCAATGACGTCATTTATTGACACACGTACACATTACTATTACTAACCTGTTGCTATTATATACCACCAACCGTGGACATGCAGATTAAGACACAAGTCTCATTCTAGAAGGTCTTCTAGTAATGGGGAGTTTTGGGTTTGAATCCTGACCTATTGTACAGAGGTGGTTAAAATTACTTCCCACTCTGTTTTTTCATGTAAATTTAAATTAAAATATATCTTTTTCATCCTTATCATATTAATGTGGATATACAAATAGCTAGGGCTATGGTGAGACGGACTTAACACAAGTCTTATTTGACAGTTCTAAACATTACCATATCTACTTTTGTATTCATACGTCAAGCGAGCAAGATGTTCATAATTCATTATTGAAATATGATGTCAGTTTTGATGAATGCAAGCTGCATGTTTTGATGAATATAAGATGTATGATTTGATGAATATAAGATGCATGTTTTGATGACTGTAATATGAATGTTTTGATGACTGTAAGATGCATGTTTTTATGACTGTAAGATGAATGTTTTGATGACTGTAAGATGCATGTTTTGATGACTGTAAGATGAATGTTTTGATGACTGTAAGATGAATGTTTTGATGACTGTAATATGCATGTTTTGATGACTGTAATATGAATGTTTTGATGACTGTAATATGAATGTTTTGATGGCTGTAATATGAATGTTTTGATGACTGTAAGATGAATGTTTTGATGACTGTAAGATGAATGTTTTGATGACTGTAAGATGTATGCTTTGATGACTGTAAGATGAATGTTTTGATGACTGTAAGATGTATGCTTTGATGACTGTAATATGCATGTTTTGATGACTGTAAGATGAATGTTTTGATGACTGTAAGATGCATGTTTTGATGACTGTAATATGAATGTTTTGATGGCTGTAATATGAATGTTTTGATGACTGTAATATGCATGTTTTGATGACTGTAAGATGAATGTTTTGATGACTGTAATATGCATGTTTTGATGACTGTAAGATGAATGTTTTGATGACTGTAAGATGTATGCTTTGATGACTGTAATATGAATGTTTTGATGACTGTAAGATGAATGTTTTGATGACTGTAATATGAATGTTTTGATGACGTAAGATGCAGTGTTTGATGACTGTAATATGCATGTTTTGATGACTGTAATATGAATGTTTTGATGACTGTAATATGCATGTTTTGATGACTGTAATATGAATGTTTTGATGACTGTAATATGAATGTTTTGATGACTGTAAGATGTATGTTTTGATGACTGTAATATGCATGTTTTGATGACTGTAAGATGAATGTTTTGATGACTGTAAGATGAATGTTTTGATGACTGTAAGATGAATGTGTTGATGACTGTAATATGCATGTTTTGATGACTGTAAGATGAATGTTTTGATGACTGTAATATGCATGTTTTGATGACTGTAATATGAATGTTTTGATGACTGTAAGATGTATGCTTTGATGACTGTAAGATGAATGTTTTGATGACTGTAAGATGTATGCTTTGATGACTGTAAGATGAATGTTTTGATGACTGTAAGATGAATGTTTTGATGACTGTAATATGCATGTTTTGATGACTGTAAGATGAATGTTTTGATGACTGTAAGATGAATGTTTTGATGACTGTAATATGAATGTTTTGATGACTGTATGATGAATGTGTTGATGACTGTAATATGCATGTTTTGATGACTGTAAGATGCATGTTTTGATGACTGTAAGATGCATGTTTCGATGAGTGTCCTAGGAAAAAGAGCAGTGGTCTTCAACCTGTGGGGCACATAACAACCTTACTAAACTCTCTGCAGCTGGGTATCTTTTAAGGGCCATGGTCTAACAAACGCACTCTTCATATATAAATGTACACAAATACTATATAGGCTATTGTCGAGCAATAACAAATGTTAATAAAGCCCTTGTGGTAGCTAAACAAAGGCGTGCCAGGGGTAAAGAAAGCTGGAGCAAAGTCCGACCAATAAAACCGAGTGTTAGTCGTGTAGCCTACCCTCTGGGGTGCGAGCACAACAGTTTGTGAAACCCTGGTCTTGCTTCACAGTTCAGGGGGGGGCAAGAAGGGCTCTTGGTGTCACTTGCGAGACGATGCTCTTTTGTTCGTCTCAAGAGGGATGTCGCAATGAGTGCATACAGTTAAATGGGGCATATTCTCATCCTCCCCTATTGGACTAATAATTACCGTCACAGCGGCTGTTTTAAAGACACAGGAACTGGCTGCTTAAGTTGGTTTCGAGCTAATGAATCTTTCCGATGAGCAACTGGTTCACAGGGGGGAGGAGTGAGTTGATGAAGACACTTTTAATTACTATTTATTGTTTTAATTACGAGCCTGGTGGTGAAGTTATTTGCGCGGAAGAGAAATAATGACTAAATTTCTCTCAAGCTATTCATTCCCTCCTCAGTAATTTAAGAAAAATGTATTTTGAAACTCATTAAGTTAAATTAACCTCATGGTCGGATTATTTAGTTACATTATTTATAAATCACCATCAATTAGGAGATACGTGTGTGGTTAGGGGCCTTTTCACTCATGTTATGAGTTTAATTAAATTGAAATATGTTATCTTGAAATGTTATAAGGTAAACGTGAGATTATTTTGAAACAAACTTTTCAGTACAAGCGTATAATTCATTCACGACCTTAGTTTACTTGGATGACAGCTCAAAAAGTTACTAGAAATAGTCCCTAATATATCACTACTCCAACAGCTGACATCACTTTGGATGACTGAAATAAAAACATATGGTAATGTATGAATGTGATAGTTAACCACAGTAATTTTGGTCAATATTATTTATATATTTATTTGAGGTCGTTTTATTCCACTTAAAAAATTAGTATTCACAGTACTTCTACAAAAAGGTCTAACGAACATAGCTTCAAAATGGCGACCGACAAATTTAAACCATGTGGTTGAACATGATGGAAATAAGTTTTTTTACAAGGATGCACCCACTCAGTGGTTTACTCAGTTAAATATTTCGAAATACTATAAAATAATTATAAAATAATTTATGATGTATAAAAAAATGCAAGTATTTTCTCTTTTCTAAGTAAATACGATGCCTGTATTAAAAGGTATTAATGTATGCACAGTAATACACATAATAAATAACGTTCCAAAACGAAGAATAACTACTTTTAATTATGTTTCAAATATTGTTTCGAGTTGGATACAAAGAAATTATTAAAAGTAATGAAATAGTATGATAAAATTTAAGATTACTTTATCTTAAATGTAAAATATAACAGGTAATTAAAAACTTAACATTTGTAACAAAACAGTGATCTGTTACAAGTGTTGGCAACCCAGAACCTAAACATATGATTTTCGAACTGTCCTCCAAGTAAAAACCTATCGTGAACAGAGTTTACATTATCTATACTTGCTGATATATAAAATGTAGAGCTACTGAAAATATTTGATGTTAAATTGTTGAATAGAATGTGCTTCGATTTTGAAAAGTAGGTGTGCACCTAATATGGTTTATTTGTCTTTGTGTGAATCTAGACTTAAACTTTCCGCCGATAGTTTTGATATTTGTTAACATTTGTGTTTCGTATGATGAATCCTATCATATAAACATGAGAGTGTCAATATGGTGGAGTATTGGAGTGCGAGAACAAAGGTCTCAGCTTCAATTCCCGTGTACAGCTCTCTCTCTTTTTTAACTACTTACATTTATTATTATTATTATTATTATTATCACCGCGTCTTACTACCCGTTCGGGTTATACGCACTTACGCTAATGTGTAATGTAGGGTGATTGTGAGATGAAATGGAGGACCTACAGTTTAACGTGGGATCCGAACCACGGTGGAGGCCTGGCATTCCCCACATTCACAAGATGTCTTGTCAGAGGTGAAGAAGGGTTTGGCAATCAGATAAATCTGTGCTGGGACCGAGGAAATTACATTTAAAGGTACACATATAACACATTAAAGGTACACAATATAACACATTTAAAGGTACACAATATAACACATTTAAAAGTACACAATATAGCACATTTAAAGGTACACAATATAACACATTTAAAGGTACACAATATAAACATTTAAAGGTACACAATATAACACATTTAAAGGTACACAATATAGCACATTTAAGGTACACAATATAGCACATTTAAAGGTACACAATATAACACATTTAAAGGTACACATATAGCACATTTAAAGGTACACAATATAACACATTTAAAGGTAAAATATAACACATTTAAAGTCACATATAACACATTTAAAAGTACACATATAACACATTTAAAGGTACACATATAACACATTTAAGGTACACAATATAACACATTTAAGGTACACAATATAACCATTAAAGGTACACAATATAACACATTTAAGGTACACATATAACACATTTAAAAGTAACAATATACACATTTAAAGGTACACAATATAACACATTTAAAGGTACACAATATAACACATTTAAAAGTACACAATATAACACATTTAAAGTACACAATATAACACATTTAAAGGTACACAATATAACACATTTAAAGGTACACAATATAACACATTTAAAGGTACACAATATAACACATTTAAAAGTACACAATATAACACATTTAAAAGTACACAATATAACACATTTAAAGGTACACAATATAACACATTTAAAGGTACACAATATAACACATTTAAAAGTACACAATATAACACATTTAAAAGTACACAATATAACACATTTAAAGGTACACAATATAGCACATTTAAATGACCAATGTTTTAGTTGTAGTCGATAGCGCGTCTACATAGTTATATTAAGAATCCGCACTTGTGGTCGAGCTGTCTAGGGTGATGATGTTGAATTGAACCTGGTTGTCATTGACGGGGAGGTCGGGATTCTAATCTCAGTTCAATTCACTCAGGATCGTTTTGAAATGAGATTTCCTATGTTGTTTACTTTCTCTCTTAAAAATAATGCGAGTGAATTTTCTCTGAAATACCTTCCTCGTTCTTAGTCTTTATATGAAGTAACTCGCTTTGCTCATCGGGGGCTCCGCCCCTAAAACCCCGGTTAGTTTTCTTTCAAGTGAATGTAAACTAATGTAATTCCAGAGCCGTTTTTTTTTATAGTTCTTACCGTTTAGCCACAAGAGACCTTCAAAGAAAGGTCCGCACAGACTTTAAAGTTGCTCCATAATTTTGAAATTTTTTCGGGAGTTAATTTTTTTTTTTTTAACTTTTTGTAATTTTACCGTCAGTTACAGGAAAGAAGCTATAAGTTCGCTAACTTTCAAGTTTCTAGCTCATCTGGAAGTTGGTAAACATTAATGTAGTGAGTGAGTCGGCCGTGTGGCTTTATAGTATAATAATAATAATAATAATAATAATAATGTTTGTGTTGATGAGACACGTGGTATATCCACAGTGTAGCGCTGTTATATTACACTGAGTAAGTTAATGTTCTGGTTCGTTGATGTGTTTTGCCAACCATTTACTGTACCGTCACTATATGAATTATTTGTTTTAAGTACACTTTCTAAACATAGAGACTATGACTTACAGACTAAAACTCAAGCCAGCAATATTTACCACCAAAGCAACTCCAGCAACCGAAATAGTTTTATCTACATCCGAGGACAGAATAAATCTAGCAACCTTCACCTGGTATCGAACCAAACCCCATTGATTAGTAGTGATCCTCTAACCACTCAGACAAGTGAGCGACCATTGGGTAGATTTGTGTCACCCGGATCTTAACACCCGTCTGGTATATCCGTATGTACCCTGCACTAATGAAGTAGAGATGAATTTAGAATTTAGAGAGAATATACCCTCATGTGCGTGTCCGGGATTCGAGCTCCCATATTCCCGTCCTCGGTACTCCAGTTTGCTGTGAGAGTGAAGTGACGCCTTGGAGCTCTCGACCACCGCAATGGGTTGAGCTTTTTACTCAGCGTCAGCAATTCTTGTAAGTTGTAAGTTGTAAGTTGTAAGTTGTAAGTTGTAAGTTGTAAGTTGTAAGTTGTGAGAACCTTTAAAGCAGGGGAACTGGGATCCATGGACTATCAAATTGCGCTATAATTACGTAACGACTTCCAGTTTAAAAAAAACTAATTTAATTTTCTATGAAATCTTGATTTTTCATTAAAAAAACTACTTCCGGTTTAAAAAAATAATTTTACTAGCGGTTTCACATCTTCAAGTCATCGCATTGCTATTAAAGTACTCATTTGCAAATTTTGGCCAATAAAAAAGGTCAATATTGGGTTTACAAGGGTAGATAATTTTGTATTAAAGAGATAGAGGGTAAGCAAAATTTACTGAGAGTGTATTTACGTCCATTTTTATGGGGAGGGGGTTCATAGCCCTTTTCAGATTATTATAGGGTTCGTGAATCAAAAATTGATTAAGAAACACTGCTTTTGAGCAAGATATTTAAGAAACGTTATAGGCCTATCGTTAGTTAAAATACTAGTCTTATCCTTGTTCACAATGTTGACACTGTAATCTGGTTCACAATGTTGACACTAATCTTGTTCACAATGTCTACTACAGTACTCTTGTTCACAATGTCTACTACTGTACTCTTGTTCACAATGTGGACACTATAATTTTGTTCACAATGTGTAATACTTTATTCTTGTTCATAATGTTGACACTGTAATCTTGTTCACAATGTCTACTACAGTACTCTTGTTCACAATGTCTACTACTGTACTCTTGTTCACAATGTGGACACTATAATTGTGTTCACAATGTGTAATACTGTAATCTTGTTCACAATGTAGCATGACATAGCAATTCACATTTAAAATACAATAAAGATATTTTCGCAATTACTACTCTGGTATTTATTTGCAATAAAATCTAAAAGTTGGAGGAAAAAGTTCTTATCAAAACCAAGTCGCCATTATACATAGAAATCAATTTCGAGCTTGGGTATTCAAATGTTTTTGTTTCTATATTTTGCCAATTTTTAAAAGGTTTTTTTTTCTTAAACCGTGGGAAAATTATTTCAAAATGTAAGGTAAAAGTCGAAATGTAGTGTACATTCGGTTTACGACGAACAAATAAAACTGTCTCTCGAGTGTTTGATTTGTGGTTCTAAAACAGAATTTACAGATTGAAACCAAACTTATATTTTTGAGGGGAAAGTTTGTACATATTGGGGAGCCAATTGATGGGTTTATGACCGTAGTACTGTACTTTGACATAAGAGGGGTGGGCCAGCATGTCTCCAGGTTTGTTCAACTTTTAGGGTCAGAGGAAAACTTTTCAAATAAAGTGTTCGAAACGAGGTCAGGAATTGGTTATAGCTAACGACACTTGCAAAACATCTAGAAAGGGTTTATAAACTGGGGAGGTCGTAAGAACGTGTTATGAAGGGAATTTAACTTTAAACTTTTTTTTCCAGTCAGCATTAATCACATTTTTAACCCGCCTCGGTGGCGTAGTTGGCTAACGCGCTAGTCATGTTGAGCTCAACTGCTGAGGACGGGGAGATCGCGGTTCAAATCTCGGTCGGGTGAACTCGGGGTGGTTTCTCCTAAATGGTTTTTCTCTCTCCCTCCATGCAAATGCGGGTTCACTTCCTCTAAATTCAACCTTCCCAACTCCTAATCCATTAGCGTAATTAGTACTTAAACGTATAACCCGAACGGGTAGTAAGACGCGGTGCTAAATAAAAAAAAAGTTGAGTATTATTTTATAAAGTTTGATGATATTTATAAAAATATTACAGTTTCAGATCACATGACTTGACGTATTAATATATTAAAGAAGACCCTAGTTTTAATTACATTATTATTCTACTGTCACATATTGTCCTTCAACCATATTCCTACTATAGAATGATGTAGGATTGAGGAAGGTAGAATGTAGGTTAAGTGTATCCACGCTTGAATGAGTGAGAAACCGTTTAGGGTGAACTGTCCTAATCCAACAGAATGGGATACAAACCCCGACCTACCTGTTACCACTAAACATGACAAGAAGAGCTTTAGCGACAGAGTCTGCGTGTCCCTCAGTGCTGGTCCTATTTTGTGAAAACTCTATTTTGAAAACAAAGGGTATTTTTCATTTGTTGTCACAGATTACATCAGACATTATTATTATTATTATTATTATTATTATTATTATTATTATTATTATTAGCACTGCGTCTTACTACCCGTTCGGGTTATACGCACTTACGCTAATGTGTAATGGTAGGGTGATTGTGATATGAAATGAAGGACTTACAGTTTAACGTGGGATCCGAACCACGGTGGAGGCCTGAAATTCCACACATTCACAAGGTGTCTTGTCAGAGGTGAAGGAAGGGTTTGGTAATCAGATAAATCTGTGCCGAGACCGAGGATTGAAGCCCGAACCTCCAGCACAGAAGTCTGACACCTTACCCCTAGACCACCAGGTCACCTATCAGACCATATTATTTTTAGAAATGTTTAATTCGTCAAAAGAACAAAAATTTAGAACCACTTGTTTCCTCTACCAATGATATATTAATTTGACAGGGTCAACACTGGATCTACCTGTGGCAAGCAATAACCAAGGGCAGTAAAATACACTAAATTTTGAACTTGTCATTGTTGAAACTTTTCATTGTTGAAGCTCTGTAAGAATTGCTCTGATAGGTAACACTCTTGTTGAACTTGTCATTGTTGAATCTCTGTAAGCATTGCTCTGATAGGTAACACTCTTGTTGAACTTGACATTGTTGAAGCTCTGTAAGCATTGCTCTGATAGATAACACTCTTGTTGAACTTGTCATTGTTGAAGCTTTGAAAGCATTGCTCTGATAGGTAACATTCTTGTTGAACTTGACATTGCTGAAGCTTTGAAAGCATTGCTCATATAGGTAACACTCTTGTTGAACTTGACATTTTTGAAGCTTTGAAAGCATTGTTCTGATAGGTAACATTCTTGTTGAACTTGTCATTGTTGAAGTTATGTAAGCATTGCTCTGATAGGTAACACTCTTGTTGAACTTTTCATTGTTGAAGCTTTGAAAGCATTGCTCTGATAGGTAACATTCTTGTTGAACTTGTCATTGTTGAAGCTTTGAAAGCATTGCTCTGATAGGTAACACTCTTGTTGAACTTGACATTTTTGAAGCTCTGTAAGCATTGCTCTGATAGGTAACATTCTTGTTGAACTTGTCATTGTTGAAGTTATGTAAGCATTGCTCTGATAGGTAACACTCTTGTTGAACTTTTCATTGTTGAAGCTTTGAAAGCATTGCTCTGATAGGTAACATTCTTGTTGAACTTGTCATTGTTGAAGCTTTGAAAGCATTGCTCTGATAGGTAACACTCTTGTTGAACTTGTCATTGTTGAATCTCTGTAAGCATTGCTCTGATAGGTAACACTCTTGTTGAACTTGTCATTGTTGAATCTCTGCAAGCATTGCTCTGATAGATAACACTCTTGTTGAACTTGTCATTGTTGAAGCTTTGAAAGCATTGCTCTGATAGGTAACACTCTTGTTGAACTTGTCATTGTTGAATCTCTGTAAGCATTGCGCTGATAGGTAACACTCTTGTTGAACTTGACATTGTTGAAGCTCTGCAAGCATTGCTCTGATAGATAACACTCTTGTTGAACTTGTCATTGTTGAAGCTTTGAAAGCATTGCTCTGATAGGTAACATTCTTGTTGAACTTGACATTGTTGAAGCTTTGAAAGCATTGCTCATATAGGTAACACTCTTGTTGAACTTGACATTTTTGAAGCTTTGAAAGCATTGTTCTGATAGGTAACATTCTTGTTGAACTTGTCATTGTTGAAGTTATGTAAGCATTGCTCTGATAGGTAACACTCTTGTTGAACTTTTCATTGTTGAAGCTTTGAAAGCATTGCTCTGATAGGTAACATTCTTGTTGAACTTGTCATTGTTGAAGCTTTGAAAGCATTGCTCTGATAGGTAACACTCTTGTTGAACTTGACATTTTTGAAGCTCTGTAAGCATTGCTCTGATAGGTAACATTCTTGTTGAACTTGTCATTGTTGAAGTTATGTAAGCATTGCTCTGATAGGTAACACTCTTGTTGAACTTTTCATTGTTGAAGCTTTGAAAGCATTGCTCTGATAGGTAACATTCTTGTTGAACTTGTCATTGTTGAAGCTTTGAAAGCATTGCTCTGATAGGTAACACTCTTGGTGAACTTGTCATTGTTGAATCTCTGTAAGCATTGCTCTGATAGGTAACACTCTTGTTGAACTTGTCATTGTTGAATCTCTGTAAGCATTGCTCTGATAGGTAACACTCTTGTTGAACTTGTCATTGTTGCATTGCATTGTTCTGATAGGTTGTTTCCAAAAAATAAAAATTAACCACTTTTATTTATGTGTTTTTTTTTACTTTGATATCCAAAAACACTGTTCAGGATCCATACAAAGCAAAAAAAAAACTATTTTTTTTTATAAGAAAGAATTTCTCAAAAGGTAAAGTTAAATAATTCTTCTCTTTATTTTTTTTCATTGGATAACAAAAAAATTTACAACTATCTTTCCATACATCACTGTCAGTTTGTGACCCTCTTTTTTATTTATTTTTCAAACAAACTTTTTTTTTATACATTATGGAAAAAAAACTGTGCTTCCCCCTCCAACTTGTCCCCTTGACTAAAACCTTGTTCATTATGTAGTAGAGACACTCTGGCCTTATAGATAAAAACAACACCAGAACAGTTTGAAGTGATGTGACAACTTGAGTTGGTGGTAAATGATAGCACGCAACTGTTTTACAAGATGTCCCGCTCGGAGAACAAGCGACATAATTATCTTATCTTGATTATTCCGGGTGTGGGGGGATATCTTTCGATAAGTTGTTGTGGTTGTTTCTGAATGACTGGGGCTCTATTGAGAACGACACGTTTTCACTTATCACAGCATCGGAATCCGTCCAACGGAAATAAAACATCACCTTGTAGTCACATGTAGGTATTAATTAACCTAAGACAGCAGATATAAAAGCTTGATTTATTTACTCTCTGAAACTGAACGAGGAAACATTCGACGGATCCAAATCTCGTGGCTGTAATCGTAACGAGCGTAACATCTTGAGAAACCTCCTTTGTGTTCGCGATGAATATATAATTTATTAATTGTAAGATGTTCACTGCTTCGTCAACAAGATGAAGAGTGAATATTCATTGTAAGATGTTCACTGCTTCGTAAACAAGATGAAGAGTGAATATTCATTGTAAGGTGTTCACTGCTTCGTCAACAAGATGAAGAGTGAATATTCATTGTAAGGTGTTCACTGCTTAGTAAACAAGATAAAGAGTGAATATTCATTGTAAGGTGTTCACTGCTTCGTTAACAAGATGAAGAGTGAATATTCATTGTAAGATGTTCACTGCTTCGTAAACAAGATGAAGAGTGAATATTCATTGTAAGGTGTTCACTGCTTCGTCAACAAGATGAAGAGTGAATATTCATTGTAAGGTGTTCACTGCTTAGTAAACAAGATAAAGAGTGAATATTCATTGTAAGGTGTTCACTGCTTCGTAAACAAGATGAAGAGTGAATATTCATTGTAAGGTGTTCACTGCTTCGTAAACAAGATGAAGAGTGAATATTCATTGTAAGGTGTTCACTGCTTCGTAAACAAGATGAAGAGTGAATATTCATTGTAAGGTGTTCACTGCTTCGTAAACAAGATGAAGAGTGAATATTCATTGTAAGGTGTTCACTGCTTCGTAAACAAGATGAAGAGTGAATATTCATTGTAAGGTGTTCACTGCTTCATAAACAAGATGGAGAATGAGTGATGGGTCTACGCCAACAGTACTGCAGAGAAATGATGTTCCGGCGTTTCACATAATACTTGTTTCAAATTCGAGTAAGGATGTAGAGATGGGGAGAAGGGGAGGGTGGGAGGTAAGTATTTTTACAGTTTTGATAACAAGAAACTTTTCTTGTCCAAAATAAATAAAATATAGCTTCAATGGAAACGTTCAGTTTAATTTCCTATACTTGATGATCAACAGCTGTTACTAAGCACAGTGGTCTTCGAACAGAAACATTTTAAACGTAGAAAAAAAGACCTGGTAGAATTCCTGTTGGGATTACCATTTGTAGAAAATTAGACTAAACCTTTCTTCCAAAGTAATATTTTATTTATTCTGACCAAAAGGATTTTGTTACAAAAACTGTCAAACTACGTCACTCATCTCACTTTCCCTTCCGCCGAAATATTCCGGAACAGTGGCCCAGTTGAAAGGGGGGGTTTGTTCGACCACCCAAAACAGGGCTAGAGCTGGTGTGACCACTTCCTAAATGGGGTCATAAACACATTAAACTGACCCTCATGACCCCACCCCAACTATTTTCAACAGGGTCACCAGCCCAATAGACAGCGCAGATGTACCAACAAAACAGACACATTTTTTCCTTATTCTTTTTTTTTTTCTCTCGAATGTCTTGTCACAAACCCCCACCCCCCCACCCCCCTACTTTTCAACCCACCTTCTCTTAGGCTGGAACAATGGATTTCGATTACTTCTTTTTTGGAGAAAAGAAAATAAGGGGGGCGCGGAGGAGGGGGGGGATTCTTTAACTGCATTTTTGTTTGGGTAAAACGATAAATTAGAGGACATTCTTTTATTGCGACTTCTTTTGTTGGAAATGACGTCTAGTGAAGGGCACTTTCTAAACAGATATACAATTTAAGCATACGTCAGTTTTAAAACACTTGTTTTACGAACATTTTCTAAACACAGCACACTACTTTCAGACTCGTTTAAAACGAAGTGTTTTTTTCGCAGGTTTTTTTTATAGCAAAACACAAATTTTTTTTTGTTTAAATAATTAAAATACTGTTCCAGTAGAGATTATCTTTATTCACATAAATATCTGTCATGCGCATAGCGGCATTAGATGAAAAACGTTTTAAACGAAGGAAAACGTAATTGGATTCCAGGACACCCTCGACAGATATTCAACAACTGTTGATATCAACGTGTGAAGAAATAATAAAACTCTATGTTTATATTGGAGCAATATTTTATTTATTTCGATCAACAAAAGTTTTGCTACAAAAGCTGTGAAAGCACTTATCTTTACTCGTATCCCGTATAATCCCATCACACCTTAAGTGAATTTTGTGCAACAAATATTAGTATTCAATTCTTTCATCATTATTATATTTAATTAATTTATTATAATAACCTTAAATCATTATTATATTATAATAATGATAGCAATTATGTATTGTTACATTAAAAAAACTTACAAATACAGAGAACAAAATTACGAAAGCTCTCTTAAGAAACATATTTGTGTAACTATTCTGGAGACTAAATTCCTCTCAAATTCACCTTTTCATCGATCTAAATAGCGTAATTAAATAATTAAATATGATAACCTGGATGGGTAGTGATATGAGATAAAAAAATAAATACTAATATTAATAAATAAATAATCTAAAAGTTACCTACTTGCCTGAGGGTAAATATTTCAGGTCATTCTTTAAACGAACAACACCCGATTTAACATATGTAGAATTTGAGCTGTAGCCTACTAACTTAAACAAAAACATTGTCCAAAAAGCGCCCTTCAGTATTGAATCTTAGACCTTACAGATCCAGTTCGTGTTGAACGGTTAGTAGCGTAATTATTAATTAATTGTAAGAACAACACAACCAGTTTCTGAAAGGGGTTCACGCTCCACGAGTTGAGATACTGGTCAGTTTGGAAGACGGGATGGTAGCCACGTGTAGGGGGTGTTACTCTTGTCAATGGGCCGGGCAGATGGTCAAGTGTCCCCTTGGGGGGTTGAGTAGGGCCTCCTGGAACCACTTTGTATACTAGAGTGAGAGACCTACACACACAACTTGTCTTGAACTGCTATTAGCTCTGTTCATTGATTGGTCGCTTCACTTCCGGTTTCTTCAACTGGAAATAGGTCTTCTTCGCTGAGTTTTGGGGAAACGACGCTGATAGACATTTCATTGAGGAATTCATTGCCCTTCTTCCACCAGGATGGCTCGTTTTGATAGTTCCTTAGAGTTTATCTGCCTTCTTCCACCAGAATGGCTCGTTTTGATAGTTCCTTAGAGTTTATCTGCCTTCTTCCACCAGGATGGCTCGTTTTGATAGTTCCTTAGAGTTTATCTGCCTTCTTCCACCAGAATGGCTCGTTTTGATAGTTCCTTAGTATCTGCCTTCTTCCACCAGAATGGCTCGTTTTGATAGTTCCTTAGTATCTGCCTTCTTCCACCAGAATGGATCGTTTTGATAGTTCCTTAGTATCTGCCTTCTTCCACCAGAATGGATCGTTTTGATAGTTCCTTAGAGTTTATCTGCCTTCTTCCACCAGAATGGCTCGTTTTGATAGTTCCTTAGTTTATCTGCCTTCTTCCACCAGGATGGCTCGTTTTGATAGTTCCTTAGTATCTGCCTTCTTCCACCAGAATGGATCGTTTTGATAGTTCCTTAGTATCTGCCTTCTTCCACCAGAATGGCTCGTTTTGATAGTTCCTTAGTATCTGCCTTCTTCCACCAGGATGGCTCGTTTTGATAGTTCCTTAGTATCTGCCTTCTTCCACCAGAATGGCTCGTTTTGATAGTTCCTTAGTATCTGCCTTCTTCCACCAGGATGGCTCGTTTTGATAGTTCCTTAGTGTTTATCTGCCTTCTTCCACCAGGATGGCTCGTTTTGATAGTTCCTTAGTGTTTATCTGCCTTCTCTCCACCAGAATGGCTCGTTTTGATAGTTCCTTAGAGTTTATCTGCCTTCTTCCACCAGGATGGCTCGTTTTGATAGTTCCTTAGAGTTTATCTGCCTTCTTCCACCAGGATGGCTCGTTTTGATAGTTCCTTAGAGTTTATCTGCCTTCTTCCACCAGGATGGCTCGTTTTGATAGTTCCTTAGAGTTTATCTGCCTTCTTCCACCAGGATGGCTCGTTTTGATAGTTCCTTAGAGTTTATCTGCCTTCTTCCACCAGGATGGCTCGTTTTGATAGTTCCTTAGAGTTTATCTGCCTTCTTCCACCAGGATGGCTCGTTTTGATAGTTCCTTAGAGTTTATCTGCCTTCTTCCACCAGGATGGCTCGTTTTGATAGTTCCTTAGAGTTTTAATCTGCCTTCTTCCACCAGGATGGCTCGTTTTGATAGTTCCTTAGAGTTTATCTGCCTTCTTCCACCAGAATGGCTCGTTTTGATAGTTCCTTAGTATCTGCCTTCTTCCACCAGAATGGATCGTTTTGATAGTTCCTTAGTATCTGCCTTCTTCCACCAGAATGGATCGTTTTGATAGTTCCTTAGAGTTTATCTGCCTTCTTCCACCAGAATGGCTCGTTTTGATAGTTCCTTAGAGTTTATCTGCCTTCTTCCACCAGGATGGCTCGTTTTGATAGTTCCTTAGTATCTGCCTTCTTCCACCAGAATGGATCGTTTTGATAGTTCCTTAGTATCTGCCTTCTTCCACCAGAATGGCTCGTTTTGATAGTTCCTTAGTATCTGCCTTCTTCCACCAGGATGGCTCGTTTTGATAGTTCCTTAGTATCTGCCTTCTTCCACCAGAATGGCTCGTTTTGATAGTTCCTTAGTATCTGCCTTCTTCCACCAGGATGGCTCGTTTTGATAGTTCCTTAGTGTTTATCTGCCTTCTTCCACCAGGATGGCTCGTTTTGATAGTTCCTTAGTGTTTATCTGCCTTCTTCCACCAGAATGGCTCGTTTTGATAGTTCCTTAGAGTTTATCTGCCTTCTTCCACCAGGATGGCTCGTTTTGATAGTTCCTTAGAGTTTATCTGCCTTCTTCCACCAGGATGGCTCGTTTTGATAGTTCCTTAGAGTTTATCTGCCTTCTTCCCCCAGGATGGCTCGTGTTGATAGTTCCTTAGTGTTTATCTGCCTTCTTCCCCCAGAATGGCTCGTGTTGATAGTTCCTTAGTGTTTATCTGCCTTCTTCCCCAGAATGGCTCGTTTTGATAGTTCCTTAGTGTTTATCTGCCTTCTTCCCCCAGAATGGCTCGTTTTGATAGTTCCTTAGAGTTTATCTGCCTTCTTCCACCAGGATGGCTCGTTTTGATAGTTCCTTAGAGTTTATCTGCCTTCTTCCACCAGGATGGCTCGTTTTGATAGTTCCTTAGAGTTTATCTGCCTTCTTCCACCAGGATGGCTCGTTTTGATAGTTCCTTAGAGTTTATCTGCCTTCTTCCACCGGGATGGCTCGTTTTGATAGTTCCTTAGAGTTTATCTGCCTTCTTCCACCAGGATGGCTCGTTTTGATAGT